>CM076571.1:270521262-270749289 GCA_034641835.2 Pinus albicaulis | reverse complement strand
TTGGGAATAAACCTCCTAGGTATGTTCTTGTCCTTTGACGATAATACCTCAATGTCTTCATTTTCTGTGTCCTTGTATTCTTCAGTATGAGTGTCAAGTTCTTTATTTAACATGTTGATTTCTATGAGACCAGATGGTTTTTCTTTTTCAGGGGAATTTTTGTTTAGGCGATTTTCATCGGATTTGGAATCCGGATCAGATGACTCAAATTCATTCCTGCCCAGCAGAAAATCCTCTATCTGTTTGTCACCCTCAAAGACCTGCCAATATTTTTCATTATCTGGCACCGTTGGTCTAAACTTAATTTGAGTTGTACAGTCTTTGGTTCCAACTGGCGTTAAGCATGTTCTAGCCACAAACGCTAAAGTGTGTGCGGAAATATTCCTTTTTCTTGGAACAAAAATTAATTTGGACTCCTCAAAAGTTTTTAAGAGGTCCATGACATTGTTTCGATAAGCTCTAAGTCTGGGATGATTTGCGTTATATTCCCCATTGATTTGCTTGATGACTAGTTATGAATCCCCATACACATTAATTCTTGTGGCTCCTAACTTTTTAATAGATGTACGCCTAAGAGAAGGGATTCATATTCTGCTATGTTATTGGAACACTGAAAGTTTAATTTGTAGGAAATGTTTTCTATGTGGTTGTTTTCAGTGTTGGTAATCCAGACACCTGCACCAGCATTGTTTTTAGTGCATGACCCATCAAAATACATACTCCACAGAGGACTATTTTCGGTTTCGTCTTGGTTATTGTTCCCTTCAACCAACGTGCTCAAGGGTTGTTGTGAAATCTCAGTACTTGGTTGTATTTGTTTCACCTTATCAGGTTTGTCATGGAGCTGAGTGTGAGGGGAAGCCTGTTGTTTGTCGTCTTGGCTTTGTTCACTCTGGCCCGTTGTGTCAAGGCACTGTTCTAAAGTTTCTCTCTCATTTTCTTCCATATCTAGAACTACATTTATTTCTAGATTTGGGGTCTCTAACTGTTTATCTGAGTCACTGTGTTCTGGCTCTGACTGTTTTGTGGATTCATTATTGCAAAAGATAAATGAATCCAGGTCAGTATGGATAGAATAAATGGGAGAATTTTCAGGATTTTCTGGGCTATTGACCATGAATTTCATGTGTGACTCTCTGTACAGTCTTCTGAGCTGGCTAAAAATAGGAATAGTGGCATATGTCCTGTCCATCTGTATGGTTCCTTGGAGCTTGGCACCCCATGATCTTGACAACAACATGCCATATTTAGGAGGCACATCAGCCACCACAACATCCATTACCATGCACTTGGCTGGGATTTGGGTCAAAGTCACACAAAGATCTTTGATCAGGCCAAGGCACTTTACTCTGTTAGAATCAAAAGAATATAAATCCTTGTAAGGTCTGGTTATTTCTAATCCTAGCCTTTCCATTATCACGTTTGGCATAAGGATGTGCAAGGCTCTAGATTCATGCATAGCATTGTGCAGGATCTCGTCATGAACATTGAAACTCACATAGAAGGGAGGTACAGGTCCCTCTTGATATATACCTTCAATCTTAGGACCAAAAATAAGCTCTGGCTGGTCATCATTAAGATTGACTGAGTCATTATTATCCTCAATATTTAAAGCCTCAAAATTTGGGTCCTATATACATTCTAGGCAGCTAACTCAGTCAGGGGAACAGAGATTCTGATCTTTGAAATTTCCTGCTCTAGGCTGAAAAGAATCTGGTTCTTTGATGAACTTGTCTCAGCCTTACTAGCTCCCAGTCTATCAGCAACATCAGCTTACTGATTTGTTCTACTCGTTTTTGACAAAATGGTCTTAACAAGAGTACTATCTGAAGTGGTAGTACTACTAATGTCCGCACTCTGCTTTTCTTTGTTTTGAGTGCCTTTCTCTCTATCTCTATCAGAATTCACAGCTACTGTTTTATCCTTTTGTTTGACAATTTTAGGCTTGGTTATAGTGCTGTTTTGTGAAGATTTGTTAGAGGTTTTGGTGTTGGGAGCTTGTTGACTGGTTTTTCTTCTAAGGTCATATTCTTTTTTAGGCTCTATGATGACATTTTCCATGTCCTGACAATAACTTGCATTATCATCTTTTTTGTCATCATAACGGGTATGAAAGCCTTGTTCCCTATCAAAATGAATCTCAAAGTCATCATTATCTACTCCCAACATGTTGATATCATCTTCCTTTGTTATCTCCTTTGTTTCCTCAACCTCACTTATATAGTTTTGATGAAAGGGAGGAATGATCTGTTGATCATCTTCCCTAGGTTTGTTTGGAGGTTGGTTCCTTCTAAAATTCTGATTTTGGTTCTTGTTTTGAGGAGCAGTTTGGTTTTGACAGGCTTGTGCTCTCTCAAGGATGCTCATTTTCTTCATCAGCTCCTCCATCATTCTTTCCATCTTTGAGTTCGAAGTAGAAGGGAAATTTTCCTCTCTGAAGGATACTCTCTTTTCAGTTTTCATTCTTGCTCTCTTCTCCATTAGGTTGACTTCCACAGAAAGAGCACCCTTTTGCATATCTTCAAGAGTTGCAAAATCACTCTCCCTCAGCTGATAGGCCATCTCAGGATCAAACCCTTCAGGAAACTTGTTTAAAGCTGAGCCTTGTGGAGGTTTTAGTTCTGGGGAAAGTGCATTATACACACTATTGAATCTAGTGCAATAAGCTTGTACACTTTCCCCAGTGTCTCTATGGAGATTTTTATAGTTATAAAGGACTTGGAGAGGGTTTTTATTTACTTCCCATTTGTTTAAGAATGTTTGATGGAAGGCTTGTAGATCACGGATACTATGGGGGGTTAAACCTTTGAACCATTTCCTCAATTCTCCCCCTAATCTTTGAGAAAATAACCTAAGTTTGACCGAATCATCATCAATTTCATTTCTGTCAAAGTAGTCATTCATATTATCCACATGTTGTGATGCAGTTGTAGCATTGTTGGCATTATATAATGGAATTTTGGACTGATATTCCTGTGGAAGATTGACTAGTGGTACAGGAAGGACTAGGGGAGCATACCATGCAGCCATGGCCGGAGGTGGAGGTGAATTTACAAGAGGGACAGTGGGCTAAAATGGAGTGGTTTGAACAGTGGAAGTAGGGTGAGCAGAAGTGGATGGACCAGGAATATACTGCTGAGTTGATATTGGATGAGGGGCACCTAAGTTATGAAGAAAATGAAAATCAGGAGGTGTTGTCTCTCTGCTACTAAGATGTTCACTTGTTTCCGGGGATGATAGTGAAGACTCAGAATCTAACTGATCTAAATCACCAAGATACCTAGTTCTAAATGGATTCACTAAGTCAACTTGAGATTGTTGTAGAGCTGAAAGATTTTCAGGGAAAATATTGGCTCTCAAGGGTGATCTGAAAATGGTTGACAAATTTATCTTAGGAGACTTCCTAAGGATACTTTCTGGGTTATCAACTATCTTAGGTGGATCAGGGTCAGGATAGGCTCTAGTGTGAATATTTATAGAAGCCATTATGCTGTGTTTTTGAGACCCAAAATAAACAAGGTAATTTCAACCAGGTATGACAATCTTTAAGAGGTTAACTAGTCTGTTTTGGAACAATTTCAGTCCTGCAGTCTTGTGACTGAGTTTGAAGGATATTACAATGATAAGGGTTCTTCCCAGTGGAGTATTAAGGTCTGTTCAGGATTTTGGACTCGCCAAGTGGAAGTTTTTAGCTCTTTTCAGAGGTAAAAGGTCTTATGGTCCACCACCATGTTTATTGAATACCAATCTGAAATTTTTTTTTAGGTTTTTCTAAGTTATTTTTTAGTTTGTGTGGTTTTTAAGAAAATCCTAACTTTGTTTTAAAACTTAGCTACGGTTGTGAGACAAATAAAGCCTACTCTTATGGCTAAGCCAGCTGATTTTTCAAGGTTGGATAAAGAATTAAGAGAATCCTAGGTCTTACCTAGATTGTCACTGATTCAAACAAGTTTCATCATGATTACCATTCTTGGTAGTGCTTGAAAAGGTTGCTTTTTACTCACAAGGTTTTATGAAATTTTTCTAGGGAACTCAAACCAAATATTTACTGGGAGGGCGTTCACCAGATATGTCACCCCTGAAAGAGGATGAGATCCGGAGGCTACCTGGCCCTTTCCAGACTCTGTCTAGGAGTATGGGAGGACAAAACAAAGGTATAGGGTTTGGAGTCCCCAGCGGAGTCGCCAGAAATGTTAGGAATGTGTAATTTGTTAGCAAGATTGGCAGAGTCCAATTACAGAAGCAACATCGTTTCAACCAACTTTGGGATTCTAGGATCTAGCCCTCCTGAATCCAGAGAGGGATCTCTCTATGAATGAGTTTAAAGATGCAATCTTTAATAGCTGAAATTATGATATTAGGCTAGTTATGAAGAGCTTGGGTTTTTTGTTTGTTTGTTTTGGTTGGGTAAGGACATAATGAAGGTGAAGGCAGCTTCAAAATGAAGGGTGAAGGTGTCTACAGATGAAGGAATGATTTGGCTGACAGAAAGGAAAAGACAACTTTAACCCATTGGGATATGGAGTCATAGGAGGATTTTAATTGGACAACAAGGTTCAAGCAGGATCCATGGGGCAAGTCACTTATGTCAAAGGATCTCTTAAGGTGATTTTATGGAATGAAACAGATAGGAAATGAAGAACAAACAAATGAAGGTATAGTAAAACAGTCTAAGATCAAACAAGTTCTTTTAAACTATATTGCTTCAACATGTACTTAAAGAAAAACATGAGAGTTTTCTGAGATCAGGTTAATACCTTTAAACTAGCCTGCTTTGAAATTCTTTCAGTTAGAAAACATTAAAAGATAGTTGAACAGCTTAAGATCAGGTAAGTTCCTTTAAACTACCTTGCTTTCAGCATATTCAATAAGGAAAACATAAAAGTATTATGAGATTAGGTTAGTGCCTTTAAACCAGCCTGCATTGAAGTACTTTTAATAAGAGAACATTTACAAAAAACAGTTGAAGAACTTAAGATCAGGTAAGTGCCTTTAAACTACCCTGCTTTCAGCATATTCAATAAGGAAAACATGGATAATAGTGAAAAAGAGAAATTTAGATCAGGCGAGTGCCTTTAAACCAGCCTGCATTGATGTACTCTTCAAAGAGAATGTTCAAATGAAGAAAACATAGACAATAAAGTTTTCAATGAGAGTAGGGTACTATAGAAAGTAAATCTTAGCTCTATGTTTGCTGCTCTTTATCAAAGAAAGTGAACAAAGTGGAAACATTAAACAAACTAACAATTGACAGTGAGGAACACATCACCATTGACACAAATCAAGATCCCATAAATCAGTAGCTTGTATTTGATATTCGAACCAGTTACAATCAGCAAGCCCGGTGGGTCTCTACAACTTCAAACTTCTCATATCAGCGTATGTATCTTTGAATTGCAAACAGGGCATCAGTAGCTTCAGAATAACTATTACATGCATTCAAATGTCCAGAGACCAACATTTTCTCATCTTCTACAACAGTATTTATAGAAGAATGAAGAGGTGGGAGGATTTCCCCGGGGTCAAGTATCATTAATTATGTGATCAATGCAATTCCTGGCCTTTGGGAACTAAGCAAGGCATAAGGTGGGAATGTGATCATTTATAACTCTGCTTCATAACTCTGTTTGTGTCTTTCGAGGCCTAATGATTGAAAATATCTGCTTCTGGACTGTTCTTTAACCTTTAAAATAGTTTTTCCGACAACTTAGAGATAAGATCCTCGATTAGTATTAATTGTTCGGCGGCCTATGATTTTATGTGAGGCTGTAGGTGCCTTTAGAAGCTGGAGAAGGTTCAATTAGCCTCTGTTTTGGTGTCGAAGTAACTCTGTAGCCATTCTTTGCGTTGAAGTCCCCGCAGGAGTAACTCTTCGGTTGCGTTTGAGACAAATATCTGATCCTGATCAAATAAATTTGGCCTCTGATTGAATACCTTGAGGCACAGATGACATTTCAGTAACTAGAGGGATCAATTTGCCTCAATTGTGGTGGTGGAAGCGCTCCTATCGATAAAACCCTTAAAATATTCTTTAAACTGTGTTTAAAATTGGGGATTAGGCTTTTGATAACCGTCTTAGCCGTAATTCCCGTAAAACTGTCTCTAATCCTCTATTCTGATACATTTTGGTCTTTGGCACTGATACTCTTTGACTGTGCCCTTTTCATGGTGTTTTTGCTGGTGTGAGGGGCTGCGCGGGGTTTGTAAGGCATCCATGCCTGAGAAAACATTGATGAAACGTGCATTTCCTCCCTGTGGATGATTTCTTTTGACGAATCGAGGATGGGAGAGTCGTCACCCTCCGCCTCTAAATCTTCTTTGGAAATAACAAAAAAAAATGATTTAAAACCCTGCAAAACATGAAAACTATTATAAAACCTATGTATATATGTTAACTGCATCGGAGGGCTTGCAAAAAGATCGGAGCTGTTGGATGGCATCATCCAACAGTCAGGATTGATCAGGAGCGATCGTAGAATGGGTGAAGAAGGATTAAATCTGAACCATCGATCATGCAGAGATCGACGGTCGAGATTGAACGAGGCGGTTAGAGGAGAAGGATGAATCTGAGCCGTCGATCGCGCAGAGATTGATAGTCGGGATTGGGCAATGGAAAGTCAAACGGAGATATCGGGTGATGAATTGTGGGCCGTTGATCTGCAGATCAGATCAACGGCGGAGATTGATTTGCCGCTGAACGATGGCCCAGCTATCATGTGTGCACCTTTGTTAACCATCGATCAACTTTGGCAAGCGATCACCGTTGGAACAGTGGGCCCAGATCAGACGGTCCACAGTGATATCACTGGGCGTCCCGGTTTGAACATTAACGCGCGATGGACGTCGGATGGACGGCGGTTTTACAAATAGTACAAGGGATGTGTGTCAAGCGATGTATGGAATCGTTGGCCATTGGGCAAAAACCACCCTCCACCGAAGAGTGGTGCGATAAAAACGACGCGGTTTTGGGAAAATGGTGCATGAATGGGGGGTCCACAGGGAGGCGCGCTCCGCACCGTCGGATCTATGGATTTAATCGATGGTCGAGATCGCTCCATAATTTGCACGGGCGGAAAAATAAATTTCGACGGTTTAAATAAATATCAAAGGTTTTTTAATGGTTTGCGAAGAAATATTTATTTAAACCAGATAAGCGCCCGACTGGCTCAGCACACGGTCACGGCGCCAGGGTGTATGGGAGAAAAGGCTAGGGGCTTAGCCCAAGGGGGCTTAAGCCTAATACATATAAAATATGCATTTTAATGCTTTTTTAGGATTTTCAAAGGAATTTGGGGATTCCGATAAGGCTAAGAAGGGGTCTTAGAACCTTATAAATGGGATTTTGATGAGGGGAAAAGGAAGAAATGTGAAAATGAGGGATTTTTGTGGGAAATAGGGGGATAGAAAGATGAGGTTAGTTTTGGAAGAAGGAAAAGGAAAAAATGGTGTTTGCAGCAACATTTGGCCTTGGAAATCAGCAGGATTTCAGAGTCTTTTTGGGATGTAAACAAAAGTATAGGATCTAGACAGAGGCAGGAGGCCTTCAAGAGTCTTCAAGAGCCAACAATTTTTAGTAATAGAATTTGTTCCTTAAAGGCTCAAACAGTCTTAGCCACATTTTGCTATAACAAATATTATAGGTGGCTAACACCAAGCACCAGTGTTGATCAGCCCAGATTTCTCAAAAGAATTTATGGTTTTTACTTTTGCATCAGAAAATACAATTGCTAGAGTTTTGTTGTAGAAAGGAAATAAAGGTACTGAGCAGCCCATTTCATTTTTTTGTAGGACATTAGCTAACTCAGACCTGAAATACAACATCTTAGAGAAGCAAGCTTATGCCTTGGTTAAGACCATCAAATATTTCATACTTTACATTCTTCATTCTCATATTGTAGATTTTGTTCATAATGTTGTTGTAAAAGAAATCCTAACTCAAGCTAACCCTGATGGTAAGAGGGGGAAATGGATTTCAAACTTGATGGAATATGATATAGAGATCAAGACAACAAAATTGGTCAAAGGACAAGGTCTAGCAAAGCTAATGGCACAATCAAACTTTGACTATCTTGACATGAATTTAATTGCAGAAATATCATAAATTTCAGTCGAAGAGGAAGAACTGATTCCTATTGAAGAAAAATATATCATTTCAGAGTAGTATAAGGACATTATTTTTTTCCTACATCATCATAGGGCACTTGCTGAGCTGAAAAAAACCAAGGAAAGATTTTTGAAGCTAAAATACTTGAGGTATTGTATCATTGACAAAAATCTATATTGGAAGGATACCAGTGGTATTTTTTTGAATTGTTTGCTGGAAGAGGAGGATGATAAAGTGATTAAGGAGTTCCATAAAGGAGATTTTGGAGGTCATAATTATTGGAAGGTGATGGTAAAAAATATTCTTAAAGCAGGGTACTATTGGCATACAATGTTTAAGGATGTCTACAAAAATATTGTTGCTTTCCATGAATGCCAAATTTTTGATGGTAAGAAGAAGCTTGTACCTTTACCTTTAATGCCTATCTATGTTAATGTGCCATTTCAGCAGTGGGGGCTATATTTTATTGGTGAGATTCATCCATCATCATCACGTCAGCATCGCTAGATTCTGACAGCAACTGACTATTTCACCAAATGGATTGAAGTAATCCAAACTAGGAAAGCAAATGATTCTGTTATCATTTCATTTTTGGAAAATAATATTTTTTCTAGATTTGGCTGTCCTATGAAGATCATCACTGATAATTATCAGGCATTTAAGTCTAAGAAGCTGATTAATTTTTGTCATCAATATCATATTTCTCTTTGGAATTCTACTGCATATTATCCATAAGGGAATGGTCTTGCTGAATCTTCCACACGAGCATTGTGAGGATTATAAAGAAGGTGTTGCAGGAAAATAAGAAATCATGGCATTTAAATCTAAAGTATGCTTTGTGGGCTGATAGAATGTGGACAAAAAGGTCAATTGGAACTTCACATTATGAGCTGGTAAATGGGGCCGAGGATATTTTTCCTACATCTTTATGGATTCCTGTCATGAAGCTGCTGCAAGGATTAGAGGAGGATCCAAATGCAATTCAGAGAAGAATCAATCAGCTGATAGATTTGGAAGATAAGAGGGAGGAATTTTACAACAGTAATCAACAATCTCAAAACAGAATCAAGAAGACATTTGACAAGAAGGTCAAGGAAGAGAATTTTCAAATCCAAGATGTGGTTTTTAAATGGGAGGCCAGGATTGAAGAGAAGGGAAAACATGGTAAGTTTGAGAATATCTAGAAGGGTCCATTCAAAGTTGCTGCATTCCGTGGGAACAATACTTACAATTGCAGGAGATGGATGGAAAACCATGTGCTGGAGGGCCTATCAATGGCAGGTTTTTAAAGCACTACTCTTCTTAAAATATTTTGATCATTCATACCATTGTATATACTCCATTTATGTGTTTTTTCTGCTAATAATGACAAGATGAATCATCAAGCTTGAACTTGAGGTGAAGGCCATTAGAGTTTGAAGAGAAAGCTTGGCAATTTCAAAGTTTTTCTGTTTTTTCAAGAAGATGGATAACAGCACTGGAACTATTGGTTCTTTGGTGTACCACAGGGGCAAACCATCCCAAGTGGAGCCACTATTATCACCCAAAAAATTGAAACATCATTTTGACAAGGTTAATAAGTTCATGTGTCAAAATAGGGTTGTAGGATTCAATTTTAAGTTTGGTCAAGGGAAATATTAAATTTTTTATGGTTTAAGTTTACCTTAAGGTCTAAAAACACCCATGTTCAGACTCCTTCATGTCACATCATTCATTATTCTCTAAATTATTTCATTTTCCAAAGTTTTTGTACTGAAAGTGCCAAATTAGCCAAGAAACCACAGTTTCATAGCGTAATGCACTGCAAAAAGTCACTTTTTTTTACGAAACTGCTGATAATTTCGTAGCGAAAATAGTCAAATTAACACTAAAAGCACTACAAAAGCGCGATTTCTTGTCTGTCTTGTTAGTCTAGCTGTTAGGTGTCAGAAATAATTTTGGAAATGGTAAGTTAGATGCTTTTGAGTGATGGAGGGATAAAATCAAGGTACATGCTCAGGTTTGCAATCATCATGGTAAGTTTAGGTAATGTAGAAGTCATCATTGAGTCATGAGAAGACATTTAAACTTCAAATCCTTTCCTAATTCAGTCATTCTCATTTATTTTTCCTCCTTGCGTAATATTTGAGCTCTGGAGAGCTATTGTACTAAGCCAAAGTTGTGGCTAGTTTCTTCAAAGGTTTACTTTGAACATCATCAAGCGATCCTGAAAACTCATCAAGAGAGGCTAAACATCATCAAGCGAGGCTGAGCAACTCATAGAGAAACTATGGCAGAGAAAATAAAAACACACAAGGGTGTATAATGTCTGTGATATGAACCTGCAGACATGAAAGTGATCAATGAAGATGCAACAATAATGGAAGCCTTCATAAGGGTAGGTTTCCTACAATTTTGTGAGAAATTACAAGGCTATCATACAAAAGTATCTAAAGAGTTTTCTTTGAATTTCAGTGGAACAACCACTAAGTGGGAATGCTCAATTTGTCCATCACACCAGAAGTTATTGTAGCTGCCACAGAGATTCCAAGAGGCCAGGAGAACTAGTTTAAAGGTTTCAAGTTTAACATGGATCAGTGCAAAGAATTCATGAAGCCTGAGCACACTGAGATGGATCTCACCAATGCTGTTCCAAGAAGTTGCATTAAAGACAACTATTCAAAATTGCTGCTCATCATCCAAAAGTACTTTACTTGTGAAGGTAGATATCACAAAGTCTACTCATATCATTTCAAATTACTTCTGCACTTCACTGGTAATATTTCCCTTGATCTACCTTTCTATCTGCATAGAATTCTGTCAAAGATGGCTTATAAGGTCCAAGCAAAGTCTGAGGGGAGTGAGACATCATTATTTCATCACGGCTTAATGAAGTTATTGGTTTTAGATGAACTTCAAATGTTAGGGAGAGATTGGTCCTCATTCTTGTTTGTCAGTGGTTTTGAGTTGGATGCTCTAACTCCTTCAAAAACTCCTAAACCTAGGAAAATTCCATCATCATTAGCAGCAGAACAGAGGGAATCATTGGCAGCAAAGCCAAGTGAACCTGCAAGAGCATAAACAAATGAAAAAATTATAAAGGAGCCAGAGCAAATGCAGATTTTTGATACACCAAGTGTCCCACCTGTTAGTCATCATTATTTTTCACCTGTTGATGATGACTAGTTTTTAAAGCCAAGTTTTCTAGTAGCTGATCTCCAATTTGTCAAATTTGTCAGCTAGAAAACATCCATAAAATTTTTTCCCTCCTACCTTTTCAATTAGCCTATGATGAGAAAAAACCTAATTGTCAAGCCCTATCTAGTCTCAGTCATACAAACTTTTCCATCAGCTGTCATAAGCTAAAGTCATCTGCTATCATTCACCCTCATCCCCGGCTCATTCATTAACCAACTGATTGATAAGAATTTCAGCTACCCTACCTCTGGTCAAATCTCATCTTGGGATCTAATCATACTAAAGAGAATACTACAAATCTGTCAAAAATCTCCCCTAAGTTAGGTAGTGGCGCTTTAGGCAATCCTCCCTTGGCAATCTATCCTAAACCAAAATAACCTCTGTTTAATACCAACCAGTCATAGATGGGTCTTCTATTTTGCAAACAAATCTTGATACACCCTTTGGTCGCGCCACTAACAAGTCTTGGTGTCTTAGCAGTGCATGTTTCAAAATCCAAACTCATATTGTGTTGCTCTGTAGTGTTTCAATGTCTTTTTCAAAGAAGAAAGGTACCAGTGTTCCAGAAGACATTATTAAACTAAACATGAGAAGGGAGCTACTTCTCATTTTGTTTTGAGCTTGGGATGCAAGTAATAGTTAGAGAGGTAATTCAATGAACTTCTGCAAACACAGTCAAAAGGTTAATGACTTATGACTAGAAAGTAATACTCTGCAGACACAGGTCAGGACTGCTTTTGGTTTCTAAATATGCATGAGAGAATTTTAACAACAAAATAAATATCTTAGAGAATCCCTCTCATAGCATATTGCCAATTTTGCACCTTATTACTTACTGTGATACACCAAGTAGAGATAGGCATTACAAGGAAAGATAACACAGTTTGAGAAAGCGGTGAAATGTGATTGTGTAAAACCTCCTCCAAGCATGAGAAGATGGTTGGGTGATTGTGAAAAACCTCCTCCAAGCATGAGCAGATGGTTAGGTGACTGTGTAAAACCTCCTCCAAATATGAGCAGATGGTTAGGTCATTGGTTGAAAACCTCCTTCATTTAAAAGCAGATGGTTTGGAAATGTGATAAAGGCCTCCTTCATTTAACAAGCAGAGGGTCAGGAACAAAGGTATGGCCTCATTCAAAGGGCACAAGGCTAACAATTATGCAAATTTCCTAAAAAACTTTTTTAACACCTTTTTCTCCAATAGATGAAACCACTAACACAGAAACTTATCTCCGAACCCCATGAAGAATATTCACGTTGTTTCAGAGTAGGAGAAAAACTAATCAATTGAAATTTCTGTCACAAATCCCCCTAACACGCTGTCTACCCAAGGGTCCACTATGTGAGTGATGGTGTTATCAGTATTTTCTAGCTGTTGGATTAGTTTGGGGGTCCACTCTATGATCCGCTCGTCCTTCCAACAATTCTAGAACTCTACCAGTCTTGCGAGCCACTCCTGGAGCTTGATTGCAATCATTACAAATAATATCTCGTAGATATCTGTGAAAATGTACTTATTATTCCACTTTTCGGTGGTCAACCTCTTACTGCGGTTTTCTTTTATGGAAAATTCCTAAACTTGCTGTTCAAAACATTCATCAATTTCCTCTCTCTAGCTTCCAGTACAGCGTTGGCATTACCTGATCCCTCTCTCAAAATGCTCCAGGTCCCAGCAATGAAACCATTTTTTGGCTCAAGGGGTCCTGACCCAGGTTCGGATGTTCAAGGTTTGCCAACAAACCCCTATACTACTGGCCCTTTCGGTAGTGACCTTCTTGCGAAGGCCAAAGTCCCACCCGAAGTAGTATGGGTGGGTGCTGGAACCAGGTTTCCGCACCCTGGGAGAGGGTAGGTAAGTCAAACAGAGTTGCGTTCACCCTAATCGTGACTCAATTCAATATCACAGAGCCTAGATTCCCTTTGCATCCATGTGCGTGACAACAATATTACTCACATAAATCAATAGATCAAGAATTCATATAACAATACAGAGCTATTTCAGATATTATTGTATGAAGCAAGTAGAAAAAACCCAGATCACAGCATAAATAAGTACACAGGTATGTTCGTAACTTAAACCAATAACACAGCAACATATACAAATTAATCAAGACGTCACATATTCATATCATAATAATTCTAGTAGATTTAGATAGGAAAAAATACTTCCGCATTCATTAATCTTCCAGATCTACTTACAAAACCCCAAAAACCCAACCTGCGCACACAGCAGCAGGGTCCACACACAGTAGGATAGAATCCCTCTGTGTACACAGCAGCAGGAGTCCTTACCCAAAAACCCTAACCAAATCTATCGATTTTCACTTAGCAACAATCTCTTATCATTCTTAGCTTGTCCTACAACTCAAAAAGGTTCAACTACTTATACTATTTTAGCTTATGCATCCAATGGTCCACAAACCGTGGTTTGTGGACGCTTGGTCTACCCTTGACCCATTTACAATGCTTTAGGGGCTTTGACCCACCCCAAAATCCCTGCGCTATACTAAATATAATCAGAAATATACAAAATGGACTAGTTTCGTAGCTTTGTAGGAGACCCTGTTCCAACATCTACGGATAGTGAAAATTACTGATGACTAATAGTGGCTCCACTTGGGGAGGACAACTCATTTTCAGGAGGTGTCCAGAACTTTAGATCTCTAGGTTTATGAAGACCAATGTCTCATCCATTGGGCAATTTTTTCTTCTTTCATTTGCTGATGTTTCTCTTGAAGCTATGATCTAAAAATCTGAAGGAAATGTTAGCTTCAAACTCATCTTTACCTACCCAACTTACTTTTCCTAGCATTTTTTCTTCCTTGGGTACACTTGGACTGGAAAACCCTTGACATTTTCTTCTTTTGAAAGCAAAACAAACTACCTACTTCTAGCCTTATCACTTCCAACATTTTAGATTATGCTAGTGAAATCTTTTATTCTGTACCTAGACTATTTTACTGTCAAGATTAAGCTGTTTGAAAAACTTCATTCTCTAAGCTATTGAAATCAAATTGAAAACATGGTTTAAATCAGGGTTAGGCAATCTGATTTACCATGGGTTGTGGCATTAGGGCAAGCTGCACAAAAACATTATTTTTGTACAAACAAAACTAGAAATATGAGGGTTGTGATCTATCATTTGTTAAGCCTCCCATATTTCTCTTCTTTGGTTCAGATTTGAACATGTGGAACCAAAAATCTTTTCTTCCTAATCTATTGCTACTGACAAGTCAAGTTTAGATGTTTTGACAAGCTCTCTTTCACTAACCTATCAGCACAAATTCAAAAACAATTCAGCCATGTTTAGGCTAGATGTCTGAACAAGAGTCTCTTTTTAACAAGTAGTGGCATTTAGCCTTGCACACTTTCAGTACTAATATTTTTTTTTTTGGGTATGGGGTTGTACCTCTTCTTTAAATCTGCCCTCTTTTTTCATCTTTTCTCTATTTTTGAGTTTTTTTTTTTCATTTTGGATCAGCATTATAAGACTAAACAGTTAGAAATATGCTCATAGTACTGAGCTTATTTTCATTCCTATATATTCTAATCTAACTTATACATGATATACATTCAGTTGGTGAACTCTCTTTTTCAATACAACCAATCAAGTAGATGATTCCATGAGGGATCATGGTTCAGCTCTTTCAGGGTTTTGAAAAATCAAAAGGCCACTCCCACCTCACTTGTGTTTGAACAATAGTGCCTAAACTTTTCTTTAAGCCTTGCATCAAACTTCTATTGAAATATTTTACTCCCCCTTCAAATATCTCTAATAAATCAACAAAGGGATCTTCAAACAATACATGAATGTGAGGATTTAGAAAATGAGCTTGATCCAGGACTACTTCTTCCTCCACTTGGCTGAACTTGGGACTCTTTTGGGAAAGACACTCCACCTCTTCCTCATGATCATCTCCACTATCAGACTAATCATATATTGCAATGTTGTCCTCTAACAAACCCGATGTGCTTTGATAGAGTGAGATGAATTTTGCATGAAGGCCATCATTTTGATGAGCAGGAGCACTCTTTGGGAATAAATCTTCTTGAGAAGGTAGTGCAGCAACTCTCATTTGATTATCAACTTCTATGCCTTCATTTTAAATTTGTAATTCAATGGAACTTGGTGGCTGCAAATCTAGAGTTAAGGAGGATTCCATCTCCCAAATGATTTCCTTAACCATTTCAGGACAAGGCTTCTCATTGACAACTTGCTCAAGAAGTTCATCATCCTCCTCAACCTCAACATCAAAACTGAAAGATTGTTGATTTCCAATTACATGAAAGTTATTTTTGATGAACTGAAGTGAATTATAGCAAAGAGTCAGAGACTTCTCACTTACTTCTAAACTTTCAAGGCTTTCCTCATCAGTGTCATAGGTGACTTGTATTGGCTGATTACTTTTTTCAAGCTGATGATAGTGAACTTCATCCCACAAATCCACTGTTGATGGCTCTACAAGGTTAGCTTCTGTTTGGAGCACATTACTATCATCATACTGATCAAAATTTGGAAAATCATAAAAATAAGTATTGTTACCAATCAAGAAAATTGGATTATCAGATTTTTTTTATTTGACTTGATCTACAAGTTCACATTCTGATTTATGGTAGATGGGATTAGTAGGAGAAAGACCATAAATTTTTGGTTCATATGAAGGTTTAAAGGCTGGCTGTATGTTTAGCATTTGATTTATTTCCTCTTCAGTCAAAAAAGGAGGTATTTTTCTCTTTTTTGGGATAGAAGTACATCATTTCTCTTTCTCTTGTGAAGGCTGATTTTGGGGCTGAATGTTTTCTTGAGCCTCACCTAGAAGAGATGGTGAATCATCACTTGTGCCTCCAAAAAGATCCTGTGGGTTTTCTTCTATTTCTTGATTGGGTTCTTCCTCAACTAACTCCTCTAGGCTATCATGATAGCTACCTTGAGAATGAAATTGATGAATGGCTTCTAATAGATCTTGAGGATGCCAATTTCCTAAATCTTCATCAATGTTTACAAGGTATTGTATGAGATCTTCAGATTGATCACAACAATTTTTAGCTAATGATAAATATGAACAATTTTCTTGATAATGCTTATAAAATACATTGTGGAATTCCTTTAAAGAAAACAAAGTACTAAGCTTCAACCATTCATACCATTCTCTTGCCTTGCCCTATAATGTTTCCATAAACATTTTCATGAGGCAGTCCTCATGCCATTCAACCTTTAACCTCCATACATGTATATGAAATTTGATGAGATGTAACAAGGGGTCATCACATTTTTCATCCTGAAATATAGGCAAGTTTTTTATCCAATTTATCTGAGAAATTTTATGCGGAAATCCAAGGATATGGTCTCTGTTCATCGGAGCATATCTCCTTTGTATCCTTGGACCCATGTTTGTAAATCAGAAAGGGCCACTATATCTTTTCAACTAGTCTAGAGTTCTTTACCAGTGGAGTCTTTAGGTCTATTAAGGGTTGTGGAGTTGCCAGGTGGAAGATTTGAATTTTTTTGTCCACCATCAGCATGATTGGGATTTCTCAATGCATTCCCAGGGGAGTCTATGAGAACTAGTGGGGTAGTAGGCCTATTGGAGGTTACTGAAGTTTCCAGGTGGATGTTTTTAGTTGTTTTGAGGATGTGTATGTATGGTCCACCACCAATAATTAACAAAAAAATAATCTATGTATGTTTATGGGTTTTCTGAGTTCCTTTATGTAGCCCTAGGATTTGTGAGAGTGTCCTATATTTGAGTCATCATTTTTCTAGGATAGTGAGACAACCAGATTCTACTCTTTGGTTGAAAGTTTGAGATCTCTATGATTTGATAAGGGTTTCTGAAGTCCTAAGGGATACTTAGGTTGTCACTGACTCAGAGGTCCCATCATGATCACCATTATTTTAGTGATAGTGATGAAGTGGTTACAAATCACAGGATTTTCAAAGTATAACTGAGGGTCTAATGAGTCTGTAAGTGATATGCAGGCTACTATGTACTCGGTCCCACCATGATCGCCAGAATGTTAGTGTCCCGTGATTTAGTAGATTGGTAGACCAAATTCATAGGGTAACATCATACCAATATTTGGAGTCCTAGGACCTAGCCTTCTTAGACTCAGAGGGGGCTCTCTCTATTGTGTGTGAAGGATGTAAACTTGTTCGCTTTATATGGTTGATTTTAGGCTAGTTGTTAAGTGTAGGGTTTGTTGTTTGTTTGGTTGGGTAAGATGATCAGGTAGGATAGGTGGAGTGAGAGGTCATCAAATCAACTGGGCTATGGAGTCTATGAAATTCATTGAAATCTCAATAATGAATCGGGGTACATCACAGGGAAAATCTAGTGAAGTCAATGGATCTTTAAGGTTATTTGTGAAGTGAGATGGACATTAAGTTGGGGAAACAAGGTAGGGAAAAGGGCAGTTAAGAATCCTTTGTAAAATACCTATGAACAAGGGGGTCTTAAATAATTTTAGGAAAAATATACTAATTATGAGATAGGGCACAACATTTACTCAATGACAATACTTTAAACAAATAAACATTCAAGATGAACAATCCAGTGGAACAAAGAAAGCAAGAAAACTTATCTAACTTCAATGATTCTATTTTGAATATTTGAAAACATATAAGAAGACAAATAGCTTTAATAAATGAAGAGGGAACTCCTAAAAATCATCTATCAAACTATAAATAACTTTGAGGCAAACTGATAGGCATGGACAAAGGGCAAGATCGAAACAAGACCTCTTTGGCTTAACCTAACAATCAATACATGAAAGAGAGGTTCCAAGATAGAGTTTAGATAGCATCAAATAAGAAGGTATTACCCTAAAACATATTTGGAAACTAGCATATTCATCCATTAATGAATCAAACAAGCTTATCTGGGCCTAAGGAGCAATTAAGAATTCCTTAAACTAACCTACCAGAGGAAGACATAAAGACAATAGCAAACAGGAGGACTGAGGTGCCTCAAAAAACGTTTCTCAACCTATAATTTTTTGAGATATTGCAACATATAAGGATGGACACAATCATAAAAAAGAAAACATGAAAAAATTAGAGACACATCACCATTAACCAAACTTAGGGATCTTGCAAGAAATTCTTCATCATCATCAATCAAGGAAAATCATCCACAAGCTCCACAACACAAAATTTCTATTCAACCTCAAAGAACCATGTATTTCTATCAAAAATCATCAAATTCAAACATTAACAATGATTCCTCAATGCCTTTTTAACAAGAAATGAGGAGAAAAACCTAATAGAGTATCTAGAAGCCTATTGGCTAATCAGAAATGTCACTATTGTCCTTATGAACTTGTAAGGCACAAGGCACAAAATATCTAAAACAAAATATATTTTTGGACATTTATATCAAAGAAAATGATATTTTAGTTTTGACAAGCCTCCTAAAACTTGTGAAGCATACATTTTTTTCTTTCCCTCTCCGAAGGGTGCAACACTATGTAGGAGGAATTTCTATGCCAAGGGTGTAGCACAGGAGCAAGAAAAATGAGTCATCTTGCAGCAGTGTTTTGAAGGCCTTCCCGATGTCAGCAAAGCTATGTTATGGCTTGTTGGAAAGCCCTTGAAGTCTAATTTATAGATCTACCCTTTGTTCCCTGATCTAACCTCTTTAACCTATTCAAAAAAAAAAATTCCAAGGCTGGTAAAGGCACATCACATGTCTTGAAAAGCTGGCAGAATGGTGAAAAATTGGGTGTTTTTTACCCTTTTGGAGGACGAAAACAACTTCAATTGATCTATAAATTTGTGAGCATGCTATATTAGGGATGAGGATCCAAATAATTTAAGCCTTTCCTCCTGAAGATGCTCTAAAAAAGAGCGTAGCACCATGTTTGCTACCCCCTTGGCCTCAAAATTAGCAAAAAACAAAAACTTGTCAAAATTCTCCCAAATTTGGTGGATGAGTGCCTCATGGGTTTTGGGAGACCTACAAAGATGCTTGTGCCAAGATTCCAAGCCAAGCTTGGCCTTTTTCTTCTTTTAGTGCCTGGAGCTTGTCTTGAGCCTTTTTTAATTTAGCCCTTGCAATTTGGTTCCTTCGGGTATAATGCTTAGTCATTCTTCTTTGTAAATCCAAGTCTTTATTTTCCTTCTCCAGCTTGGTTTCTGTTATTGCCCAAATCCACCTTAGGCTGAAGGAAGGTGGGATTCAGGGTAACACCAAACCACGCTCAGTCTGGTAGCTAGCCCTACCAGAACAGGAAAGGGCTCTCTCCGGGTCAATCTCAGCAAAAGATAATTGATGGGGCTTGATATGAATTGAAATGAATGCTGATTTTAGGCTAGGTATATAAGTAGGAGGGTTTTATTGAAAATTTTGGGTTGAAAAGAGCAAGAGAAGGGACTATTGGGCTATGAATTTGGGGCTAGTTTCTTCCGGAAAACTTCGGGCAAAGTAAGTGCAATGTATAGCCAAATTAAAGATGTAATGAGATAATAAAATAGGGAAAATACCGCTTCCCTGTAGGCATCAATCAGGGGATGGATCTACAGTGACAACTTTAGAAGAAAGAGAAGCACCGGGTTACTCAACAGAGCATCTAACAGAGGATGGATTCTGAAAATATAACCACTACATCAAACAACATAATCATTGTGAGAGGAGAATCATGTGTGGATGGATTCCTAACACTTCCCTTAGAGAATGATGTAAAAAAATTAGCAGAAAAAACAAAGCATGGAAATGAATTTACAAGAAAAACATGCTGCACATTAAACACCGTGATGAATCCCAAATTTAAAGAGCAGAAAAAAGCTTTATTAAAATAATATTTGAGGAAAAATTTACACAATCCAATATCAGCCTCCCTCTGCTGCAAAAATCCAACCTCTACACTATGAAATTCATAAAATATATACATTTTCTCATCCTTGTACTAAGGGAATTGAGCTCAACCATTTTCTTAAAAATAGAATCAGTTACATTAAACTTGGGCCGAATTTCTGAAAATAGGTGTTTAAGATGAACTCGTATCTCCTAAACCATAGCACCTGTTACAAAAATGAAAGAGGTTTTTGTAGATAAGGTCATGTTGGAGAAAAAAATCTCTCAAATTTGGGAAATTCGTTTCCAGTTGCTCGCAATCTGTTCCACAAAATCATCTCTAAAACAGAAAATCATTAAAAATTTAAATCTGTAAAAATGAGCTGTAAATATCTGGTCACATATCCCAATTCGTGACACCTTTGAATAAAATGAAAGAGGTTTTTTCTATATGGATTTTTTTTAACAAAAACCTCCTTGGGGTTTGCAGAATTACTTTCCATCGGTTGTAAAATGGCCGCTTACTAAAATGACTAAAACAGTAAAAAATATGAAAATTTTTCTTTGTTTTAATGTAGGCTCCAAATATCACTGTATATCTCCCACATATTAGCACCTGTGTATAAAATGAAGGAGGTTTTTGTTATTTTCTATGTGATGAACAAAAACCTCTTTCACTTTTGAAAAATTCCTTACCATTATTTCAAAAACGGATTTTGTACTAAACTTGTCATTGTGTGCAGCAACTGACCTCAAAACATGCATAACCAAGAATCACTCATTCATTTCGATCATATCTTCTAATCCGGGAGCCAGTTATAGGAGTGTGATATACCGTTGGAAATATTTTTCTGAGCTTCTTCTGGTGGAAACACTTGTGACATGTTTTGTGCTGAAAATCATGTGCAAAACATCTAACAAAACCAGACATAGTAAGAGCTCATGTTGATCTCTGGTGACAGGCTGCGAAGACTGGAACTAACAGTTTCAAGGTGTATGTAGCCCTCTTAAGCCATGATTCCATATTATGTTCAATTTCCATCACAAGTAGTTCATTGAGAGAAAGATGTTATGCTAGGGCTGATTCTTCTTCATTAGTCTCTGTCTCCTCTTGTTCTTCTGTCTCTTCATCTTCATAATCTGCCCCTGTCTCTGTATCTTCACTGTTTTCAGCCTTTTTATTGTCCTCTCTGTCACTGAAATTGTCTTCATAATCTTCCTCTTCATATGTTTCTTATTCATTGTTATTTTATGTGGGGTCACTATTAGAGGGATCTTCATCAGTGTCTTCATCACTATCTTAAGCATTTTCATCATTTTCATTGTTTTTCCCACTGCCATTGTCTTCATCTTTTGTCTCTTCATTACCTGTCTCTTATTCATTAGTGTCATTGTTTTTCCCACTAATTTTGTTTTCATCTTCACTATTTTTCTCATAAAAATCCGCCTCTATCTCTTGACTTTCATCATTGTCATTTTCTGTGGGGTCACTGCTAGAGGGACCTTCATCAGTGTCTTCATCACTGTTTTGAGCATTTTCATCATTGTCATTGTTTTTCCCACTGCCATTGTCTTCATCTTCTTCCTCTATCTCTTCTTCTGATTTTGTATTTTCATCATCTGTCCCTTCTTCATTTCTTGCATCCATATCACTGTCATGATCTTCTACATATTTTTCCATGTCATCTTCTTCTTCATCCTCATTTGGCTCACTGATTTCTTATTATTTTTCACTGCTCTACTCATCTCCTTTGTCCTCATCATCATCTTCATTATCTATGTCTTCATTATGACTGTCATGGTCTATTTCCTCATGACTGCCACTTTCTGCCTCACCATAAGGAAATGCAATTGCTTGGCCCTAGTGAAATGCATGAGCAGTCTTATATGGTAGGAATAGAGTTTGGAAAACCTACCCTGACAGGTAAAATATTTCATGATGGTTTTCATTAAAGGGGCATACCTTTCCAACAAATGGGAGAAGGGAAAAATGGTATTGCAATCAGATTGGTATCTTGGTTTCAATAAAGGTTGGTAATGGCTTAAGTTCAAACTCACCTATTTGAACCATTTTTCTCCCATGCAAGGTATCCCAGTGGCCATGGAAATTGTATTGGTGGACAGCTCAAACTTCACTCCAGCTAGGTGTACTTGGTGGTTATGAAGGTTTAGGATGAAATGTATGGTCAACTTAGGGTGAATTTTTACTCTTTGTACTTTTTCATAGAAATCAAGACATCCTACCTCTTGGAAATATGCAATAGTGGTAGGGGAGGCTATCAATTCTTTAGTGTTTATATGCTCAATCCTACCTTTGGCCTCCTTTACCACTATTAACACTGCCTAACATTGCCTTCTCTAGGAATTTTGTCCTTTACCATTGCCTTAGAATCAAAAACTTGAAAATGCTTGTGTAATGATATGAAGAGGGTGAGTGGGATGGTCGGGAGATAGTGGTGTCAAGGCTTGGCAGTGTGGAGGCTAGTTGTGCAAATGGAGAGGTTATTTGGTAGGAGAACTACTTCTTAGAATGGAGACCAAAAATTTTCTTCCTCTAGGGTTTCTATCTTTCTTTCTAAATTAACCCTTTAAAAAATAGCATGAGAGGGGGTAGAGTGTCTAAATACCTTTTATAAAAGCTCTGGGGGTGGCTAGGAGAGAATTGAAAAGCTTTGAGCAATTTGGAGGCTTGGAACAACTTGAAAATCTCTCTGGTTGAGTGCGCAACATAGGAGTGTAGCACTCGGGCTAGTCGGGTCAACCCTGCATGATTTTTCAGGTCTTTTCATTAATGCAGCACAGGAATGGAGCACTGACAGAGTATAAATGCATTCAAGTCAGGCCTGAACAGTTGAATGTGCAACACTCGAGCGGAGAGATGTCGGGTGGTTAGGTGGCTTCGACACGACCTGTTGGGCTATAATTGAATCATGTAGCGCTGAACAGATGGGTGCGTAGCACAATGGAGTTTTCAGGTGGCTTCTGCATGCCCCTGCGCATAGCACCCAGGTGGAGCGCAGGAGTGCAACAGTTGGTAGAGTTGTCAAGCCTCTGCGTTGAACGACCCAGAATGTAGTAGCTCAGCAAGATTTGGTCAGGCTGTCGTGCACGCAGTAAATGCATAGCAAAGCACTACAAGAGTGCAATGTTCTGTGGAAAATTGAAAAGGAGGCACAGACAAGCATGTAGCACGAGTTTTCAGGAGCGCAACGCAGGGCTTCTCCTGCCCAAAATTTTGCCAGAAAACCCTAATTTTCTTTGAAGGCTTTCTCACTTCTTTTTTCATATGAAAAATGAGTTGAGGGATGAATGTGGTGCCTTTATACCCTTGTAATCAATAAATTAAAACTAGAAACCCACTTTACTAATGTCCTGAGTTTCACTGACATCTTCTTTTCTTTTGCAGGAGGTGAACTAAGCATACAAATGATTCTTTTGTGGGTGATTTTGAACATATAAATTTTTTTTTCTCTTATTGCTTTTGAAAATCCTTTGACTGTACTTGGCTTATTATTTTTAGGTGTAAAACAAATCTTTTGACAAACTTTATGCATTGATGTGCAATGAGGTGGAGGGAAGGTAAATGAAATGGTAGCTTTTGCAAGTGAAAGGAAGGAATGACTGAAAGGAATAGATGTGGTAATAGGCTCAGATGAATGAAAAATTTTCAATTAGTGAAATGGCTCTTGTTTGACTGATACTCTGTCTAGGGAGATGAAGTAAGCATATAGGCAGCGATTTCAAGTCCAAGCCCAGGGTTTCTTCTTATGGTATCAACTTTTTTCCACTAAATGATGACAAAATGCTGAAAAATGTGTTTAGGGCTTTCAATTACCTCTATCAGATCTTTAGAAAACCTTGGAGGAAACTTGAAAGGGCTATGAAGTGGTCTGAGGGGTTAATTTGCTCAAGAAGCCCTCATATCCAAGGGCACAATGCTCAATCCCAGGCGCACAACGCTTTTGTGCAGAGGGAATTTTGTAATATTCCTAATTATTCCTAAGCTAATAGGAATATTCATTTTGTTTTCTTTATTTGTTTAAAGAATAAATATGTAAAGGAGGTTCATAAAACTCCTAATAAAAGAATAAATCAATGCCCAATGTGAACAAGGCTAAATCTGGGCCACTTGTAAAAACACACTTGAGTGTGAAAGAGACTGAATCTATTGACCAATTCAACCAGGACCAAATCAACCACACTGTCCAGATGCAATGAATCTCCTAGAAGGACAATGCAGTCAAGTTGGAGGCTACACATGTGAATGGGGCTAAATCATTGAAGGTGGTTTAGGGTTATAAAATATCTTAATATTATAAGAGGAAGAGGAAGGTAGTATACTGAGGTTGTTCATGATATGATTTCTGAATTGCTGTCAGTTTAGAAAAAAAACTTTCTTGGCTGTTTATCCTAGATTGCATTGGTATTTCCTGTTTAGGGGTTCCATCTCTTCCCTTTGAGGAGCTCTTGGGAGAGCTTGTATTTCTTGTCCACTATCAGGTTGGAGACCAAGCTTCTACTTCCGACTGCAATGTAGATCCAGTGAGGGTTTTCTTGCTTTTGTAAGCTGCAGCAAGTGGAATACTAGATCTATTCAGATCTAGCTTATATTGGAGCCTCTTCTTAGTGAGTGTGTCTTTTAACCTCCTGGAAGAGTGCATCCATTGTTGGAGCTTTATTTTCTTATCTTCGCATCAGGCCAAAGAATTCTCAAAGCCTACAGTGTTGTATGTCTCCCTGGACAACGTTATTTGTAGATCTACCACTACAGGGTGTTTTGTCTACGGAGGAGAGATCTTCGGTGTTGGGATTCTTCCTCTCACTGTGGTGATATATGGATTGGCCATCCAATCCATGTTATTTTCAGATATGATCTTCTATACCATTTTATTATTCAGAAATTTATGAATCATTCTGTAGATCTGCAACCTTAGATCTCAGATCTACTCTCTGTGCTTCATGTTTTGCACAAAACCCCAAGGGGAATGTAATAAACAACCTCTTTGGCTTCCATATCTGTAATAGATATGTATTTTGATGCATATTTATGTTATATATCTAAGATACAATAAATAATAGCTTCATTATTTAGAAAATTACGTTGTCTATCTTTCTTGGCAATTTCCAGTGTTGCATCACCTGAATCTTAAGGCTTTGTCCATGTAAAATCTCTGTTTTTATCTTGTAAATGCATAATTTTTGCCCCAGGTATAATTACATGATTTTAATACTTATTTTCATCTATTAGCTTCAGAAAATCATGCTTCTCAAGCTTCAGTAATTTCTGCATACTCAAGGTCATGGGAAATCAGCCTTTTTAAGCCCTTTCGGGAGTGGAGGAACTGTTTAACTCAGCTAGAATAATTTTTTTGACTTGAAATTAGGTATGGTAGTCCCTAATGGCCTAAGATAAAACAAACTCTCGCCATTTCCCTTATTTTTAGGAGGATTTTGGAACACACTCATTTTAGGGCATAAATCACCCATTTTCCCCATCCTTTTGAGTCCAAAAGTGAAGTAAAGGATGCTGCTGATCATATTATTAAATTATATGCACTAAAAAATATTTTACCAGTCATAGGGATACATCTAAAACTCTTGAATACCTTAGGGTATTCTCATTGTTGTAGAAAATTCCAGATTTGGGACATTAAACATTTGGAGGCCTTCCCTACGTCAGAATGGGGCCCAGGATAGCTCGTTGGAAATATTAATCTGAATAAGTTTCAAATATGCCATGTTATCTCTTATTTTAGTTGATTTTCCTTGTAAAAAGTGGAGTTTCCAAAGACTTGTCAAACAATGTTGAATGATGGTGCTGAAATGCAGAGTGCTAGTGCGGACCACTTTTGGATGCCTTCCTCAACTCCAAATTTAGATTAGGATATCTCATTGGAAATATATTCAAGTCTATTTTTCATGTGAATCATAAAGAAAGTAATTTGGACACTCCAACTATGAGAAAACCTAATTTTCCCAAGGTCACTCCAGGAGTGCAGAAATTATCCGGTGTCACCTGTATTTTTGACATTGCTCCAAAACAATGATGCCTGTGTAAAAAAGGAAGGAGGTTTTTTGTTTTGGCCCTATTATAGACAAAAAAATCTCTCATTTTAGCCAAATTCATCTATGTTTGTTCAAAAACATATTTTTAAGAAAAAATGGCCCTAGGTGTGGCAAATGACTTGGCCCTTGGAATGAATTCTTGGAAAATGATGGAGGCCTGATGTTTATGAGCTGGTATGGATTTATGTTTTCTAACATGATCTATCATATGAATCTTTTTCTCCTATGCCTCCTTCCATAGAAAACCCTAGCTTTGTTGGAAGGGGAAATTAGGGTTTGGTGTACGCAAAATAAGGGATCTAGGACTGTCATCTAGAGGGAGGGGAATGAAGGGGTTAAGGGTTGTATAAATTCTTGGGGAAATTTTGGAGAATATGAATGGATTTTAGAGAGTAGGGGAAAGTGAAATTTGAATAATTGAGTGAGGGGAAGGGGTCCAAAAAGGAAAAACACGGGCCTAGTCTCAAAAAAGTGTCAAATTGTAGCAATATGCTAGGTTTTGTAGAGAAATGATGATTTTGAGGGATAGGAGTGTCGGGAAGTGTTTATGAAGGTATATTAAGGGTAGGAGGAAGTGTAATAGCAACATGATACAAGCCTTGTTGATGATTTAACCATGGAATTCATGAAACCAAGAAAAATGTCCTCAAAAACCTTAGATGGACAATGGAGTCATAGGCAAGGGATAAAAATAGTAATGAGATTATGGGTAGGAAAAAGGATGGAAATGAGAGGTACACGCCATTTGGAGTCTGTAGGAGTTATGAGTGATCATGAAATGGAAAAATGGCAAGATAGTGAAAAACATTTCTCTAAGGATAATGAAGGCAGTGAGATTTCTAAAACTCATAATGTTCATGGAATTTTGTTTTTAGAAATCTAGAACCAATAATTAGTCATCTACGAATAGTGAAAATTACAGATGACTAACATTGTGAAGCCTGAATGTCAAAATTATTTCAAAATTAGTTCAGAGGTTGAGTTAGGAGTTATTATTTCAATGAATGAGTCTTAGATATTTTTCCTTGGGCCTTGCATGGTATCAAAGGTAAAAATGCATTAACTATGTAATAAATGACATATGAAACCATAGCTAGGGTTCACCTCCTCATTTTGCAGATAAATTTTGCATGGATGCTTCATGTTTTTTGTTGGTTGGTTGGTTGTTGAGATGAATACCTCATAGACTTTGACTTGTGAAGAAGTTGGTTTTGGAGCTTTGTAACTATTTTTGACTGAATGTCAATGGAACAAGCACATTCACAGGATTCATTAACTTTGTTAAATGGTGATGTTGTTCTAATATTATACTTTTTTCCTTCTATTTTGATATTTTTCATCCTTTCTCTTATAACATAGCAGAAAATTTAGGTTAAGATATGTTGTTAGAGGCACCTTAATTCTGTATGATTTCTATTGTTTAAATGTTTTCCTCTTCTAGGTTTGATTGGAGAACTTAGGAGTTCCCTGCTCTTCATTTCCATCTATTTTGTTTTCTTGAGATTAAATCAGTAGATTTTGTCTAAAGAAGTTTATGGTTTTCCCTGTCCTTTGGTTCTTCTTAAAATGTTGTTATCAAGGTTTTCTTTGAAGTTTTCTTATTAGGGTTTAGGCTAAAGAAGTTTATGGTTTTCCCTATCCTTATTTCTATCTTGAATAGTCACTTTGAAGGTATTTTAAAGTCCGATTGAAGAATTTAGGAGTTCCATACTCTTTAATCATTACTGAAATGTTCTCTTAAATGTTTTCTTTGTCTGAAAGTGAATAGCTAGAGAATTTAGGAGTTCCCTGCTCTCTAGGGTTTGCTGGATTGTTGTCTTAAAATTTTACTTGATAAAGCCAAGCTAGAGAAGTTTATGGTGTGCCCTATCCTTTGGTTCTTTCTTAAGCATAGTGATCTTAAAGACTCTTCTTATTCTATTATATGTTAAAGGATTCTTAATTTCCCTTTAAGCTACTAAACTCACAATTTAATGTTCATTTCACACCCACATAAGATATTAAGATCCATTTGGCTTTGTTAACTTTCCCTATGAAACACCATTGATTTTTTGTTGTACTCTTCAAACCTTTCACAGACGCCATAGCCCAATGATTTGAATTTCTCTTACTCTATTTGTTCTTCTTAACATGCAACCCAACCAAAAAAAACAAAAAAATCAAAACCTATCATTTTAACTAGCCTAAATTCAACATCCTAAATCAATCAAGTTATATCTTTTATACAAATAGAGAGAGAGCCCTCTATGAGTCGAAGAAGGCTAGGTCCTAGGACTCCAAAGTTGGTTTGATGTTACCCTTGTTTATTTGGTCTTACCAATCTGACAAATTACGGGGACCTAACATAATGTTGGTGCCACCTTCCAAAGAGCCATGGATATTGCTTTCTCAGAAGAGATAGGCTAATTTATTGTGATTTACCTTGATGACATAACAGTCTACTCAAAAACAGATGAAGAACACATAGGTCACTTAAGAAAGGTCCTTGAAAAATGTAGAAAGTATGGCTTGTCTTTAAATCCCAAGAAAACTTTGTTTGGCCTGCAAGAAGGGAAGATTTTAGGCCACATCATATTTGAAGGAGGGATCAAGATAGACCCAAAAAGTATTGAAGTAATATTGCAAATAAATCATCTTAGGAATATCAAAGAAATGAAATATTTCATTGGAAAGATAAATTTCTTAAGAAGGTTCATATCAAACCTTGCATAACTCCTAAGAAACATTACGAACATGCTGAAAAGAGAAATAGGAGTCAAATGGACCATAGAAGCAAAGAAATCCTTCGAACTAGTAGAAAAAGCACTTACCCAAACACCAGTTCTAACTAGCCCCGATTTTACCAAATATTTCTTCATATTTTCCTTTGCATCAGAACATATAGTTGTTGCTGTCCTACTACAGAAAAACATAAAAGGACAGGAACAACCTATTGCATTTTTCAGCAAGGAAATAAGAGATGCACCTCTGAAATACAACATAATGGAGAAACAAGATTTTTATTTAATCAAGGCATTGAAAGATTTCAGAGTTTATATTCTGCACTCACACATCATTGTATTTGTGCCTAACACAGTGGTAAAAGACATCTTAACACAAGATCCTGATGGCAAAAGGGGTAAGTGTATTGTTGTTATATTAGAATATGATTTAGAAATCAAGCCCGCTAAACTAATCAAAGGACAAGGATTGGCTAAATTCATGGTTGAAACCAACTTTCAAGCACTGGACTTGAATATGATTGATGCATTAGATGAACAGGAGGAGTTGGAAACTCCACTTATTGAAGAATCATTTCTTAATTCATATTTGTATGTTGATATTTTATATGTGCATTTTAATCTTTATGTTCCTCTTTGTTTGTCCAAAACAAAGGCTAGATTCTTAAAGTTGAAGGTTTTAAACTACTGCATTGTAGATAAAATTTTATATTGGAAAAATGCTAGTGGTATATTGCTTAAATTTTTGCCTAATAATGATGCAGATAGGATCAAGCAAGAGTTTCAAGAAGGAGAATGTGGAGGCCACCTCTATTGGAAAAATACTGTCAATAAAATCCTTAGAGCTGGTTAATATTGGCCCACCCTCTTTCAAGACATCCATAAAATGGTAATTGCCTACCATAAATGCCAAATCTTTGAAGGAAAAAGAAAATTGTTTCCATTACCTTTGCATCCTATCTTTGTTGATGATCCTTTTCAACAGTGGGGCCTAGATTTTTTTGGAGAAATATATCCTGCATCCCCTGCCCAACACAAATGGATCCTCACTACAACTGAATACTTTACAAAATACATAGAGTCCATCCCTGCTAGAATTGTCACATACTCGGTAATCATAAAATTCCTTGAAAACCACATTTTGTCTAGATTTGGTTGTCCTAGAACAGTTATCACTGACAATGCTGCTGCTTTTAGATCCAAGAAAATGGTGGAATTTTTCCACAAATATCAGATTACATTGGGAAATTTTACAACTTATTACCCTCAAGGTAATGGTTTGGCTGAATCCTCAAAAAAAAATTTAGTGAACATTGACAAAAATTTGCTGGAAGAAAACAAAACATCATGGCACAACAAACTAGTACATGCACTATGGGCAGACAGATTAACAAATAAAAAATCAATTGGAATGTCTCCCTATCAGCTATTGTATGGATCAGATGCAATTTTTCCAACAAGTTTAGGGATGTCAATGATGAAGCTCATCCAAGAAGCATAGACTGAAGAAAATGACATGCTAAGAAGAATAAACCAAACTGTCCAGTTGCAGCAAACTAGAGAGGAAGTATACAACAGAACACAACAAGTGCAGGAAAACATAAAGAAGCTTTTTGACAAAAGAACCAAGGCAAATGAATTCAACATTGGTGACAAAGTGCTGAAGTGGGATTCAAGAAGAGAAGACAAGGGAAAGCATGGAAAATTTGAAAATATATGGAAAGGTCCATACATCATCCATTATGCAAGAGGTAACAATGCATTTTTTCTACAATAAATGGATGGAATAGAATTATTTGGAGGTCCTGTCAATGGCAGGATGCTCAAGCATTATTTTTTTTGAAAATACTCGGTTTAAAGCTTTATTCACTGTATATAACACTGTTTTAATAAAATATCAGAAAAATAAATATAAAAACAAAGAAAAGAAGAAAAGAGGGCAGATGAAAAGAAAGGGTAAAGCCCCATACCAAAAAAGAATACTTCTGAAAGTGTGCAAGTCCAAATTCCACTACTTTTAAAGAGCAAGTATTTTTTAGTCATACAACGTAATCATGATTGAAATTTTTTTGAATTTTTGCTGATAAGTTAGTAAATGAGGATTTTCCAAACTATTTAAACTTGGCTTATCAGTAGATTAGATTAGAAAAGGTATTGGTTCCAATGAATAGATCTGAACCAAATAAAAAGAGAGGGATGCATCCTAAATTCCAAATTATAGCCCTCAAGTTTTTTAGTTTTACTTTGTGCAAAATAAAATCTGTGTGCAACTTATCCAAAATGCCACAACTCATAACAAATCAAACTGCTTAACCTTGATTTGATCATGTTTTCAATTTCATGTTGATAAAATAGAGAATGAAAATCTGTCAAACTGTTTAATCTTGGAAGATAAGTATATTAGGTAGAGAATAAAAGAGCTCATCAGTCTAATCTGAGCCTTTGGATGATATAAGTGTAGAAATAGGTAGTTTCATGTTTTCAAAAAGAAAAATGATGTTAAGGGTCTACCAATCTAAATGCACCCAAGTGAAGAAAAGATGTTAGGAAAAGTATGATGGTTAGGTAGAATTGAGTTGAAGAAATCATGTTTTTCAGATTTTGAAGATCATAGCTTCAAAGGAACAAACAACAAATCAGTAATTGAAGAATAGAAATATGCAAAAATGCATATCAAGGCACTGCTCTCCAAATCTAGAGATTTTATCTCTGACGTTCTTGATACCTCCTAAAGGAGTTTCCCTCCCCAACTGGAGCCATTGTTATCCTCCTGAATTCTACAGATTCTCTAGGTGACTATAGATTTTCTACAAGCAGCTAAAGATAGCATTCCTTGCCTATCAACTATATTTATAAATCTCATTGCCTTCATTATCCTCAACAAGCCTTTTCACTATATTTCATCTCTGTCTTCTCAAAACACCTTCCTGCTCCTAAAAGACTCATATGTGGGCTTAAATTCCCTTATTTTCATTATCTTTCCTACCCAAAGCTTCATTCCATTATTTTCCCCACTAAAAACCCCCATCAGCTCCCTCCCTTCACTATTCTTCCTCATATACAGTAAAACAATGTAAAAAGAAATTTTTTTCATTGTTTTAAATTTAAATTTTAAACCTTTTGGGGCCTTTGATTTATATTAAAACTCTGATTTAAATATATGAAAACCTATCCCTTTATGTTTATTTACCCGACCCCTTTATAAACATATTAAAGCCTTTTCTTTATTATTTTTTAACCCCGTGCTTTGTTAAAACCCCCATGTAACTTCATTTTCTGCCCCATTTCTATGAACTTCCCACTTCCATTTTAAACCCGGGCTCCTTCTCCTTAAGCCCCTACCCACTCTTCACCTAATTGTTAGCATGAATCTTTCGTCATAAAATATCACTTTAGCTACACATAAAAAATAGCCCTAACATCGATTATGGCTGCCAAATATCTTTAAATTTGCAATTAGGTGATCCAAATAACGCTGCACAAATCCAGATCTACGCATAAAAGACATTAAGTAGATAAATTAAAATGTGGCTCCATGCATCCAATAGACAAGACAAGAATGATGTATTTGAAAGAATTTTTTATATTATATTGAAAGGGGGCACCTGAGAGGAAAACAAGAACGATGTTTTCCGGTTCTCCTCAATGGGATGGGTTCTTGACAGTCCTCAGCACTTCAGATCTAGAATTTCTCTCTCTTGTTGGTGTAGAAAACCCAGACAAGCATAGAACTCAATGGGAGCTCACAAGACAAAAAATGGAGAAAATGTGACCAAGTGTATAGATCCAGAGTGATCTTTAGGCAACAAAAGGTGACCAATGAATGGGGAAAACCCTTCTATTTATAACAAAATATTAGGGCGAACTAGAACTTGGTGCATGAATAAAATATTATTAATCAAATTCTAGAACCACCCTTTAGGAATATTTTATTATATTTGTTGGAGGGAAAATGATTTTTGACTTGGGTCAATTCCTTTATTTATAAATAATAAATAAATAAATGATTTATTTATTGTTTTAAGGAAATGGTGGGAATATAATTAGATAAATAATGATTTATTTAATTATTTATAAATGATTTAGTCAAATTTAACTAGGAATATTATTTAAATAAGGATTTAAATAACTTATTCCTAGGAAATAATCAAATAAATAAGGATTTATTTAATTGATTTCCTTGTTTTGGGTTAAATATGACTAGGAAATATAAAAAAATATAGATTTGTTTATTATTTCCTTTTGGGGTTTCCTGTTTAGACCATAAACAACTTAATAAAGGTGTTTTACTAAGTTATTTCACATAGTGAAAGAAATTTTACTTAGGGTAAAATTGGTCTTACATGGTGTACTTGGGTTCATCTAATGATAGTAGGTTAGATGACCAAAAAATGGTGTAACAGATTACCCCCCAACGTACGAGTGTTAGGAGAAAATCGTTATGGTTATGCAGTTATAGAAAGGAAATGGAGGATTACCGATCTCTGTTATTACTGCATATATGAATCAAAGGGGCTTTAAGTTTCTGGGTTGGCATACCTAGTGTCACTATCCAAAAAACAGGATTTGGAGATAATGAACTGATGCTCTCTTAGAAAAGCTATAGGTTGGTCAACAACAATGTCTAAGAGACTGGGTTGTTGATGTAATATGAAAGAACGATAAGGGGTATCATCCCTAGAGTGATCTGAAGTGATATGGGAATCTAGAGGTTCTTCTAAATGTGGAATAATAATGGTACTAGAGTCGAAACGACCAGATACACTAGGAGAGTTATGGATAATTACTTCTCCTGGCCTCTCAAATATGGGTGCCACCTTACCCAAACATTGGGTTGCAATGTAATGGCCACAAGGTGTATGTGGTTCGAATGCATGGTTTCGATGTAAGGGGGAATAAAGAAAGTCAGGGGAGATGATTCCTTCCATAATGTCATCATCGTGATAGGAGATGGGGTGAATGGTGGAAGAAAGACCACCGGACGCGGTGAAGCGACCTGACTCATCATCATGAGAAGAGAGCTTCACATGCGTATCGTCACAAGGGGTGACAGAAGAGTAAGTAGATAAAGGATCTACCGATCGTGAGCCCAGGGTGATCGCTAAAGGAAGGTCAAGTGAAAGAACAAGGGAGGATTCAGAGGGAATGTTCCCTGAGGGTCTCATGGATGATGATAGGTAGTAAATGGTGGATGAAGGCTCCTTCATATCGACATCAGAAGGGGGAATGTCAATGGGAGAAGTCATGTCTAGTAGTTCTGCCGAAGCAAAACGTGCAAATAGGGGAGAGGTGGACTTGTTGTGTTTGGCCTCGAAATGGCGGACCGCGACTAGAGAGGTGCAGAATTCCTCAAGGCGGGGACAAAGGTGGGTGTAATGGCCATGAAGATCACACAAAGCACAGGGGTGGTTGGTGTGAATAGTCTTGGGGTTCTTGGCCATGGTCGCGGAAGGAACAGAGGCTTCCGGGACCATGGACTTAGGGAACGTGACATTAACCATGGGCTTGAGATGAGGCAATTCAGGACAGGTATGGGTGGCGTGACCGAAAACATCACACAAAGCACACTGGATGGTATGCTTTGGAGGCCAAGGAGGGGCAAGGTTTTTTGGGGCAGCCTTGTCCTTTGATGCCCCCTTCCGAGCTTTGCCCTTCTTACCTGAAGCGGTCGCAACAGGAGGTGGTTCCTGTTGAGGTGACTGAGGCACTTGTGCAGCAGGAGAAGTGATGGGGACCGGTTGAACCAGGGTCAAAGCAAGATAAGGTTTGGGTTCACCAGGCGGGGTAGTGGCTGGAGGGTCAAGGTACCAGATGGGTATGCTTAGGGTCAAATTGGGGAGGGAGAGGGTGGCCATGATGGGAACCGAAGAGACTCTGGGAGGAGGAGCAAGGAAAGGTATCTGACCAGTGGGGTAATGGCCAGGAGGGATAGCTCCAAGATGGTTGAGACCTGGTGGAACTGACCCAGGAGGATAGAGGGGCGCATGGGTACCAGCTATAGGAGAAGGGCTAGAAGGAAGAGGTCTGGCTGGCTGAGGTGAAGGGCTAGGAGCAGGTGGCGGCGGGCGAGGTTGAGGTTGAGGTTGCTAACTAGCCGAAGCGGGCCATTTAAGGTCAGCCCGAGATGATTTCATCATACAAACATTCGCTAAGCTGGGATTAGAGACAGGAGGAGGAGGAATACCAGGGAAAGTTCCAAGCAAGGAGGAGTATTTGTAGACACCGGGGGAGACATTGGTCAAAGAATCGATGGTTTGTTTATTGGTTACAAAAGAGATGGTTGACTCAGGGGAGGTCTGAGATTTTGGCTCATGATACGTCAACTGGTCGATGGTGACTATCTTTCCATTATGAGGGAAAAACATCTTGCGGTGGACCGTGGATGGGACAACAGACATGGAATAGGTGTAGCTACACCCCAGAAGAATGTTATAATCAAGAGGGGCATCGATGACGTCAATGTCAACACAAACAGTCTTGCCCGCAAGAGGGATAGGACAATTACGGAATAGGCCAATGGGCTGGGAGGCATGGCCATCCCATACACGAAGGGTGATTGTGGAAGGGGCCAGCTCAGGAGATCCGAGTTGTTTCCAAACCGAAGCAGACATCACACAGGTGGATGCCCCCTCATCAATAATACACCTAGAAACGTGAGCATTCTGGATTTTGATTGGGATTTGGAAAGCTACGGAAGCAGGAAGGGGAGGAGGTTCCGATTGACGGTCGTCGAAAACAATCAATTGGTCATCAGCAGGATCTACAGTGCCCATGGCGGATAGTAGAGCCTTCTTTTGAGAAGGACACAACTGGAGGAGTTCCATTGTTGAAATGGCAGCAGGAGACTATGCCAAATCATCTACTATGCTATACGAATGAGCAGCTTGACTAGAAGCAGCATTTCGGCGTAGTGGGCCCTTAATAATCTTGGTATGAACCTCAAATTTGGGCTGAGGGATATGAAAGGGACCCTTAGATGTCGAAAGAGGCTCTATAGAACCTGAAGAAGGTGACTCGGGGATAGATGGAGCAGGAGGCTTGGGGTACTGACAAGACAGAGTTTGAAGGTTAAGGTCGACAGGTAAAGGTTGATCAGAGTTCATCATGAGAATTTGGCAATCAAAGGAACCAGAAGGGGAAGGTTGAATGGACACCTGTCCGTCAAGTGGTTGGGTAGCCACAAATCCCTGCTGTGCATCCACCTTCTCTTAAGGGGGCGATGACTGCTATTGCCGGGGTTGAGAAGGCAAGGGAGCTAGAGAACCAAGCTCTGGAGACAGATAATAAGGGGGTTGGGAAACAGTGTTGTAAGTAGGAGGTTGGGCCAAAAGAGGGGGCATGCCATATCCTAGAGACATGCTACTGGGAGGGGAAAAAGTGCAGGAGGTGCTGCCTCCCCCCTAGGAAAACCATAACCCGTGGGAGGTTGGGCGTATGTATGAGAGATAGCTCCAACGTTACCGTTGGCGAAATGAGGTGCCCCCGGTGCATTGGCATCACCGAGTCAGGGGAGATTAGGTAGAACAGTATAAACATAACCCGTCTGAGCGTAGATCAAGTCATATTTTAATGCCATTTGGAGGGCAGCTTCTTCGGTTTGAGGAAAATGAGATGCGACATCTTTCTCGATAGGGGAACCAGTCCATGTAGACACGGTCTTCGAAGGTAGGAGATTGGCATATGCTCTTTCTTCTCCACCATTCCTGGACATGATCAGATAGGCGGGTCACAGATGATTGATGGAAAGAAGTCAAAAGTTCGATACCAGTGTCATAACGAAGGGGAAGCTAGAAGTAAGATAAAAAAACCTAAGCAAGAGTCACAAAGGTGGTATGAGAGGAAGTGGGCTGATCAACATACCACTTAGAAGCTTTGCCTGTAAGCGTGCATTGGAACAATCTAAGATGGATGGAATCATCAATAATAGAATGGGATTAACACCACATGTGGAAAGATAGGATATGGTTGGAGGGATCCTCTCCAGCAAGGCCTTCGGACTTGGGAATGTCAGAGGGGAGCTTGGTTGGCATAGCAGGCCAACTAACATCGTGGCGGATAGGATCATTGATCAACTGATTGAAATCGGGGAGACTGAGGCCTGCCATGAAGGGGAGCAAGGGAGCAGTCAAGGTAGTTCCTATGGCGGTTCCGCTAGTAACAGTCCTAGCATTAGGGCCGGGGTTGCCAGTAGCGTTAGGCCCTAGACCAGACATGGTGAAGGTAACAGGGGAAGAACCAGAAGTAGGGGGAGAAACCAAAGAATTAGAAGACGAGTCAGAGTGCGGACTCGGGGGAGGATTAACTCGACGAGAACAGGAAGGAGCAATTCGACCAATAAAAAATTGAGGGTGAAGGCCAAGAAGTCTCCGGGATAAATTCCTTGGAGGCGCAATGATGACGAGAAGAAGAAAAACCGACAAAGGTAGGGAGGTGCAAGATCAAGTGAGGTCAATGTCGAAACAAGGGCATAGAGGTGCAGTGTCAATTGATTTTAAAGTATTTTCCAGGCGGTGTTAACCAGGCTCTTCTTCACTTAGGGTCAGTGTGTGGCGTGTGTTAATTTTAATTTTTAAACCCAGACGTTTTGAGAGTAAAAGAAAAAGTGTGCCGCGTAACTGAAAATGAATCTGCAGAGAACAATATATAATGTCGAAATAACAGAAAATTGAATAGCTAACAATGCATCGATCTAACCCAAGAAGGCGGGTCTCTCAAAACTAGTCTAAAAAGAGGGAAAAATCTAGTCAAAATACACGAAAAAGAGGCCGATAGATCTAAGGTCGAGAGGGACAGGGATCTAAAGGATAAATCTGCTGGAAAGAGGTGCAAAGAACAACAAAGAGGCAGAGGCAAGGTTGCTATAACAAAAGGGGAAATCAGCTAAAGGGAGGAGGGACGAAGAGGTGGCCCTAGAGGTAAACCCAAACAAAAATATATGAGGTGATTTGAAAGGGATAAGAGCTGATCTAAAGGGATCTGAAAAGGAAGTATCAGATTTGATAATAAGAAGGCTGAAACTCTGAAAATTTAGACGTCTAAAATAGCTAAAACTCGCCCACCAAAAGTGGAGGGTACTAAAGCCCTAAGGGGCAATAGTCCCACTTAGTTGAGTGAAACAAATCAGAAACAGGTCTAAACGGGCAGAGACGGAGGCTGGAAAACCCTGACAGAAGCTTCAGAAAAACCCAGAAAATTTGCTGGAAAATTGCAGAAAAAAGTGTAGGTCGCAGGTTCTGACTTGTTTTCAATCCAGGTCATAGGTTTTGGGCAAAAAAGTGTGTCCTCAAGTCCAGGTCACATTTTTTGGGCCGATAAGTGTGACCTACCAATCCGGGTCTCTAGGCGGAAGATTTCAGAAAAAAATGTCGTCTGAGCTACGGCTGATGTTTGTCACCTGCGCAATAGGGCCAGAAACACACGTAAGTTAAAAAATTTAATGTTTGAGGGTTTTAGAGGTGAAAAGCACCATAAAAATAGGAAAAATAGGAAACTGAAGAGAAACCCTAGTGTCTGAAATAACTGGATATGCAAGAAGATATAAAACAACAACGGTCGCAAAAGAAAACCCGTGTGGAGTCGCCAATTGTTAGTATGAATCTTTCGTCGTAAAATATCACTTTAGCTACGCATAAAAAATAGCCCTAACATCGATTATGGCTACCAAATATCTTTAAATTTGCAATTAGGTGATCCAAATAACGCTGCACAAATCCAGATCTAAGCATAAAAGACATTAAGCAGATAAAGTAAAATGTGGCTCCATGCATCCAATAGAGAAGACAAGAACAATGTATTTGAAAGAATTTTTTATATTATATTGAAAGGGGGCACCTGAGAGGAAAACACGAAAGGTGTTTTTCAGTTCTCCTCAATGGTATGGGTTCTTGACAGTCCTCAGCACTTCAAATCTAGAATTTCTCTCTCTTTTTGGTGTAGAAAACCCAGACAAACATAGAACTCAATGGGAGCTCACAAGAAAAAAATGGAGAAAATGTGACCAAGTGTATAGATCCAGAGTGATCTTTAGGCAACAAAAGGTGACCAATGAATGGGAAAAACCCTTCTATTTATAACAAAATATTAGGGTGATCTAGAACTTGGTGCATGAATAAAATATTATTAATCAAATTCTAGAACCACCCTTTAGGAATATTTTATTTATTTGTTGGAGGGAAAAGGATTTTTGACTTGGGTCAATTCCTTTATTTATAAATAATAAATAAATAAATGATTTATTTATTGTTTTAAGGAAATTGTGGGAATACAATTAAATAAATAATTATTTATTTAATTATTTATAAATGATTTAGTCAAATTTAACTAGGAATATTATTTAGATAAGGATTTAAATAACTTATTCCTAGGAAATAATCAAATAAATAAGGATTTATTTAATTGATTTCCTTGTTTTGGGTTAAATATGACCAAGAAATATAAACAAATATAGATTTGTTTATTATTTCCTTTTGGGGTTTCCTGTTTAGACCATAAACAACTTAATAAAGGTGTTTTACTAAGTTATTTCACATAGTGAAAGAAATTTTACTTAGGGTAAAATTGGTCTTACATGGTGTACTTGGGTTCATCTAATGATAGTAGGTTAGATGACCAAAAAATGGTGTAACACTAACCCCACACCCATATAACCCTTCCCCCCATTTTAAAATAAGCGGTTCCGCTTATTAAAAATAACCCGTGCCCCACCTCTGTACCTGCTTGCCACTCCAGATCTCCCGACCAATGTAGATCCATCTCCCCTGAGATCTAACGGCTCCCGTCACGTATCACACATATTTCAGCGTGGCACTTAACAAACATTAACCTTGCGATATAAGCGGTTTTATCGCTTGTACCATCTGTTGTGTGTCACCTGCTGAGTGGAATCGCACCTGATTTCCCAAAACGATTACCGCCCCTCCATCTACATGAAAACCACCTTCTTCGCTCCCAAAAACCGCTTTCCTGCTTTGCGCCAAAAATTCATACCACCGTCCAATTCAAACAATCCATAGCCCTGTGGCTCTGCGATAAGGCCCAGACCACCATTTTCACCTTTGCAAGTGCTTCGATAGCCCAAAAGACCCCGAATAAACGCAAGAAAGCCCTCCACACGGGATTTTAAATTAATTTGTTTGTTTTATGTGTAGGTTTAATGGCAGGAATGAAAAAAATGCATTCCAAAGGTCTAGAAACATTTTAATAAATTTTCTGGGTGACGATCCAGAAGTTTGTTTTATTTTAAAGGGATTAGAGGTGTTAAAACAAGAATAATCCCAATGAATCTAGATCATTGGTGATTACTCAAGCCCTCCAATAGTATAATATGCCCACCCTACACAGTTAACACAAACAAAGACATAGTGAGAAGACAAAATAGTCAGAAGACCGCAATAGTGAAGATTAAAGGGCTAATCATAGATCAAAGGACAAATTAAAAGGATTAGTCACAAAATAGAGATGAAGGTAGAATTAAAGAAAAGACAGTAAGGCATGAAGTTAAAGGATAAATCAATTTTAAAGGACTAAACAGAGTTCAAAGGATAAAAACAAGAAAATATCAATACCGAGGCAGATTCAAATGATCAAATCAAAGCATTTACATCTTCAACAACACATTTTGCCACCTACAGTATGTTTTCTTTCAATAAAACATCAGCAGTTATTACAAACAGTCAGATATATTTCTCATCCACCCAGAAATTATTGTAAAAGTTATTTAGAAAGCCTTAAAGTCAAATATTTCCCAAAGTTAGCTCAAAAGTGAAGTTAGGAGTCATTATTATAGTGAGTCACTTTCAGATACTTTTTCCGTAGGCCTTGCATGGTATCAAAGGTAAAAACTCATTAAATATGTAATAAATAACATCTGAAACCCTAGCTTAAGATCACCTCCTCATTTTGCAGATAAATACTGCATGTAAGCTTCATTTTTAGTGTTGTTTGGTTGATTAGTTGGCTGATTACTGTTGGTGAGCTAGTTTGAGGACTGCTAGGCTGGATTTGAGAAAGCTTTGAGTTGCAGAGATCTATTGTATTGGAGTAATGTAACTATTTTGAACATCAGTAATACAAGCACATTCACAGGATTCTTGAGCTATGTTAATGGTGAAGTTCTCCTTCTTTGTCATTGTTTTCTTGCTATTTTCCATTCTGTCCATTATTTCTCTGATAAAAGAACATAAATTTTAGAGTAGGATATGCTGTCTTGGCACCCTATTTCTATCTGCATTCTTTATCTTAATGTTTTCCTCTACAAGGTATGATTGAATAATTCTTAATTGCTCTCCAGTTCCACCTAGCTTGTTTTCTTGGAAATGATTTAATAGAGTCAATAAAAAGAAGTCTATGGTACGCCCTGTCCTTTGGTGTAGCTTGAAACATTGTTTTTAAGGTCTTTATTTGAAGTATAATTAGTAGAGTCTAACCTAGGGAAGTCTATGTTATGCCCTGTCCTTTGGTCTGCCTCAAACTATTGCTTTGAAGGTCTTTAGAGTGTTTGGTTAAAGAAGATAGGTTTAGCTTGCTCTTTAGCTTCACTCACTGTTATCTTAATTTTTTTTTTTGTCTGAAAGTAATTATAGGATTGTTGGATTATTGTCTTAGAGGTTTTCTTATTAAAGTCTGGCCAAAGAATTCTATGGTATGCCCTATCCTTTGGTTTGCCTCAAACAGTTACCTAAAAGGATTTTCTTGTTGAAGTAGAGTTAAAATATTCTTGACTGGCTTTTAGTTTTGTTGCCTTCACATCTTACTGTTATTCCAAATCACATCTAATCTAAGAGATCCACTTGATATTGTTAGCTTGCCCTATGAAAACCCTTGCAGATTTAATGAAAAATTAAACCCATTTATGACTCCATAGCCCAATGGATTAATATCTCTCATGGTATATCTATTCAGCTGAAACACTCCCTCAATTAATCACACCATTGATCTGTTAACCTATCAATCAATCAATCAAAACAAACAAGTCCTTAGAACTTCATAACTAACCTAACATCATAAAAAAAAGCACAAAGACATATCATCTATAAACAATTACATAGAGAGATCCCTCTTTGAGTCCAGGAAGTCTAGATCCTAGGATTACAAAGTGGTTCTGATGTGGTTCCTTGCAGAGTTTGTTCTTTCCAATTTTGCAAATCACGGGGAACCAACACACTGAAAAAAATAATTTTTAAAAATATAGCTTTAACTCGGTGCATTCAATAACCTAAACATTTCGTACCAGTGTAAAAAGGTTATACATGCACACTGGTGCATAAATGTTACACACCAACTATGAAAATTTAAAATTTAAAACCAGCAATGGTGCGTCATACTTATGTGTGCACCGATATCGGTGCGGTTATGCTTGGAAGAGAACTAGAGTTGGTGCATGACTGTGCTTTGACCGCATCGATGACTTTTTTTTTTAATTGAAAGTTTTTTTTTTATATTTATAAATAAATGTTTCATTTAATAAAAAAAATTGTATTTTATGTATGAGGCTAATGTATTTTATATGTCAATCATGTAGCAAAGTTTTTAGTAGAGGGAGCAACAGTAGGAGCAAGAGAAGCAAGCAGACCCATACAATATGGTTTGAACATGGGAGGCTGGAGAGAGGGAGAGGGATTTATATCCTCACCCTATTACTACAGTGTCCTCAATGCTCTTAAGGAATGTAGGCCTCCTCAAGTACTATAAGTAGGCTACATCGTTGAAGGCAGACTTTTTCTTATCGGCGCATCCAATATGCCGATGGAGTCCCCATGAGAAGGCTTTCCATGTTGGTGATGGGGTGTGGTATAGGCCCTTCGAGGAGGACATGAAATTTATTAGTGGGCTATCCAGAAGAGGGGAGGATTTTCCCCAGTTCCCTAATGTCCCCCATAGGGTTTTAGTTGAGACCTAACTTTCCTACACTTAGAGATAAGTAGGGTCTCATGCAGTATATTCCACAGATTTTCAGGTGCATGGTGGATGTTGGCGAGAAGTCAGGTCTCGCGGACAAGACCCAGGTTCAAGAGTTGTGGCCAACAAAGGGGTCCGGTGTAGTCTAGGAACACGCCGGCATTTTCACCCTACTCTGAAGAGTAGTGCATCTCACCCGAGGCGTGCCGCAACCACATGCAGAAGGGGATGAGATCAATGGCAGGAAACAAACCCGCAACTCATGAAGGGCAGTGCATCGATTACATATACAGAGTTATATACACAAGATCACTTAATAAGCATTCAGACATTTGCAAATAAAATTTTAAACCAGCATAAACACATTACAAGCACATAAACATCTTATTGAGACAGCAACCTTCCATTGTATTAATCTCTTGGCCAAACCCATGATTACATGGCATTCTCAGTGATAGCTTACAAATCTGATACAGAGGGATTTCGGGACAGAAAGGTAGAATAGAGAAGATGAGGAACCATAGGAAATACATGCATGATTCTCCTGCAGTCGCTCTGTGCGTCTTCCTCTGTCACGAGCCTCGCAACCTCTTCAGCCTCCTTTTCTCTTTTCAGCCGGGTGACTGTTATTTATTCTCCCACTCTCGCGACTATCAGTTCCTCTGTGTCTTTACTTTAACTTCTCCCAGCTTCTCTCCTGTTATCTGCGTGTTCCACTTTCTGTCTTCTGCTGTGTGTTTCCTTCATTTGTACTTGTCCCTGTTCTATCTCCAGCTATCGCATGCTTCCGCACCACCTTGATAGCTCCGCGACTCCTGGTAGTTGCGGCACGGGCGCGGTTGCCATGTGTCTTCATGCTGCAACTCAAAAAGGTCAAAATTCAAAATGTTTTAGCCAAGATTTCAAAAAATAATAAAAAACAAGGGCCCCAACAGGCCCCGACCACAATTCCTTGACTCTTCCCCGAGTCAATCACAAATAACAGTCTCCACTTCCATTGCCCTGCTGGCTCCCGTGCTCTGTTCTGCTGTGCCTTCACCCCGCGCCCTTTCCTGCTATGCTTCGCCAAGTGGTTGTTCAAACAAGGGCCCCAACTCCGGGACCCTGCGGAGCGCTGTATCTTTAAGCCCGGTGAAGTCCGCCACCGCTTGCTGCCATTCCTGCATAAGCAAGTCGGCTTCTTCAGAGATCCTGGTGGCGGCGGCCTCCTCTATAGTCGTCGGGACAACCCCGAACAGCATGGAAAGCTGTGCCTCGGCCTTGGCATCCAGCTGTTGTATGGATTCGGCACGGGCTCGAATGGGCGGACGAATTTCCCGAATGACCTGTTTGGCCGCTGCCGAGTCGGCCTCAGTCTATTGCATTTGTATTTCAAGCTCGTCCGCCTGGGCATTGAGCTGATCTAATCGTGTTGGGTCCGCGGTCTCATGAATTTCACGGGAAATCTGTTGCAGCTGGGCAGAGATAGGCTGCGTCTTGACAGTGAGAGCGAGTGAGCACTCCTGCAGACTTCGCAGAAGGGCGTAAGCCTCGCCCGCAGTGGAATGGAGAGTCGCCTGCATACTAACTTCCTGAGTCTGCTTGGTAGTCACCTGTTCTGAGTGGACAATCTGTGGATCCGGAAGGGTAGGCCGTGCGGCTAACGCCGCTTGGAGTTCCTGGTTCTCTCTGCATAGATCAGTGAAAACAGTCCGGAGGTGGTGAGCCTGGATTGCTACACTGTCCTCTGCTATATTGGCAGGAAGTGGGGCATAATGAGCCCTTGCAGCGGGCCATAAGTCAGAGAATGCCTGAACAACAATGGTGACCTGCTCCTATAGGTAGGTCTTCTCCCTGGTCAGCCGATCGCGCTGTTCAGTAAGCGCTGTGATCTGGTTGTGCTGCTCGGTACACCGCTGCTGCAGCTCTGAATGAATCTGTTCGGCCTTTAGGGCCGCCCTCTGAATGAGTAGGTACAGTTGTCCTGTACCCCATGGTTCTGCATTGTGTAGAGCTATAAAAAGGGTCTCTTTCACCTCTAATTACCTCACATTAATATGTCAACCCGAGAGCATTTTGTCATTACAAAGAGTGACTCAATCCGAGGCTCATTCGTCAGAGTAATGCTAGTAGTACAGTGCTTAAGAAATACAAGAGTAAACAGATGCTTAACTGAAATCAAATTACTTTAAAGAAATAAATCACACACTCAGAAAACTCAATAACTTATCAGTCAAGGGTTCGGCAATGATAACCCATCCCTTCGGAAACTGATGGAAACGAGACTAGAGCATAAGCCTGGGAGCTAGACAGTGACTGTCAATACTCACTACAGCCTTAGATCATCTCTCACACCAAACCAACAACTGCAAGTAAATAGAACAGCAAAGCGAATAAAGGATTAAACAGTAATTCTGGAATGGAACAGCAACGTTAAAATGGAACAGCAATTGAATAACTAAGTCCCGCGGGTTATAACCAAACTTAATCTATACACTCTTTGCAATCAAATAACATTCCTTCACTCTAAAGGCGATTCACACAAATCACACTAATGGAACAGCAACAACGATTAATGAATTATGGAACATTACTGATTCATTAGAAACGCACACAACACGAATATAACAGCTCTGTAACATAACAGTAAGAACATGCAATGAACTCTTGAAAGGATTAATAACTTGATGCGGAGTCAACACACGATTCTGTCTGCAGAAACTTCAATGATTCAATCTTTAACATAGCATATAATATGAACTTATAAAACATACCAAATTACAATGATAAACAAACCACACAGAAGTAAAGTCGTAATGGTACAGAAGCAAGTGTCCTTCGGGGCCGGGCCCTTAGCCTCCAAGGATACACCGCTTGAAGTTAATCCAGTCGCAGAGATGAAATAATCACCAAACTTTCATTAATGCATTGGTCACAAATACATTGAACCAGTTCTCAACGAAACTTAATAATCAAAGCTGATGTTTTACATAAATTACATAAAAGCGTATCCTTCATCTCTATTTCTCCATATCTAAGCTAACAGTGCTGTCTCTTTATATAAAGACGACGGCGGAGATGTCCAAGTGACAAGGTAAATAAAGCAGCGATCCCTCAGGATCGAAGATCCTGAGGGATTCGCCAAACTGTTAACTCTTCATCCTGTCTTTTCTTTTGCGCTGAGCTGGTATCCTCTCCTTCTTTTCTGAGCCGATTTGCTTTGATCTGTTTCTCTTTGTTTGCGTTCGGTTCTCGTCCAGAGAGACAGCAGTTATCTCGACTTTGTCTTTCCCTTTGGAACGGCAATCCCTTGTTTTCTCCTTTTCCTGTATAGAAAATAACCATTATCAGCGGCTAAGTCTTGTATATCGATTCTCACATGTTTTGTTATGGTTACTTATTAATTCCCAAATTCATGACACAAAAAGGTTCACAAATTCTATTAAAAAGCCACTAAAATAATGATCAAAAGCATACCTTTTTAGTACTCCACACATTGGTCATGCTGGGAGCACCCTGCTCCGGCATCCATTCCTGCGAAGGTTGGCCACTGGCCACTGATCGGTTTGAGGTCTCAGGAGGATGGACGCCGTCTGCTGCTGCATTGAGATGGCCATATCGGACTCCGGCCGGTCTTGCTGCGTGGTCTGGTCTGGAGGAGGGTCAGCCAAATCAGCCCCAACAGTGGCCAGCCGGATAGATATAGTCGGGACAGGATCCTGGGGTGTGGCCACGGGGTCAACCGGCAGTACTACGGCTGCAGTACTGGAGGTGACTTCCACCCCGTGGTCTCCTCTGAAAAGTTCCAGGATGAGAGGATCTGATACAGTGGCTGACGAGTTGGATGGATTGGAGGAGGTGGCAGGTGGATGGCCGGTGGAGGGGGCAGTGGATGGGGTGAAAGAGGTATGGGGGAGGCGAATGTTGAGGAACTCTGATGGATCGATCAGAGGTTCCTCCGGAATCAAAGTCACTGTGAGTGGAGTGGATGGTGGATCATCGTCCGTAAGGTCCACCACTGGATCTGTGACAGCAATGCGGGCCCTCTTGGATGGAGGGGGGTCTGATGGATCAGGTTCTGGGCCCATTTCACCCATCGGTGTGATGATAGGGGTGGTAGAGGTGAATAGGTTGGTGGGGATGGGAGAAGTAATAGGGGTGGTATGGGAGGGAGCAAGATACCAACCGATCTGAAATTCAGAAAATGAGGGAAACAAAGGGGCACCACTTGAAGCAACTTGGGTTACCACGTTAAGGTGTCGTACCTGGGCATTGAGGTGTTGTATGATGGGGACCAGTGATTTGGGCAGGTCCTGTGCGGTCTCAGCTGTATCTTGTGGAGGTCCCGCCGCAACCTGTGAGGACCCCGCTGCCCCTGTCTCAGCAGGCCGCTGTGCCGGCATCATCCGCTCAAAGTTATATCGGGGGATCCCGTCACGGATGTGCTTGGTGACCCCCGGCCACGCAGAGACCTCGCGGTGAAAGGTATCATCATTCAACTGGAATCTGAGGGGCGCCATGTGGAAGGTGGCTTCTGGCACGCAAGTTGGGCGAAGGTAAGTGTGCCTGTGGCTTACCCTGAACCATACCTGCTCACTATACTCATCCAACAGGTGCCTGGGCACCCGTTGCTGGTTAGCCACCACGTCTGTCATTAACCCGTACCACGCCCGAAACGCTGCCGCGTTCACCTGTTTGGTGCTGGGGTCTGAGGACACCTGCCAGGGGGTGTATTTCATCGCAAGAGGCTGGCTCGCGGTAGTCTCCGTTGGCATCCGGATAGGAGGAAGGTGCCATTTCCACATGGCGAAAGCTAAAATCAAGTAACCGTAAATGAAACTGGTGGTGCGCTTGTAGTTCTCTTCACAGGCCGCGAAGAGTTCTTTTAGCACAAAAGAGCACCAATTCAACCTGACACCCTGGATACAGTGCTCCGCAATGGAGATTGTATCCAAGGTGCACTCTCCCTTCGTATAGTGCCGCATCGTCTTGCTAGCGATAAGGTAGCAAGCGAACCGAATTTCTGGCTTATTGATCAAATCAATTTTGGCACCTTTGCCCCCCCGGCGAGTGCCATACTTGGTGTACAGGTCTGAGTCACCCAACTTTCAGGCGCGCTTGGAGGATGTCTGGCCGGCAGCGGAGACATCCGCGCCATTCTGAGATAGCCCTATAAGCCGATGAATGTCTTCGGCATGAATTAGGATTTCCTCATTGAGCCACAGGGACCCGTTCTGTATCCGACTGAGGAGGAACCGGGTGCATTGCAGGGCCGGTCCTGTAGTTCCAAAAACCGGAAGAGTCCTTAAATTCATCAAGGACGACTGCTGGAGGCCCCTGTATTCTTGTCGCATTCGGTTGTTGGAGCTACTGCCTGGCGTGTAGTGGTGCTCCATGTAGATCTGCCAATGGAGGTGGGGGAATTCAGCTGGGTCGGACAGATTGGCGTCCATCATCACTGTGCTATCACACTTGCCAACCAACGACTCTGTTCGGTGGATTCGGTTGTCTAACACTGGTTCAGGAACGGATAAGGGAGCCTTCGGCATCTTGGCGCGGCGCTGGTAAACTTGGAGAATTATTCGGAAGTTTCCTTCTGTGTGCGGTGCGCTTTGAGGCTGCAACTGCTCTGGAGTCGCTGTAATTTCCAAATTGAACTGGTCCGTCATTCTCGTGCTGTTGATCTTCATGAAAATTATGTCATCCACTGGCACGAGCAGAGTTGATGAGACTCCATAACGGCAATTAATTCTTGCTATCCTTATTGCCTGCGATAATCATGCGATCAATCGCATGCCTGTGTGTAATCTGACAGTTTCTGACGACGTCATGGGGAGATGGGCAGACGTGACGGCTGAGGGAACTGCGGGTGATGGCAAATGGTTATGGTACGATTGCTGTTTACTTATGGTAATTTATGATGCAAATCTGAGCGATCCTACGGACTGACAAAAGGACTGACGGAAATGACCTGGACTGACACTGGCACGGGGATGGATCCTACACGGACGACACGCTAGACTGGCGCGGTGACACGCTGGACTGGTCCACCCCGACCACAGTCGGTTGCGGTGAGGTACCCGCAACTGACCGGTTATTTGACAGACTATTTATGAACGGAAAAGACTCCCTATACTCATCCTGGTTGCGGGAGAGTTATTCGACTAAGCTACTCTACGGGTTCTCTCGGTTGCGAGAGTTATTGATGAGAAGTGAAAGGTACCTACTCTTGGTAGGGTTTCAGGTGTGCGCCATTCACCCACCTAGGGAGAACTGTACCGTCCAACTGTGCCAACCGAACGGCTCCTGAGTTGCGGATCTCGATGACAAAGTAGGGTCCCAACCAGTGCATCTGGAGCTTGCCTGGAAACTTCTGGAACCGGCTATCATATAAGAGAACTTTGCCGCCAACTTGGAAGGCTTTGGTTTTGATGTGGCGGTCATTCCACGCTTTCTGCCTGGCCTTCTGAACCTTCTGGTGGAACTCCGCCAGGAATCGGGCCTCATCTAGCTCCTGTAGCTCTTGGAGACGTTCCCGGAGCGACTCCTCTTCTGAGAACTGGAGAGATGTTGCGATCAAAAGACTAGGTACAGTGAACTCGGCGGGAATCATAGCTTCCCAGCCATACACCAACTGGAATGGTGTCTGGTTGGTCAAACGCTTCATCGTGGTCCGGTAGGCCCACAATGCCGCTGGGAGACGCTCGTCCCAATCGTCGCGCTGAGCATTGCAAATTTTAGTCAAGCCTTTTTCGAGAATCTTGTTGAATGCTTCCACAGTACCATTGGCCTGTGGGTGGTATGGGCTACTTTTATGATGCTGAATCATAAATGTGTCCAGTAGTGACTTGACCGTGGCATTAATGAAATGCGTACCCTGATCACTGGTCAAGCTCCGTGGGCAGCCAAACCGGCTGATGATGTGTTCAAAAATGAACCGGGCAGCGGTCTCTGCCGAGCAGTCACGTACCGCTGCTGCCTCAGCCCACCGGGTGAGGTAATCCGTGGCGGTAATGATGTACCAGGCCTTGGAGTGCCTGGCGACTGGGGCGATGGGACTGACGAAATCAACAGCCCACTTTTCGAACGGCCGCAACACATGCACTGGGTGTAGCGGAAGCTCGTCCCGGTGCGAAGGCCTTCCTGTCTGCTGGCAAACATCGCAGCGCTTCATGTAGGCCTTACAGTCAGCATGTACCGTCGGCCACCACAGGCCAGCTTGGAGCACCTTCCTTGCGGTGGGTTTTGCACCCACATGCCCTCCTGCAACACCACTATGACATTCCCACGTCACCGCTTCTCGTTCGTGGTCAAGAACACATCTGTGCAACACCTCATCGAGGCTGAGTTTGTATAGCTTCCCCGCCATCAATTGGTAGTCGGCCGCCCTGACAACCAGGTGGTGTTTCTGGAGCGGGGTGTAATCCTGAGGGCATTGTCCCGTGGTCAGATAAGTGGCAATGTCAGCCAGGTAGTCTGGTACTGCTTCTACTCGGAAGAGGTCGGCATCTGACAGCTGATCGTCCAACGAGCCTTCATTCTCTCCCGTCTCCAACCTGGATAAATGATCGGGACCAACATTCAACCTGCCGGGCTTGAAAATCACCTCAAACGTGAATTCCTGGAAAAGTAGAAGCCAGCAATAGATCCGTCCTTCCAACACAGGCTTATTCACCAGATACTTCAATGCAGAATGGTCCGTGAAGAATGTGAATTTTCCGCCCAGAAGATAGTGGCGGAACTTCTGGAGGGAGTACACCATCCCCAACACCTCCCGCTCGGTCGTGGTGTAGTTCTTCTCCACATTCGATAACCGGCAGCTGGCGAAGTATACGGGGTGGTCAACTGTCATCTCCCCAGGTTGCGCCAATACAGCTCCGAGTGCAATACCAGACGCGTCAATATGCACATGGAACTGCTTATCCCAGTCGGGATGAACAAGTATGGGTGCCGTTGCCAACTTCTCCTTCAAGGTGTCAAGTGCCTTCCTACACTCCGTTGTCCACTGGAACACTTCTGACTTCCGCAACAGTTTCTCCAGAGGGGCCGTAATCTTTCCGTAGTTGCTAATAAACCGCCTGTAATATCCTGTGTGGCCGAGCAGTGCCCACAACTGCTTCACGGTCTCGGGGGCTTCCATGTGAACGATGACCGCGACCTTGGCGGGATCAACACAGACCCCTTGCTTGCACACCACGTGGCCTAAGAGTGTGCCGAATGGAACTGCAAAAATACATTTCTTCAAGTTCAAGGAAATCTGCAGCTGACGACACCGGTCAAACATAACGCGCAACAGGGAAGCGTGTTTCTTCAGCAGGCTGTAGATAGTCCAGTCGTCCATGTAGACCTCCAGGAACTTGTGAATGTACTCCCGGAAAGCAGCAATGACAATCCGGGAAAACACAGCCAGTGCGTTCTTCAGACCAAACGGCATAACATGGTATGCAAATGATCCCCACTCAGTGGTGAAGGTCGTCTTTGCTTTGTCTTCCTTGGCAATGCGCACCTGATGATAACCCGAAAACCCATCAGTGAAGGAATAAGCTTTGTTTCCCGCAACATGGTCTAGAACTTCATCGCTGAACGGAGTGGGAAACGGGTTGTGGATGCAGGCATTGTTCAGGCTCTGGTAGTCTACACAGACACGGATCTCTGCTTTTTCCTTCTTGTTCTGGATGACAATGGGACTCACCCACTCTTCTTCTTCTACTGGGAAGATAAGACTTGCAGCCAGCATCTTGTCGATCTCCATCTTGACCTTTTCTTTGATACGTGGTTTCAACCGGTAGGGTCGGTGCTTCACTGGCCTGGCCCCCGGTTTCAACGCGATGTGCATTTCGCCCAGGTCCCCCTTGATCCCCTTCAGGTCCGCAACCGAAGACGAGAACAAATCTTCGTATTCCCGGAGGAGGCTGAAAATTTCTTTTGTTGTTTCCTCGTCCCAGTAATCTCCTACCGTTGTGAGCTTGGGTTTTTCGTCTGTTCCAATGTTCAACTTCTTCGTCTTTAGTGGCTGTAAATGGACTCCTTCAGTCGTCGGCTCTTCACTGATGTTCCGCTCACCTTCCCTTTCGTAAAAGTAAAGATGCCTAAGGTCCTCCAGACTATCATCATCCGGATCGCCGTCAATCCGGTGGCAAACCAACTCGCGCCTGACCTCAGGCCGTGACACAACCGGGCCCCCATCGGGCTCAGGATGGCGGAAGAACAAGACCTCCTTGACTACCTGTAGGGCCTGAGACTCCTGCGCCGTCTCCCCTTCGAACAGGAAGCACCGAACGAACTTGTTCGCGACTGCCTGCCAAGAGCAAGTTCCCCATTTCCGCTCTTCCTCCAGGTACCAGGCCTGGGGAATTGTACCCAGGGAGTGGATAAACCTGTGGACCCACAGCTCCTCAGGATACCGGGTGCTACGCCACTGTTCCTCGCAGGTCCGCAAATGGTGTCGCGGGTCGGAAGTTCCATGATACTTAAGCGTACTGCAAGGCCCTTCGTCCTCTTTAAAGCGTGCCCGCAGAGCATCCGCCACGCACTCCCATCGCAATAGAGTGTCGCGGTGATTTTTCCACCATCGGGCCGACGTGGATTGCAAGGCCACATCCAAAAGTGGCATCCGACTTTCATCTGGGACCACGTCTTCCACCTTGGTAATAAAAGTATTGACTGCCCGCATGTTCGACAAGGTGGGATATCCGCGGATCTCAGTCCCTACCCATCGGACTTGGGCAATGGAGGCACATCTCCGCGTGGTGGTCTCATACTCCCCTTGCTGCCAGTCTTCCCAAGCGAGTTCGGATCCGAGCTCCGAGCTCTGCACACTCCGCCAACTGACAGAGCCAGTCACGGTCGGGTTGATATAATCATCCCGCTTTCCTGCGGTCATCTGATAAAGGTGGTCCATCATCTGAGCATCCTCCCGATTGTCCACCGTTTCCGTATATCGCGGGCCCTAATACGGGTCGAGAGGCTGGGTGACCCGTACCTCCCCATCCTCAAAGATCATCAGCTCCTTCTTAAGGTTGATGATGGCGTAATTCTCAAAAGCCCAATCAATGCCGAGTAAGGCAGGATAGGGATCCTTGTCGCCCATGATATCAATAGCCTCAAAATCGGTGTATGTCTTCACCCCCGCAACGTCGACCTCGACACCCTCGAGCCGGCCGATTGGCAGAATGCAGTACTGGTTCGCCATCCTGAGTTGGATTGGTGAGTAGGCTAGCCGTGGCCTTCCAAGAGCCTCCCATGTCTTCCGTGGCAGAATGTTGACGTCGGACCCCAAGTCCAACATGGTGTTGCTGATTTGGAATCCTGCGACCTGCGTGTTAAGCCGGAATTCTTTGCCTGTTCATTGCTTGTTCCGCTTCACGAGCTGCACGTATTGAGGGCCAGCGTCCGCCGGATCTCTAAGTTCTGTGCGCCCCTGCAGTGCTCCTTCCAAAGCATGCTTGAGCTGCTTCCGCAACGCAGCATTGTCAATAATCCTGAGGAATATCCGGAGCCAATCCTCGACCACAGTACCTGCGACGTTCTGCGCCCAAGATTCCGGCAGCATGGGCTCCTCCAAACCTCCCTCGTTCCGTAACTGGGCGAACGCCTCAACTGCCTCCTGGAAATACTTCTTCTGGACTTCGGCCCTGGTCAACTTCTTCGGGGATGCCGGCCGAACCACTCGTGCTGGCTCCTTTTCGTGGGCATCCTCTCCCGTCTTCTTTCCGCCCCTCGTCACGATCGCGACGTTCTGCAAGTCTGGGGTTGCGGTCCCTCGCGGCTCTGAGTTTATCAGATTCGCTCCCCTCTGCCTCGCCCGTTCTTCCCACTTCTTGATGAGCTCCGGATAGTCCTCTGTAGCATGGGCGTTGACCCGGCACTGGGAACACCAGGGTCGTCGCGGGAGCGGACATTCTCGAGCCACGTGACCCTCCTGGTCACAATTGTAACATTTTACCGGACCGCGTCCGCCTGTGCGGCCTCCCCACATGCCTCCACCTCTTCCCCTCGGAGCCTCGTTCACCCTGTAGGAGGGACGATCCAATCGATCCGCAAGTGCATCAAGTGCCCTGCACTACTCAGTGTTGTGAGTCGTGGACACACAAAATTTGCAGTACACATTATTCGGGACCGTGGAGTACTTCTGTAATATCGGGCACATCCGAGGAGGATGCCCCAGCGTCCGGCAAATCTTGCAGTACTCTGTGGTGGAGGAACCTGGTTGCGGTGGAAACCCCATGTAAGTCTGTTGCGGCTGGTATACTCCCTGCGGGTTCATCGCCGTGCCGCCACCCGGCGGTGGACCCCCCTGAATTGCTGCGACCGAGGGTCCCGCTCCTGTGTCGCGCAACCGAGGACACTCAGTTGCGACGTGGCCCTCGACCAGGCAATGAGTACACCAAACATTCGGTCGCGCTGGTCTCACCGGCTGAAGCTCCTTGAGCTTCTCAGTCAAGCTGGCAATCTGATGTTGCAACCCTACCAAAGAAGGGTCTTGCGGGGCGGGGCCCCCCCGATATTTCTGCGGGTAGCCTGCCATGGCTTCAATCTTCATGGCCTGCTCCAAAGCGTCCTGCAGATTATCAATATTCTGCTGAGTGAGAGGGGTTCGTGTCAAGGGAAGCAGAGCCTTGATGAACCAGTCCCTCTGGTGGTTTGGATCGATCGGGTAGCTGAGTTTCCCGACCGCGTCCTTGAATCGCCGCATCAACTCCCACGCGGTCTCACCTTCCTTCTGCTTAATTTCCCACAGCTCTGACAGGCCCTGCTGGTCTGTCTGGGGGAGCTTGAATTCGTGGACAAAATCCAGCTTCACATCCACAATTATGGGGCTAGGATGAGCCTCGGACCACTTGATAAACCATCGCAGAGCCCTCTCTTTGAGCGTGGTTTGAAATTCTATTAACTTCCCTACATCCAGCGTCTGGCGAGCCCTCCAGATGGCTTCGCACAGGTATCAGTGTTGCTCTACATCATCATTGCCTCGGCCAGAGAACTCTGTATACCGGGTGAAAGATCCAGCCATGTGTGCTTGCGGAGGATTAACCAGGATAAATCCTCCAGGTCCTGGTTGCGTAACGGTCCCACTAGGAAAAATACCACTACTAGTAGCGCTACTGTTACCAGACGTTACTGACGCTGATGAACTATTGTATGACTGACTCAATGCTCTTAACTGAATAAAAATATTTCTTAAAGGTTGATACAGTACCAGGGGAAGGTCGGGATCCTGGCCATGCAGAAGGTGAGAAGTAGGGCTGCCTGGAGGGGTGGGTGCCATCTGATCTTGAAACATCCGCTGCATCACGCCGTGCCATTCATCATCGGAACTCTCTTTGGGCTGCATCTTTCCATTATCTTCGCTAGTCACCATCTCTCTTTCTCGCGTCGCTGGGCTCCCATGCACCCACTGCACTCCCACCGCTGTCCCGTCTTCTTCACGGGTATCCAATCCCATAGTTCTTGTCTTCTGAGGTGCCTCCTTCTGATTTTTCCTCTCGATCTCCCTTCTCTTCAAATCTCGCATTACCCTTCTTTGCCACCTATCGGCGATCTGTGCCCACCGATGCACACGTCGTTTTCGCAACTTGCATGCGGCCTCAACGTCCATTCCCCGCTCCCCACTTTCACATTCTACACAGCATCGGTCCCCTCAACCCTTCCCCCAGCACGGGTGGTTTACGCTTCCATCCCCGTTTTGTGGAATTCAATCAACCCTTCGTCCACCATCAGAGCTTTGATCCACAACGGAATCTCCTTCAGCAGCTTCCCTCTTAGCCCTGAGTGGAAAACAACCTCGTCTTTCGAGAAGGATTGGTAGCACTCAGCAAAAAACTCCACAGTATATCCTTCCAACGTGGTCCTTACCCAAAAATCCACCGCGCGGGTCAGTTCAGTGTCCACCCAATGCAGTGCCACCAGATCTTCGTGCGCCCACCTGCGGTTTATCTTCCGCAAGCCTTCTTGGGGCACTGTCGCTCGTAACCTCCGCAACCAATTGTAAAGGTCCGTAGGGAACCTTCCCCAGAAAATTTCGTACGTATCACTGGCTGAGTCAGAGAAAAGAACAAGCTCCTTGATCGCCGCCTCCTTTTTCTTGGTCAGCTCTGCTTGCTGAGCAATGAACTGGTCAAGATGATCATCCCACCATAGCCGTATCACTCCCTCAAAAATCCTCGATACCATGATCTAGGTCCCCTCAGAACATGCAGGTCCCGGCAACGGAACCATTTGTTGGCGAGGAGTCAGGTCTCGCGGACAAGACCCAGGTTCAGGAGTTGTGGCCAACAAAAGGGTCCGATGTAGTCTAGGAACACGCCGGCATTTTCACCCTGCTCCGGAGAGCAGTGAGTCTCACCCGAGGCGTGCCACAACCACATGCAGAAGGGGATGAGATCAATGGCAAGGAACAAATCTGCAACTCATGAAGGACAATGCATCGATTACATATACAGAGTTATATACGCAAGATCACTTAATAAGCATTCAGACATTTGCAAATAAAATTTTAAACCAGCATAAACACATTACAAGCACATAAACATCTTATTGAGACAGCAACCTTCCATTGTATTAATCTCTTGGCCAAACACATGATTACATGGCATTCTCACTGATAGCTTACAAATATGATACAGATGGGTTTTGGAACAGAAAGGTAGAATAGAGAAGATGAGGAACCCTAGGAAGGTCATGCATGATTCTTCTGCAGTCGCTCTGTGCGCCTTTCCCTGTCTCTAGCCTCGCAACCTCTTCAGCCTTTTCTTTCTCAGCCGGGTGACTGTTATTTATTCACCCGCTCTCGCGACTATCAGTTCCTCTGTGTCTTTACTTCAGCTTCTCCCGGCTTCTCTCCTGTTATCTGCGTGTTCCACTTTTTGTCTTCTGCTGTGTGTTTCCTTCATCTGTACTTGTCCCTGTTCTATCTCCAGCTATCGCATGCTTCCGCGCCACCTTGATAGCTCCGCGACTCCTGGTAGTTGTGGCGCGGTCGAGGTTGCCATGTGTCTTCATGCCGCAAATCAAAAAGGTCAAAATTCAAAATGTCTTAGCCAAGATTTCAAAAACTAATAAAAAACAAGGGCCCCAACAGTGGACAACTACGTATTTCTTATTTTGTTCTAGAGGAGATTAGGTGCCTCTCCTTGTTAGTCACCACCATTGCACACTCTAGTAGTGATGGGTAGTGCATTAGTTTCCCTATTTTTTGTTATTTTAATTCTTTGATTTAGGTGCCAAGTTGTATTAGATGGTATACCGTTTTTTTATGGCAGTTTTGTATGGCTTTAGATAGATGTCGTGCATTGAGACATGAGAGGGCGACTTTCCCTTTCGCTTTCGAATTTTTTTTTTTTTTACAGGTTTCCAAAACATTTAATCATCATCCTCCTAGTCCAATAATTGAGGTTTATATGTGCATGTGGGGGCAAATGATGCCCAATAGAGGCCTGCCATATTATCCAACCAGGATTCCTGCCGAGGCACTAACACTACTAGCTTGTGAGGATGACCATGCAGTTGTCACGTTAGTGTTTTTGTACATGGGGATTAATTGGAGATAGTATCCCAAAATCCTCTTCATAGCGAGTGAGCCTCCATATGATAGAGGTAATAATAGTGTTTTCTTTAAATTAATCTAGTTTCATTTTATTGTTTTAATTAATTAGAATAAATTTTATTCTAGCATGTTCTTTAACTTATTTTGTTAAATTGTTAAACGAAATTGTCTAATTATTTTTGTTTACTAAATATTTTTTAGTTCTTAATAAGACAAAAATGTGTAACTCATTCAATTTTTTATATAAAATATTATTAATACTAAACTATTCAAAAATGTAATTTAACCAATTCAATATTGGTTTATCAAATTCAATCTATTGTTAAATTTTAGAAATATAAGTCAAAATTTTTTATAACCACCCTAGATCCATCTTAACTCTACATCTACCTTAACTCTGGATCTACCTGTCGAGAGGGATCAAGAGATTTTTAATATAAAATTTTAATAATAATGAATTATTCAAAAATGAAATTTAACTAATTCAATATTGGTTTGTAAAATTCAATCTATTGTTAAATTTTAAAAACATGAGACATAATCCAGATATGAAAACATCTTTTACAGTGAAAATAGATTTGATCCCTTTAGGGGCTTAGTAGATCTATAGTTAAGATGGATCTAGGTTGGTATAATATATATGTAGTAGAAAATGAAATATTCTATTTATAATTCATGTTCTCCACATTAAAATGTTAAAATATGCCCCCTCATATTTCTTTCCTGTATGTATACATTTAATTATTTTTATTATTAATATTTTCTAAAATATTAGATATCAAATCCATATTAAACATTGAAAAATTACAAATATCCCTCACACATTGAATTAGAAAGAAACTATTAATGAAATAAGAATTCTCTCAATCTTTCTCACTAAAGTGAAAATATAAGAAAATTTTTAATTAACTTTATTTTTCTCTATATAAAGTGCATATAAAATTATGTTATTTAAAATGGACATTGAAATGTTTTACTTATGGTTTTGAGTGAAATGTTTTTTGTTATAAATATATTTGTTTTCAAATATCACATGTAAATGGAATGTAGAATGCATTACACATAATGTAATATAAATAATGTTATTTCTTTTCATGTGAAAAAATTACATTTCTTTCTTGTAGTAAAAAGAGAATTGTATTTTTTTTACTCATTACATTTCTTCCTCATAATAAAAGCTAAATATTTTTTATTTTTTTTACTTTCGATTACGTTATATCTCTATATAAAGTTATATAAGATTAATGTGTAAATTGAAGTATTGTAATTATGGCCGACATTAATTTATTTTGTTATTACTACTTTTAATTTGTTAATTTAAATTATTATTTTCTTATTTTTAAATATAAGGTTACATGACAACATAGTTCCCACTGAGTTGTAAACTGCCTCATGGCACAATTAATTTAGATTTAATATAACTTAAAAATTTATAATTTTATAAAAAATAATATATTACTAAAGTTATGAGATTTCCAAGCAATTTAAATTTAATATTTATAGCAACTATTACCAATTTAAATTAGAAATTTCTATCTCTAAAGATGAGGATCAAGAAATGCAAAATAAGGCTTGTGAAGTTACTTGTAGTTGGGGATTTGTTGTATTACAAGTTCTCCCTGGAAGAGGCAAGTTAAGTTTTTTCTAGTAATAAAGAAATTACATTTTGGTGTTATTTTGGTTCTTTATTTGCTATTGTACTGCTTTAAATTTAACTCTTTTTAATAATAAATATGAGTTAAATAATACAAAAATGTTACTATACTAGATTTAAAATTTTGACAAATACTATATTTGATTATTTATTAATGAATAACTCAAAAATATTATTTTTTCCACATACTTATCATGAGATAATAACTAAAATTCATGTTTTCACATTTCTCTTAGCTAATATTACATCATGTTCACAATGATAAAGACATGTCTACTTTAAATCGTTTTAGTTAAAATAGATACTTATTTTACATAATCTAAATAGGAAACAAAAATGCATCACCAAGTATATTTTAAAGTCAAACAAATTTCTCTTAATCACCATCACAAATGTAGTGCACTTCCTACAATCATATTTACAAAACACCCCGCAAAAGTAATATTTAAAAATATAGCTATAGCTCAGTCTCTTTGATAACATGAAAATTTTGTGTTGGGGCCTTTGTTTCGGACAAGACAGTTTTGGAGTTGTAGAGAACCTGAGGACAGGTGATGGAGCACAATCAAGGTAGGCAAGGAGCTGTCACAGTTGCGAAAAACTTGAAGGCGGGTGGCGGGGCATAAAAAGACAACAACACAAATGGAAAAAACGAGAGATAAGGAACAAGTAGTAGAACTCCTAGTGATGAAGAGGAAATAGAAGGCAATGGAGCACAAGGTAACAACAAAGAAAAAAAGGGGCAAAGAATAACAGTGTCAATTGGCAAGAATAGATAAGCAGGGAAAAAGCGACTCCAAGGGGAGAGAGTTAGTCAGTCAAACAAAGGCTAATAGGAGAGCAGAGCCTAGGGAGAGCTCTGTAGAGCCTTATGTACTAAACTTGAACTATAATAGAATCTGTGGAGTATGTTTGTACTGTTTTGAGCCAAGATAATGGAATTAGATACTTTTTGTGTTGTATATTATGGATTGGTTGATGCTTGATTGATTATGGTGAAGGTATGCCTATTTAAAAATTTTAATTCAGTACTCTGATCATGTAGTGATGAATGATAAATTTCTTGTTAGATTTGAGATATATAGACGTGTTCTGTATGAACATAAGATATGATTTCCGTTAGTAATCTTTCCTCGACGTCAATGATCTAACCTCTAATCTCATTAAGGTCGCGGTACTCCTCGTGTGAGACTTCTTGCTCCTTATAGCAAGGTGAAAATGTTGGCATTGTCCTAGACTACAACAGAAACCTTGTTAGCCTCAAGCCTGAACCTGGGTCTTGCCCAGAGACCTCCTTTTTCACCAAAAAATGGTTATGTTGCCTGGACTTACAAATTTATCTAGAAACTAGATCATGGTATCGAGGATCTATGAGGTGGAACTACGTAGTTGGTGGTATAATCACGTAGATCAGTTCATATCTCAACAAGTGGAGCTTCAGCAACAGAGGAAAAAGACTGTCAAATATCAGGTCTTGTTTTCTGACTCAATGAGTGACTTGTATGAATTTTTCTGGGGAATATTTCCTGAAGAAATTTACAACTAGTTGCGGAGACTCCAGATCAAGTCACATCCTAAAGGATTGCATCGAGTCTGTCACAGTTGGACAAACACAGATCTAGCAACACTACATCGGTTAGATAAATATCTAACCCGAGCAGTAGATTTTTGGGTACAAACTACCTTGGAGGGGTACATTGTGGAGTTTGTAGCCGAGTGCTACCAATATTTTACAAAAGATGAAGACATATTTAAATTTGGGTTGTGGGGAAAGTTATTGAAAGAAAGCCCATTGTGGATTAAATCTCTAATTGTGGATGAAGGCCTGATGTTATTCCAAAATCCTGAGACGGAGACCTAAACCTCCAGTATTAGGGGAAGGCATTGAGGCAAATATGTTATGAGTAAGGAAAAAGGGGGAATAGGGATATGTATGCCAGAACCTCCAGTAGGTTAAGAGAGCAGAGAACACATAGGAGGGCATAGATTGCTGAGAAGTGGTGGGAAAGGGCGATACGAGAATTTGAGAAGCAGAAGAAGAATCGACAGAACAAGGAAAAGGCATCGCAGATGACAGAGGAAAGAGAAGGTCAGATGGGACCCCAAGGAATGGAAGGGTCCATTAAGGAAGTGATTCAAGTTTATAGAAGCCCAACTTGAAGAGAGAAGGGAAAGGAGTCCAGTGAGGAGGACGCGTGCCTCGAGGAGGAGTTTGATCTGGAGCTGCATGTTGTGATGGAGCAACTATTTCAAGAGAGGTTGGAAACCATAACGCAAGGTAATCCTCTTCCCCAAGTTTCAAGTAGCACTAATCCTAACCTTCCCATGGTACTCTATCATCCACCTGATAAGTTCTTGATAAAATTACGGGATTTTACCAAGTTGAGTAGTACTAAATCCACAGTACATATATCTACTAGAAACAGTGCTGGTAGTGGACTCTCTCAGTCAGGAAGGAGAGGTTTTCCTTTACTACCACCAACATAAGGAAAGATGGTGGGATCATTCACCCGATACCAAAAATTCTCTGGAAAAGGTAACAACGATGTAGAACAAAATTGGTATCTCTTTGAAGCAATTTGGAGAGCTCAACAAACACCAAATGTAGTCAAGTTAATTGAATTTCAAACCATATTAAGGGAAATATCTTTGCGCTGGTTCATCAAATGGTTAGAAGTACACCAAAACCCAGTAATAGATGATGTTAAGAGGGAATTTTTCCAAGAGTTCAAGCTGCCTCAAACGAATCATCAAGGATTTTTTGAGCTATGGAAAATCAAATAGCGGGAAGGAGAAAAAACCTGGTATTTGATGAGATGGTTCAAAGACGCGATTGGAAAGCTAAGTTAGCCAGTCGATCCAAATCACCAGCGGGACTGGTTCATCAAAGTATTCCTACCATTGACAAGGACACCGTTGACACAAAAAAATATTGATACCCTTCCAGATGGTCTGGAGCAAGCAATGAAAATAGAAAAAATGGCTAGATACCCACAGGAGTTTAGAGGGGGAGTAGTGGTACAAGATCCATCCATTCTAGGACTACAACATCAAATATCCAGTTTGACTGAAAAACTAAAAGACATTTTGTCGGTACAACCAGCAAGGCCCAATGTATGGTGTACACACTACTTTTTGGAAGGACACGTAGCCATAGAATGTCCAAGGTTGCTGGGAGAAAACATTGTAACTTCAGTGGCTGGAACATAGGGTCCTTCGCCAGTAGGTGGATTTGTGTAGATAAATAATCAAGGGCTATACTAAACACAACCCCACTTCCTGGGGTTCCCAATCAACAAAATCAAATAGTAGCATAATGCTGCAAAATAAGTAAAGGTATTGGTCATCCTCCGCGAAAGTGTCCAATTCTGAAAAATACTCAAATGTTCCAAACAATGTTTACTGTGAATTTTGTGACTCTACAACTCATAATATGGAGCAATGTAGAGCCCTTGATGCATTGGTAGAATGATTATATAGGTCGTCCTATAGGGTAAATGATACTCTCAGAGGATGAGGAGGGGGAGGAATGAGAGGTAGCAGAACTAGAGGAAGAGGACCAATAAGGTGTTATAACTGTGATCAGGAAGGTCATGTAGCGAGAGAATGTTCGCTACCCAGGAGACCATGGTGCTCTTAATGCAGAGTCAATTCACATGCTACTGAAGACTGCCCGGAGCTGATTAAGAGGTGGGAAGAGAGATCCAGACAAAGATTAGCTAACCTAGTTAATGAAAAACCAATGATAGTAGAGACTCAACCTCTGCAAAGTGTAGCTATAGTGACACGAGGAGGGAAGAAGACAAGAGAGGATGCAGGTTAAATGGACTCGATAAAGCTAGTCAAACCTGCATACCCAAAGAAGGATTTTAGCCCAGATGGAAAAAAGCAGTACTTTAAATAAGAACTAGAGTCATTTTCACAGATGGGAAGACATCAGAGTATTCAGCTTCTGCAATAATCTAGCGAAGGAGGAAAAATAGTCCCTGCAAGGATGCATATAAAATATTGGTTCAAAATGTTCCTGAAAATTGTAAACAATGGACAGATGTTGGAACAATTAAAGAAAAATATAAATGGTTGTGCAAGGAGGAGCAGGACCTGGAGACTCAGGTAACATAGCTAAAAAATACATAAGAAGAGTAAAAAGAGATAAGAGAAGGACTGGAAAAGAGTTCCGCATAAACGCTCAAGTTGCAGGATTCCAAATCAGAGACACAATGCTAGATCTCGAATCAGATGTCAATATTCTACCTCGAAATACATGGGAAGCATTGGGAAAACCTAAGTTTTCATACTCACCAATACAGCTTAGAATGGAAAATCAATACTACATTGTACCATTAGGAAGGCTCGAAGAAGTTGAGTTTGATGTTGCAGGAGTAAATACCTATACAAACTTTGAAGTAATAGATATCATGGGAAACAAGGATCCTTATCCTGCCTTGTCGGGAATAGATTGGGCCTTGTCATCGATTTAAAGAAGGAATTGATGATATTCAAAGATGGTGAGGTCAGAGTGGTTCAGCCATTGGACCCACATCAAGGAACCCGATAGACAAAAAATGTTGACAACAGAGAAGACAAAGAGCTTCTAGATCAACTCTACCAGATGACTGGAGGAAAAAGAGAATATCACATTAATCCTACAGTAGGAGGAACAGTAAGCTGGATAAGTGTTTAGAGTTCTCACCTAGGATCAAAAGTGGCTTGGGATGATTGGAAGCAAGGCAGATATGAGATCAACACTAGAAGGTGCACCAAAATTCGTGGAGTCAACTGGATTGGTACAGAGGTAAGATAATACCCAACTCTTTCAAATATTCAAGCTTGAATACATTTATTACCAAAGTAGAAGAAAAAGTACCAATAGAACTTAGAGTCCCTCTTATGGTCGTAACACTACTCCACTTCAGCAAGGTGGTGGGCAACCCATCGCAACTCTCTCACACAATGGGAAGATATTTCCAGAGAATTAAGAACAATATTTCATGAGGCTTTAGGACCACAACTGGGAGAAAAGTACCGAGGGAATTCTGATCCCCTAGTGCATCTAAATAGTTGCGAGTAAAAGTGGAGGAAATAGGAATATCCAAAATCTTTATGGGCCCACAAATTTATGCATTCACTGGACACAATTCCGTGAGCTTGGTACCTGATAGAAGAGAAGAAGAGAGGAATAGGTACCTGGGAAATAGTTGTGGAGAAATTCATGCAATGTTTTTCATTTAAGGGAGACACAAACCAAGTTACAGATACCCTTCAAGAAATTAAAAGAATATTGTTCTTCCTAGAACTTGAGGAAAGTGAGGAAATATCTTTATCAGAGAAGAAGGTTAAGGATTTAGTAGCATGTAAAAGAATAGATTGGGAGATAGAAAATGATGATTTAGAAAATCTTCGACATCTATACTTTGAAGAAAAGGAAAGGGAACGAGAAATACAAGAAGCACCAACTACATAGGGATTACATCTCTTACCCTTGAAGACAAAGAGGAAGAATACTGGAAGCACAGAGAAGCCCAAGATTGCATCCATTGGAGATTATTGGGATACAGAAACCACAAAAGGAATCTTTTACCTACTACAGGGTTATGAATATCTATTTCCATCTTCAATGGCGAAGCTCAAAGGAATCAAAGGAAATCCGGGGGAGATGCACATAGTCCTAAAACCGGATACGAGGCTAGTAAAAAATAGACCTTACTGCCTAAATTCGTGGGTAAAATAAAAGGTTAAAGAAAAGATAGACAAAATATTGAACGCGGGCTTAATTTTTCCGATTGAAGAAGCAGAATGGGTCAGCCCAATAGTGATACAAAGAAAAAAAAGAGAAATTAGAAATTAGAGTATGTGTGTACTATAGAAGTCTCAAACACACATGTATTCATGATTCGTTTCCAACTCCATTTAGCGAAAAATTTCTCGACAATGTAGTGGGAAATGAAGCATACTCATTCACATATGGCTTCTCAAGGTATCCTCAAGTGAGAATAGCAGAAGAAGATAAAAGAAAAAATATTTTTACAACTGAATGGGGATCATACGCCTATCATGTCAAGCCTTTTGGGCTAAAGAATGCACTAGTTGTGTTTTCACAGATAGTAATAACAGCATTCAAATACTGTATCCATAAGTTCCTAGAAGTGTACATGGATGATTAGAGGGTGTACAACTTACTGAAGAACCATGAAACTCTTCTCAGAATAATGTTTGATAGGTGCAAACAACTTCAAATTTCTCTGAATATTAAGAAGTGAATATTTGCAGTACCCTTTGAAACACTTTTGGGACATGCCGTCTGCAAGCGAGTATGTGTGGACCTCGCGAAGTTGGCGGTAATTGTGAAAATGGAAGCACTAGAGAATGTAAAACATTTGAGGTCGCTACTTGGACACACAGGATACTACAAGAGGTTCATCGGAAACTATGCAAAAATCATAGCATCACTAGAAAAGTTGTTGCGGAAGTCAGAACAATTCATATGGAACGATGAATGCACTAAGGCATTGGACACGTTGAAAGAAAAACTAGCAAGTGCACTCATTTTGGCTCATCAGAACTGGGATAAACACTTCCATGTCCACATCGATGCTTCAGTATTGCTTTGGGGGCAGTGCTAGCTCAGCCAGGAGAAACCTCCATAGATCACCTAGTATACTTCGCAAGAAGGAAGCTATCAATGATAGAAAGGAATTACACAACAACAAAGAGAGAGGCTCTTGCTATTATATACTCGCTACAAACATTTTGCCACTACTTTTTGGGAGGAACATTCAAGTTCTTCACAGATCACTCAACACTGAAATATATGGTAAAAATACCTGTGCTAGAGGGTAGAATATGAAGATGGCTCCTACTATTCCAAGAATTCACTTTCGAAGTAATAGTAAAATCGGAGAGGCTAAATGTTGGTCCCGATCATTTTTTAAGATTGGAAAACAGAGAAAATAGAGGACCACTTGATGACCAGCTTCCAGAAGTTGATATTTTCTGAGTAGAAGCCATCCTAGATTATCTAGAACAGATAGAAACATACTTTGCCATAGGACAATGCCCATCAAAATACACAACAACCCAAAGAAGACACCAAGTAGTTAAAGCAACCAAGTATCAAATCATAGCAGGGAAGTTGTATAAAATGGGCCTGGATCATATCCTACGGAGATGTGTCTTATATCACGAAAGAGTAGGCATATTATGGGAGTGTCACAGTGGAGTTGCGGGAGGCCATGTCAGTGCAAAACCCACTACAAGAAAAATACTACATGAAGGATTATGGTGGCCCACAATGCACAAAGGTAACAAATAATATGTGAAGAAATGTGATGTCTGTCAAAGAACAGGGCGATCGTCACACCGCGATGATCTGCCCCTACAACTTGTGAGGGCTATGTAGGAATTTGATAAATGGGTAGTTGACTTCATAGGACCAATTGCACCAATTGTGAGACACTCACAAGAAAGATATATAATTACTGCAACTCACTACCTCACAAGATGGGCAGAGGCAGAACTAGTGAAGGACTATACACTAGATACATCAGCTAGATTTATTTTTGAGAACATCATTAGCAGGTTTAGCTGGCCAAGAAGCCTAACGAGTGATCAAGACACGCATTTCATAAAGATATAGTTAAATCATTGCTAGATAATTTTATGGTACAACACCATAAGATTAGCTCATACCACCCTTAGGTGAACAAAACCGTCGAGGCTTTCAACAAAATCTTGGAGAAGGGGCTAACAAAGATATGAAATTCTAACCTTGATGACTGGGATGAAAGAATACCAGCCACGTTGTGGGCATATAGGACAACCATAAAGAGATTTCATAATAAAAATCCATTCCAATTGGTATACAGGAAAGACATAGTAATACTAGCTGAGTTTATCATACCAAGCCTCTTAAATACCTCAACAGCACACATGACAGAGGAAGACTCCATATCTGCACACCTTCATGAGTTGCAGGAGCTTGAAGAAGATATATTTTTGGTGTATTTCCATCAATCATTATAGAAACAACGACAAAAGGCCTGGCATGACCGCCACATCAAGCACAAAACATTCACTATTGATGGAACAGTAGTGCTATACGACAACAAATTCCAGAAGTTCCCAGGGAAGCTCAGGATGCATTGGATGGGACCATATTATGTCATAGAGATAAGGGACTCAGGCTTAGTCAAGCTAGCACAATTAGATGGAGAGATAATTCAAGGATGGGTGAATGGTGCATTCCTAAGACCCTATCATGAGTAAGCACCACAATTGTTTTAATTTTAATAACTCTCGCACCCAAGAGAAGTTAGTAGATTAGAGTCAATAACTCTCTCGCAACTGAGATGAGCCATAGAATAGTTTATGTTTTAACCTTTTCAGTCGACTAGAGTAGGAATCCTCAATAAGAAACCTACAAGGTTGCGCAAAAATATCACTCACCCTGTTGCGATGTGGAGACCAAATCGTAGCCAATTTTGGTTGGGGGAATATTCTACAGTGTTACATACCCTAAGCGTGTCAACCATCATTAACTCATAATGAGCCATCATACCATTGTCATTCCATAAGATCATCCAAATTTGAAAAATAACTGCCATAACTAGTAACCCCCATATCGTAATAAAGATTCCACATTAAGCCATAATTATTTCCCATCACGTCTACCTGACTTCCGAAGCCATCGTTAGCACTGCCAGAGTCCACCTCACCCCATTAACTAACCACATGATTATAGCCATGGGGAAAGACAACAAGAATTAATTATTTATGGTGTCGCATCAACATCATTCGTGCTAGTAACATTACTTAACCTGCATGAAGGAGGGAAACATCAGAATGCCATAAAATTCCGAGTTATCAGAGCAAGAAATGACTATAACGATAAGCCCAATTCCAAAAACAGAACAATAGACAAGTAGAATCAGTTCGGGTATAAAGCAAAATAAATAAAATGACGAAGGTAAAAAATTCAGTGGTGGAACGCGAGCTCGATGAAAGAATTCAAAGGGTGGAGTCACTGATTGGAAAATATGACAATTCCATGCTGATAGATTCTGACTTCACAGACTCATTCCAGTTCCCAACGATTAAAATGTAGATGTACATTGAAAATCATGTGAAGGAGGGAGGAGGTGAAGCAGCGAAGGTGCACCAGAATTTTAGAGGCATCCAGAGGTCAAAAATCCTACGCCTTAGGAGCCTTCCAGTGTTTGGGACGTTGGGAGTGGTAATGAAGTGCACCAAGTTCTTAATCAACATAATTTAGAATGGATCATTATGGCTTGGGAAGGAGATCCCAATTCATGTGAAGGATAGACTCACAAGGTTATCAGGTGCAGGAAGCGATGTCTCATCGGCCTTTTGAAACATGTCTAATAGAGATAAGAAGGTAGGAGATTGCGACTACTATAGAAAGTATGAAATAAGGAGAGGAGAAAAGGGAGAAAAAATTGATCTCATCAACAACCCAGCAGTAAAATTGTCTTGCTACTTGATCGCTGGGAAAACTATGAGGCATTACACCAAGGGGTAATGCACCCTTAACACAATATTGTTCGTGGAGAGTTGCATTCAAGGGGAAAAACTAAATTTGTGGAAGTTCTTATTACAGGAGTTGTTTGAGGCTTGCAAGGACAACTACAAGTGGGCCACAGTATTTATATATGGTTATCTGATCATGACTCTCGCAATGTGGAAGTAGAGTCCACTAGGAATTAGGTTGCTTGTGGAAATTACCCAAGACCAACCCATGGCACTGAGGTTCATGCCATGGAAAATATCAGGTGACCCAAGTACCAAAGAGGCAAACGAAGAAGCTTTTGCAGCCTGGTATCGACAGATCGTCAACGTGATTTGAAGTCAGCAAAGAGTTCCAAGAGTCCTACTGGATAGATACTTGCCACAGATTTTTTTTTTGTGACTCATAATCGAACCTATGTTCGGCCAAGCTGCATTGATGAAAATACCTTCCATAAGAAGTCATTGAAGTTCCAGATAATGGAGGAGGCATTCCATACAGAATTTTTTTCATGTCCAGGAGTGGCAATGGGTATGAGAAGCAGGATCTCATTTTACTCATTTGATGTGATGCTCCCTAAATCACTTTCGAGGGAGACACCGGAAGAAACAATGAAGAGGGCCTCCCAATTACAATTGCAACCACTACTGGACCAGATGGACACCCAGGTGAAAGGCTTCAAGAAGGTAATAGAAACTCTCAACACCAAATCTACTGTATTTCCCACTTTTTCTGAATTTAAAACATTGAATTTTGCATCTTCGTCCACCACCACCCCCATCCTAACTGCATTACCATCTATTGCATTCCACTCCCACTCAAAACCCACCGTTACTCCACTCTGCAAAAACAAGCCAACGAAACCCCCAATACCAGCACCTAAAGGGAAAAGATCCTGAACCATGGGATCCGAGCAAGTGGTCGATCTCATAGTAGAAGACCAAGCCCAGCCAATAAGGATGGGAATGTTAATTCAAGAAGAGCTAGAGGTCGCCACCCAAACCACATCTATGTTACCAGTATTTGATCCATCATTAGTTCTTAACATACAAGTCTCATCTCCACTCAATACGCACAATTCATCACCGCAAACCTCATTCACATCCAAATACCACCCCACCCACACTTTGTCCACCTCCACAACTATTTCAGATCCAATAATGCCAAGAACTATAATGAATGTTGATACCGAAGTAGAAGTTAACTCAGGTATAACTAGAGTACCTGAGGTTAACCAAACTACAGTGGGACAGTGCACCTTTTTAGAATTATTAATCCATGAAGGGTCTCACATTTTTGATACAACACCCATTGAATTAGAGCTATACCCATTCCAGTAATCCAACTTATTGTTGCAACAATTCATGCTATCCACTAGACTCCACATTCCTGAACCCCAACCTCCATAGCAAATTCAACCAACATCACCACAGGGACACCCTGAAAGATCAATTGCCAGTAGGAAACTGCTCAAGGAGAGACATCAAAGCCAAGAGATTTCCAGCAATGGTGAGATGCAGAGCTGGGGACCCAGCCAACTTTTCAGTTTCATCTAGATTGTTGATCATGTTAGCCCCTTAGTAATTTCTGACAAGCAAACGAGGGGTCAAGTTGTCTTTAAGCTTTCAAAAAATGGATTCCTCCTAAAGAGACATCATCCTTGAAGCCTTTCATGATTCCCTGCTCTTTAATCCCTTTCCCTCTGCTATTCTGGAGATAATTAGCCTCACGAACTGCAAAAATTTGTGCTCCAAAAGGCTTTTATTTGCCCCTGTACCTCTGCAGAATGTTTCATTTCACCCCTTTTTCCCTCTCTTCAAAGTCCCCTTTCCATCCCAAAATTCCTCCCTTATCTCTCCTAACTATCCCAAAATCCCTTTTAAATTCCACCCTTACCGTTTGTTTGGCCAAATTCCCATTTTCCCTCTCTATCTTTTCCCTTCTTTGGCCTTGAAAATCATTAAAAATGGGCAAAAACCCACTTTCCCACCTTATATTAAGGGCCCAGCCCCTTTCAACCACTTCCCCACGTAACCATTACCCAAGACCAAGCGCTTAATGCCTTAGGGTCTAGTCGCAATCGTGGCTTGCAAACAAGCGCAACCCTTTGCTAACTCACAAAAACTCCGATGCGATTGTTTTAATATATAAGTCCTCCACTATGTTCTGCACTGTTGATCTACATGAAGATCGGACAGCCCGCGCCAATCGCAAAACTTGACAATCGCAACATTTATGTTAACCCATCCAATCGATCATTGCAAACATTTGCGATGCGATTGATCGCGTCGCATTTCCCCTCCGAAAATCGCAATCGCAATTCCCCGTCCAATCGCAATCGCAATTTCCGTCGTGTTTCCCCTTTGCTCCCTCCGATTCTGATTCCCCGATCACCCGCTCCTCTGATTGGTCGCATCGCAACATTTTCCATATGCGATTGAGATTACTCCTCGCTCCCGACCTCCGATTGCGATTGACTCCTTGGGTCCCACCTCACGTGTCCATTTCATTATATTTCATGCATTTCCGCTTATAACCAAAGTTCCGTGTTTTGCATTAAAGTTTTAATGTTTCACATGCATTTCGCCAATTTTCATAATCATTCCACCGAATGATCTCCGTCATTGATCTACGCCTATAGACCATGATCACACGGCGCACGATGCATTTCTCCACCAAACCCTCTTATACACAGTATCATTGCACTTTTCACCGTTTTTACGCCTAAAACACTGTTCCACCACCACCGCGCCATTGTTCTCCTGTCCTCCACAGTCACCCCCGTATGCATGGATTTCATGACCGAGTGTCATGTTCTGCAGAGTTACCAAGTGGGAAGGGCTGCCATGATTACACAGTCCATATTACAGTGGCAGGATTTCATAGACAGGGTTGTAAATGAAACAGCAGAGAGTTCAATGCATAGAAAACTAAGTCAGCAGGGCTTCACATCGGCAGATGATTCTAAAGGACAAAGCGCCCATATTAGTTTTATTATTTACCGTGTTCCTGAAGATTTCCGCCTCGACCATAGTCCCAAGCTACCAGAGAAGCTGTTAATGTGGTATGGCAGACTATTCAGTCATTCACTTCACCATTTTTTTTATTCACCATAGCACTACATAGTACTGCAATCAAAGTACATCAGGACCATACCTGGAGTAAATGGAAGCCTGACGAAGACCATTCTTTCCTCCAGAAAGTACCAGAGATAAATGCAGAGAGTCTAAACAGAATGGGCTTCGGCCCTCTTTTTCTTCTGAGTTTTAATTCTACATTTAGTTTTCCACCTACCACCTCTACTCCTCTTTCAGCTATAAAAACCATGAAGAAACACATTGTAAAGGGTTCCAGATTTTATCAGAAAATTATGCAGTGAAAGGCTTTTTGTATAAATTTTGTAGAACTTTTGTATGAAGGCACAGAGACCATAGGGTATCAGTGAGGAGGAGTTCCATCTGTTAAAGAGGATTCTGGTCTTTGGTATTTCACAGTGTGTAACCTTTTCTCTTATGTGTTATATTAATAGAACATTTCATTTCATCCATCTTTCCTGTATCATGTTTTGGAATGCGAGTGGCTCACTAATTGTTGGTATGGATTTATCCTAGTTGATACCCATGCTTGGATTAGTCAAGCGCTTTAAATATGGCTCATGCATGATATTCTGTTCCACTATTCATCTAAACCATGTTTCTGCTATATTAGTTTCTTTGGGAGGGTGTTTTTAAAACACTACTGTTATGTATGGATTCTTAGATTGGTAAGCCCATGCGTGGTGGTATTATGCATCTGGATATTAGCTCAATGTTAACTAGTATCTCCTCTACATTTCATTCACTACATACACCTTCTGATAATTTATTTCTGTGAAGTATTTCTGAATCGGCCCGCTTTGCAGTAAGTTGTCTCTGAATTGTCTGTTGCTTTTATATTGGAGTTTTTCATGTTTCCTCTGCAAATATCCCTATCTCTGTGTCAGTTTCTGAAGGTCCTGGTCCCATTCAAATTAATTTTCCTTGTTTTACAAGAGATATCATGAGAGCTCATTATTGATAACCCCCTCTGTTATACCATATGCTCCTTGCTATATAAGATGTCCTAGGCACTGGTCTATCACAACTCTAGGCTGTCTCTAGGAGTGACAACATATTTCTGGCGCCATTGCCGGGGAACGAAGTTGAGAAATTTTAAAATCCCTGGGCCTCAACAAAATCTAATTCACTCTTCAAGTAGGTGAGTATGGAGAGTTGAGTGTTGTAGATCCCTCACCTTGGCGACTCCACATTTGTTCATTTGATAAATCTATTTGCAGTCCTGGCTCCTCGTAAGCCACACCTGAGGTCAGATACGTCTAAACCAAAGACACCTTCAGTGTCTAATCCTGAAAAGATCATACATAGAAGAAATTGGAGGGAAATAAAATCAGTCCACTCTAAAATCCCTAAATTTTCTATTGAGGACTTTCCATCCTCTTCTTCTCAAGAAGCTCAAGTGCCAGATCCTGATTCCACTGGGAGATCATGTCACAGTATAACATCAGCGATGTTGAAGACCAAGTCACTTCATCAATGGAAGACCCTGAACATTTTGCAAAAATGCATCCAGATTTCATGGCTGAGTGCCGAGACGGCTTGGCAAGATTTAAAGTGGAGGACCTTCCACGGATGGTTCGTCTCAGCTCAAGTTTCCACCCTATGCTTAAGAAATTTTTTCTAGAATTGGTGGTCGAAAGATATGAAGCTGAGATTAGATTTCTGAACTCACAAGAAAAATCATATCAGTTCATGGACCCCAGAATATTTTTGGAAGGTCTCCCTCCCCCTAAAAGAGAAGATATTCCACTGCTTGTCGAAGTACAAGAAGAAGATGATCCGATTCTCAAGAGCCGCATTGAAGATGCAGTGGAAGATGCAGAAATCAAAGCTGCCTAGGATGAAAACATCCTACCAGTCATGGTATGCCAGAAAAAAAAAAAGTGTACATCATGTGCTTATTGATCCTGTGGTAGAATATATGGAGGCTCTGATTAGCCCAAATAATCCAGCAGCGCAAAACATGTCAGAGCTCCATGAGGACTCAGCAACAATGTACGATGAGTCCTCTGGTTCAGAACATGAAGGAGACACTCTACCCCAAAAGAGTCTTCTTCTCAATCCAGCGGAAGAAGAGGTCCTGGTTGAAGCCTGCTCGCCAAATATTCCTAGCCAGGTATCTTTTCATGATCCTTATGCTCACTTCCTGCAACCATTTGAAGAAGGATCAAAGGTCTTTTTAAGCAGCATGTTGCGAACAGAAAGAAAATTTTTCAAAGCTATTGATGAAGAACAGAAAGAGTGGGAGCAGCCTTGCCTATCCAGCCTGCTCAAGGAGCTAGGCAGAGCAGACTAGTCATGGGATCACTTGATGGACTGGTTGCATTGGAAGACAATGTTTGTAGGATAGAATTGTAAATAATCTCGTTAGAGTAGGGTAGGTAGGAAAATCTCAATAAAGCTCAGTCTGTGAGCATGTAGTTAGTTGTTTTAATTTATGCAAAGTCCAGCGTGCCAGAGAGTCTAATCCTAGCTTGGCTATTTTTACTTTCTGGTTTCATCTTGTTTGAATAACGTGGGTGTTATGGTAAATCATGAAATGAAAATTGGAAGTGCTGAAGAAAAGAGATTTCATAGAAGATGATCAGGCATTCTGCGAAGTTCTCGACACGTCCAGGGATGAACGTGCCATCCCCAGATGGAGCCGATGTTGATCATGTTAGCCCCTTAGTAATTTCTGACAAGCAAACGAGGGGTCAAGTTGTCTTTAAGCTTTCAAAAAATGGATTCCTCCCAAAGAGACATCATCCTTGAAGCCTTTCATGATTCCCTGCTCTTTAATCCCTTTCCCTCTGCTGTTCTGGAGTCAATTAGCCTCACGGACTGCAAAAACCTATGCTCCAAAAGGATTTCATTTTCCCCTGTACCTCTGCAGAATGTTTCATTTCACCCCTTTTTCCCTCTCTTCAAAGTCCCCTTTCCATCCCAAAATCCCTCCCTTAGCTCTCCTAACTATCCCAAAATCCCCTTTAAATTCCACCCTTACCGTTTGTTTGGCCAAATTCCCATTTTTCCCCTCTATCGTTTCCCTTCTTTGGCCTTGAAAATCATTAAAAATGGGCAAAAACCCACTTTTCCACCTTATATTAAGGGCCCAGCCCCTTTCAACCACTTCCCCATGTAACCATTACCCAAGACCAAGCGCTTAATGCCTTGGGGACTAGTCGCAATCGCAGCTTGCAAACAAGCGCAACCCTTTGCTAACTCAGAAAAACTCCGATGCGATTGTTTTATTATATAAGTCCTCCGCTGTGTTCTGCACCGTTGATCTACACGAAGATCGGATGGCCCACGCTAATCGCAAAAATTCGCAATCGCAAAATTTATGTTAACCCCTCTGATCGATCATCGCAAACATTTGCGATGCGATTGATCACGTCGCATTTCCCCTCCGAAAATTACAATTGCAATTCCCCGTCCAATCACAATCACAATTTCCGTCGCGTTTCCCCTTTGCTCCCTCCGATTCCGATTCCACGATCGCCCGCTCCTCCGATTGGTCGCATCGCAACATTTTCCATACACGATTGTGATTACTCCCCACTCCCGACCTCTGATTGTGATTGACTCCTTGGGTCCCACCTCACGCGTCCCTTTCATTACATTTCATGCATTTTCGCTTATAACCAAAGTTCCGTGTTTTGCATTAAAGTTTTAATGTTTCACATGCATTCCACCAATTTTCATAATCATTCCACCGATTGATCTCCGCCATTGATCTACGCCTATAGACCATGATCACACGGCCCACAATGCATTTCTCCACCAAACCCTATTATACACAGTATCATTGCACTTTTCACCGGTTTTACGCCTAAAACATTGTTCCACCACCGCCGCGCCATTGTTCTCCCGTCCTCCACAATCACCCCCATATGCATGGATTTCATGACCGAGTGTCGTGTTCTGCAGAGTTACCAAGTGGGAAGGGCCGCCATGATTACACAGTCCATATTACAGCGACAATATTTCATAGACAGGGGTGTAAATGAAACAACAGAGAGTTCAATGCATAGAAAACTAAGTCAGCAGGGCTTCACATCGGCAGATGATTCTAAAGGACAAAGAACCCATATCAGTTTTATTATTTACCGTGTTCCTGAAGATTTCCGCCTTGACCACAGTCCCAAGCTAACATAGAATCTGTTAATGCGGTATGGCAGACTATTCAGTCATTCACTTCACCATTTTGTTTATTCACTAGAGCACTGCACAGTACTGCAATCAAAGTACATCAGGACCATACCTGGAGTAAATGGAAGCCTGACGAAGACCATTCTTTCCTCCGGAAAGTACTAGAGATAAATGTAGAGAGTCTAAACAGAATGGGCTTCGGCCCTCTTTTTCTTCTGAGTTTTAATTCTACATTTAGTTTTCCACCTACCACCTCTACTCCTCTTTCAGCTATAAAAACCATGAAGAAACGCATTGTAAGGGGTTCCAGATTTTATTAGAAAATGATTCAGTGAAAGGATTTTTGTATACATTTCGTAGAACTTTTGTATGAAGGCTCAGAGCCCATAGGGTCTCAGTGAGGAGGATTTCCATCTGTTAAAGAGGATTCTGGCCTTTGGTATTTCACAGTCTGTAACTTTCTCTCTTACGTGTTATTTTAATATATTATTTCATTTCATCCATCTTTCCTGTATCATGTTTTGGAATGCGAGTGGCTCACTAATTTTTGGTATGGATTTATCCTAGTTGATACCCATGCTTGGATTAGTCAAGCGCTTTAAATATGGCTCATGCATGATATTCTGTTCCACTATTCATCTAAACCATGTTTCTACTATATTAGTTTCTTTGGGAGGGTGTTTTTAAAATGCTACTGTTATGTACGGATTCTTAGATTGGTAAGCCCATGCGTGGTGGTATTGTGTATCTGGATATCAGCTCAATGTTAACTAGTATCTCCTCTAAATTTCATTCACTACATACACCTTCTGATAATTTATTTCTGTGAAGCATTTCTGAATCGGCCCGCTTTGCAGTAAGTTGTCTCTGAATTGTCTGCTTCTTTTATATTGGAGTTTTTCATGTTGCCTCTGCAAATATCCATGTCTCTATGTCAGTTTCTGAAGGTCCTGGTCCCATTCAGATTAATTTTCCTTGTTTTACAAGAGATAGCATGAGAGCTCGTTATTGATAACCCCCTCTGTTATACCATATGCTCCTTGCTATATAAGATGTCCTAGGCACTGGTCTATCAGAACTCTAGGCTGTCTCTAGGAGCGACAACACAGGCGACAACATGACAAGAAGAAGGTCTACACAATTACCTCTTACATAAATTTGAGCAGAAAAAACAACAAGTGATTGCGCTTACTGATGAGCGTAACCAACTCCAAAGCGAGAAAGAGAGCCTACAACAGTAGCTAGATCAGGTCACAGAGGTCTTAAAAGACCTATTACTAACTGTCATTTCCCTATATAGTAGGATACCTGCAGATATTTCATCATGCTTAATGGTCTAGAGATCCATTTGAGTAAAAATGGAATGTACTAACCTGGAACGAGCAAATCAGGAGCTGAAAGAGGTGCTTGCAGCAAGACCAGCATTACTAGATCCCTCTACAGTGTATGCCGATAAAGTAGTGGAAAGGAAGAAAGAGATGCATAGCATGAAGGACACACTTGGAATGATAGTTAAGCAAGCATACAACCTACTCAAGAAACTACAAGAGTGTTCAAATTAACTAACCATGAAGGCACAACCTGTTTTGAAGAAACTGAAGAAGATCTTCCTCGAGATAAGAGGGGCCATAGATCTGGTTAGCCGCACACAACTGTATAACCAAGTAGGCGTACTCGAAACGTAGATTCAGGCCATCGATGAAAAATCAACAACGATGAAGAAAATTATCAGGGACCTATGGAAACTTGTGAAACAAAAGGTGTAGACAATTCATCAACTGGCATCTGAGGCCAAACCTAAACTCCTAGAATTATTTAACAACTTACCATAGGTAATGGATGTGACTCAGGCTGACAGAGTTTTCATTGAGATGGAGACTATGATAAAGGCATGGCGACAGGAAATAACTAAGTTCATAGAGCTCAAGACAACAATAATGAGCAAGGTTCTTGAGTTGGGGCCTTTGTTGAAAGAGGGAAAACTAGAACAAGAAAAGGCGGAGATGGAAGCAACAGGGGAAACTAGGCTGACAGCAGAAGCCGATGGACCACCAGAAGCGACAACATCAGGAAAATATTGGCTCGGGATGAGTCAATAGCATGTGGTTGGGACCTATTGGGGACTTTATTTTGGACAAGATAGTTTTTGAGTTGCGAAGAACCTGAAGACAGGTGGTAGAGTGCAAACAAGGTAGGTAGGGAGCTATCACGTTTGTGGAAAACTTGAAGGCAGCTGGCGGGGCATAAACAGATGATGACACAAATGGAAAAAATGAGACACAAGGAACAAGCAGAACTCCTAGCAATGAAGAAAAAACAGAAGGCAGTTGAGTGCAAGGGAAAAATGGAGAGGAAAAGGGGCAAAGACTGACAGTGTCAGTCGGCAAGAATAGATAAACAGGGAAGAAGCGACTCCGAGGGGAGAGATTTAGTTAGTCAGAGAAAGGATGATAGGAGAATAGAGCCTAGGGAGAGCTTTGTGGAGCCTTATGTACTAAACTTGAACTGTAATAGACTCTGAAAAGTATGTTTGTACTACATTGAGCCAAGATAATGGAGTAAGATTGTTGTTGTGTTGTATATTATGGATTGGTTGATGCTTGATTGAGTATGGTGAATGTATGCCTATTTCAAAATTTTAATTCGGTACTCTGAATATGTAGTGATGAATGATAGCTTGCTTCTTAGAGTTGATATATATAAATGTCCTATGTATGCACAGAAGATATGATTTTTGTTAGTCATCTTTCCTCGACGTCAATGATCTAGCCTCTAATATCAGTAAGGTCACGGCACGCCTCGAGTGAGACTCCTTGCTCCCTCAAGTAGGGTGAAAATTTCGGAGTTGTCCTAGACTACAACAACAACAAAAACCTTGTTGCCCTTAAGCCTGAACCTGGGTCTTGCCCAAAGACCTCCTTTTTCGCCAACATTTTGTACTCGTGCAAAACAGTTATACATGAACACTAGTACATAAGTGTCACACATCGCTATGAAAATTTAAATTTGTGAACCAACAGTGGTATGCCATAGTCATGTGCGCACTGATTCCGGTGCGGTTGTGTTTTACAGTGCACCATAGTCGGTGCATGACTATGTTTTTGGTGCACCGATGATTTTTTTTTAATTGAAAGTTATGTTTCCATATTAATAAATACGTTTTTCATTTATAGTAAACAATTTTTTTTTATGTATGACGATGACATATTTTATATGTCAATCATGTAGCATAGATGTCAACAGAGGGAGAAGTAGTAGGAGTAGGAGAAAATGGCGGACTGTTGGAGTGGGGTCCCCTGGGGAAAATTTTGAGTAACTTTTTATATGTATTTTTAGATATGCGTACTGCACGGAAAGGCAAAGGGGCTTTGGGGCGGCTCAAAGTCCCTATGTTATATAAATAGGTTGTAAGGGTAAACTATGGGCCTCAAACCATGGTTTGAGACCATAGTATCTGCGCGCTGGATGGATATAAATATAGATAGATTGAGTCTAGTAAGATGTCAATGAATTATCATGATGTTTTTCATATGAGTACATTTATGCTTCTGCGATACCTTTTTGTAAGCCTGGGATGTGTAGAAAGGCTCCCACTGGCTGTGTGCACGGAGACCTAGTCGTGGTTGTGTGCAAACTCCACTGGTTGTGTGCACGGAAGGGTAATTTTTAGGGGAAATTATGACTGTATTGAACTATTCTGAATCTAATAAAAAGATTTGTTTTTCCAAAGAAATTATGTTATATGTCTAATATATGAGCTATTTGTTTACTATTACTGCTTTGAGATTGCTTTACTTCTGTTATGATCAATTATATCTGCATGAGTAAATATATTCTTTATGCATGAGTATATATTGATGGTTAAGTAATTGAGTATATTTTCTTAAGTTATTGTGCATTGTGAAGACCTGATTCTGTTATTTATATATCTGTGACAAAGTGGATCTATGATACATGTGTTATATGAATTATCTGTATTTGTGACAAGCAGATCTGATAAGTGTCCAATCTGCGACAAGTTTTGTTATAAACCTGTTTAGGGAAACCACATCAATTTCTTCCTCAGGGTGCAGAAACCTGGTTCCAACACCCCTGCATACTACTTCGGGTGAGACTTTGATCTGCGCAAGCAGGTCATTGTCAAAAGGGCTAGTATTTGAAGGGTTTGTTGGTTGCGTGATAAACACTGCACCTTGTTCAGGATCACTGAAGCCAATAAATGGTTTCATTGACAATAACGGGATCATTTTGAGGGAGTTTTAATGTTGTGGCATCCTACGCAAAATGACTTGCAAGATTGGTTGGATTGAAAGATCCTTGAATTCACGATCCAAGAAAATCTTAGTTCTAAGCTATCTTTTGAAAAGTGGATTCATAAGTACATCTATACAGAAGTTCATGAGATATTATTTTGCTCCTTTGAAACTGAGTTGCATGAGTGGTTGTTGTGATTGACTGAATTTAATACACACGTGAAGTATGATGTAGTCACTCAGTGGATTCTTGAATTAATACAATAACTAGAAAATAAAAGCAATAAGATCACCCACGCGATAGATGATTGGATCGATCATGTCTTGGGAGGATTTTTGAATGAATTTTCCATTGATCAGTTTTTGTCATACTCCAAAGAAAAAAGAATATTTTTCAAGGGTCATAGAGGTAATTTATTTCGCTCTTTGAATTTATTGCTGAAGATGCTATTATGTGAACAAGGCTCTATGTGTGATCATATTGCGTGAATGTCCTAAAGAGGCTCGACTACGCGCAGTGGAATAATTTATCATGTAGACCTAGAAGAAGGATTTGTTTACAGTACTCTCAAGGGTAGATCTAATAGTGAAGATGAGCCAAAAAGTAGTAGCTCTAGTGAATCTACGTGCTCTGACAAAGAGGAAGTCTCTCGAGAAGAAGTTTCACCATATCAGAATGATCAGGGAGCCTTGACCATCATTCAAATCCCATATTCCACTCCACTTCCACACTCATCTCACAAGTCGACCACTCGAAATCCACCTCCACCCTCCCCCCAGGCGCAAATACGACCGCGTCTATGAAGCTACCTACTTTCATAGGTATTGGAAATGAATATATTGAGTAATTTTGGTTCATAACTGATGTTGTATAATAACGATGATGTTAAGAAAGTGTAATTAGCCACTAATTTTATAGATCGCACATTGGACTGGTATAACCGATATGTACAAGAAAACCCTAATGCCACCATGGATGAATTGAAATATGCCCTAAAAGAACAATTCAAAAAGCCTATGTCATATGCACAGTGTGCTATAGAATTGAAAGAAATTCACCAAGGGATAAATGAATATGTGTGGGAGGCAGATCAAAGAATGAAGTGCACTATCAAAGATGGTGAATTCATTATCGATGATACCCAACACAAGGAGTGGTTTATTTCCATGCTACTCCCACATTTTCGCTAACCATTGGGTCAACATAATATTTCCACAAAAGCTGAGGCTGTGGAGATTGCAATGAAATTAGAAGCTACGCCAACACCTCATGCGCTTGGAACTCAATAGATTCAGAGTCAGTTATAAGAAATGCATTTGGAGATTCAGAATTTGTGCAAAGATAAGGGCGAGGATGTGTGCGCGAAAATATGGTGCATACGATCTGAACCTGCTAGGCATCATAAGGATCAATGTCCTATCTTTAATGATTATCTGAACGCTGGAGGATCGAGTCCGCTGAAGAATGCGGTAAGGTCGGGCAAGATACTTGTAGTATCATGTGAAATCTATCAGGTTACGATTCTGCATGCAAAGGATTTCTATCCAAAGTTCAGAAAATATATGCCTAAGATGAAACAATTATTTTGTAGATTATGTTCATTGTTGGGACATGATGAACAACACTGTCGAACTTTTGACATGATGTTGTACAAAGATGAAATATATAGAATGCAAGCCAAACCTACCTCACCAGCATCCCCATCTAGGCAAGGTGGATTTCAGAATAAGGGAAGAGCTAGAGGAGGTGGGTCAGTTGGTCGAGGAAGGGGGCAGGTTATTTGCTACAACTTCGAAGATGTTGGTCACTATGCACACGACTGTCCAAATATAGCACGACAATCATGTAGGTACTATATATAGTTTGACCATGTAATAGAAGATTGTCCTATTTTAATTTCTAAGATGTAGGAGAAAAAGCCACAGAATCTGATGAAAAATCTTCATATGGTCAGAGCAGAAACCTGCAAGGAAGATCCTAGCATTAATGTGGTCACTAAGAGCAGTGAAACTAGTAATTAGGATAAGGGAGGAAAACCATATACTTGTCTTTGGATTCATAAGGCACCCGAGAACAAGGATGGATTTTATTTTTAACACACAAAAGGGGATTTTGTTGAAGCGCAAAAGGGGTTTGTAGAGGGAAGCACATCGACATCAGGTATACCCATGAAGGAGGCAGGGGTAGATGATGAAATAAAGCCACTTTTACAAGCTTGCATTAAGTTATTGTGCAACAAAAAGATGGTAGAAAACATTTAGGAATTCATAGATAACTGCACAGGAAAGGAACAACCCCCAATCAAACAGAAAGCTGTCAAAAAAATCTATAAGAAAAAAATATGAGAATAGGGTGAAAGATGCATATGACCACTCAGATCAGTGCATATGAGATGGACCAGGTTATTCTAGATCTTGGGTCCGACGCAAATGTCCTACCTAAGTAAAATTGGCAGCACATGGGAGAACCCAGGCTGGAATGGTCTAATTCAGATGCACATGGCAAATAAACAGAAAATCATTCCATTAGGAAGGTTGTCGCAAGTGGTAGTCTGTATTGAAGGTGTTAAGGTACTTGCAGATTTCAAGGTTATACAAATTGTGAATGATACTGGTCCTTATCCTGCATTGTTGGGATTGGATTGGGCTATTGATAGGGATGGTATCATAAACCTGAAGAAAAGAATAATGGAGTTTTAAAACAATGGAACCAAAGTCATAATTACCCTAGATCCTGCAGAGAGAGAAAGATACACATAGCCTGTGCGCGCTGATGATGATATTGACCATATCTATAAGATCAATTTACGTGATGAATATTGGATCAACCCAACGGCTGATGGAAGTCTTAATTGAGAAAAAGACAGCTCTTGCTTCTTATATTCCGATGAAGAATTGGCCCAACTAGAAAAAAATGATTACATGAAGTATCTGTGTTGCGCTGCAATTGAGTGAGAAGATCTCTATGATGCATAAAATCAGAGGTATAAAAATTAACACATTATGATGGTTTCACTGATGTAAATATGTTTTTAGGAGAACTTGAAATAAATATCCCAGAAGGACAAAGATTCCATGCCTTGAATCTTGGACTGCACGCTATTCCAACATGATGGTGGGAGACTCATAAAGAAAACATGGTAAAATGGGATGAATGTGCGCACAGGATGAGATTACACTTTTAATTTCAAACTATAAGAATGGAAGAAGTCTACTCTAGAAAGGATGATCCACGTAGACATTTAGCTAAATGGAATTAGGTATGGGGCATAGAACCGAGACCTGAATGGTTCCACATGTTCATTCATACATTGGGAAAGGTACCTAATGGCTAGTATCTAGAGACAGAGCTACGCAGAGGTACAAGTGAATGGTCTGTGCTGACAAAGAGTTTCATTCTAACATTCATCTTTTAGAGTGGGTTCTTCAAGATTGGTAAAGCACTTCATGATATTCAAGAAGTTATCTTTGACATAACAAAGCCAACGGTAGAGCACACTTCACTATCCGGGGATGCAGAGATGAAGGATATTGTTAATTGCAGAAATATGACGGTTGAAGAAAATGAAGAAGATCCAAGGAATATTATCATTCCAGAATCTGAGGGACAACACATAGTGGATGGGCACTCAATCACTTCACTATAAGTCACAAAAACTATAAATGTTCGACAAGTAAATATTGGATCTGAAGAAAAACCGAATTTGGCAAAGATTGGAGATTATTGGGATGAAGACAAAGTAGGAAAGGTTGTTGAGATGCTGACAAAGTATCAGGACTTATTCCATACGAAGTTCTCAGAATTTAAAGGAATCATTGGAGAGATTGGAGTCATGAAGAACACTTTGAAACCTGATGCACACCCAGTGGAGAAATTCCCATACATATTGAATCCAAAATATAAGCAGAAGGAAAATTCCTCAAGCGCAAAACAGAATTATTCAACAACAGAAAGAGAAGGATTATCGACGGTGTATGCGCTGCATAAATTCCTCCACTACTTTCTCGGAGGAAATTTCAAGATGTTTACTGATCACTCTACTTTAAAGTACCTAATCAATAATCCTATATTAGGGGGAAGATCTGTAGGTGGTTGTTTTATTCCAGGAGTTTGACTTTGAGATCAATGTGAAACCAAGCAGACTAAATGATGGGACAGACCATCTGTTGTGCATTGAGATTGGTGAAGAACCCACTAGCTTGGAGGATGGATTACCAAATGAGAAAGTGTTTGCGATCAAGATAGTTGATGATAATTTCCCTAATATTATTCAGTTCCTGACTACTAGACGTGCACCTAAGGAATATACAATACAACAAAAGAAATAGCTTGTGGCACATCCAACGAACTTCACTATTATTGCTAGCCAGTTGTACAAGATGGGTGCAGACTGTTAGGTCCCTGTAATAAGCAAGATAGGAAAAATTCGATCTCAGGGAGAAACATCATTTCAACCAACTTTGGGATTCTAGGATCTAGCTCTCCTGAATCCGGAGAGGGATCTCTCCAATATGTACAAAGATGGGTTTGTCTTTGAAGTGTGGGGTAATGATATTAGGCTAGTTATGAAGGCCAAGGGTTTTGTTTGTTTTTGGATGGTCGAGCATGATTACTTGTTCGAGGTGGAAATTTCTAAAGGAAACGAGTTTCAAAGGTGAGAAGTTGCAAGAAATCAGAGTAAGCTTTGGCCAAAAAGACAGATAATTGCAAGTTTTAGTCCATTGGGCTATGGAGTCATAATAGGGTTTAATTGGAGTAGAAAGAGGCAAGAGTGTCTAAGGGGCAAGTCATCTATGTCTAAGGATCTATTTGAAGTTTGATTTATGGAATGAAATGATACAATTAGAATGGAAATTAAACAGATGCAGAACAAAGAGCATCCCAGGATCTGATAAGTACTTTTAAACTAGTCAGCCTTTGAAAATCACTTAAGGAAAAACATAAAAGAAAACTAGGATCTGGTAAGTACTTTTAAACTAGCCAGCCTTTGATACACTTTCAATAGAAAACATATTAAAACAAAGGGAAACTTGAAGGCAACTGTTGGAGTAGAAACTAGTGGGCCGGGCTCACCACAAATCCTCTCCTAGTTCTTCTTTAATTTGTTACTTTCAAGACAAACACAAAGATAACACAGAATGGCCTAAGATTTGGTAAGTACTTCTAAAATAGCCAGCTTTTAACACATTCCATGGGAAATATTCAGACAGCCTTTGAGGAAAAAACTAGGACCAGGGAATACCATATCTTTCATAGTTCATCTCTTAACTAATACTGAACATAACATTCAAAAATAATATTCAGCTAAGGCAATAAGACGAGGGAACGCCAACATTCCTATGCTTAAACTGAATTAAATCATTCCCAAATAACACAGATTGAAATAAAACACGTAAATAAAGATTTTCAGTTAGAGAAGGTTACTGATATACGGTAGGTCCTAACTCTATGCATGCTGGTCTTTATAAGAGAATATGAAACAGAGTGAAAACAAAAACGAAATAACAAGTTATAATTAGAAAAACATCACCATCAACATAGATCAGGATCCCATAAATCAGCTTGTATTGATGCTCCAAACCAGTTACAGCTTTAAGTCCAATGCTTTAGTTCAGAAATCATCTACTGATCTCAGCCTAACTTATCTATTACAAGCAGAGCTCCAAGAGCCGGTGAACACTATTTACAATCAGAAGTTAAGCTCAAGTGTATATCAAAGTTCTGCAACCAACAATTTCTCATCTTCTACTAAGGTATTTATAGAAGGATGAGGAGGTGAGAAAAAAGATCTCAAGGATCATTAATACAGATTAAATGACTTCTCGGCCTTTTGAGGGGCTCGATGGAGAAGTGTACAGGTGGACTACTGTGTTAATGTTTTACAATTATGAATTTAAACTCAGTGGGAGCCTTATTTCACTTTGAGGCTCTGCGTGATGTGTGGAGTAACTCTGCAGATATTTCTGCATTTATTCCTTTGCAGAAGTAACTCCCCAGCTACGCTGGAGGCGAATATCTTCATCTGATCAATAACTTCGGCCTCTGTGTTGAATGATTTGAGGCACAGGTGGCATTTAGGGTAGCTGAGGAATCAATTTGCCTCAAATACAACGGTGGAAACCTTTCTGTCAGTGGAACACTTATGATTTTCTGTTGACGGTATTTTAATCCAGGGAATTAGGCTTTTGATAAGCATTCTTAGCCGTAATTCCTCAAATCTGTCTTTAATATTCTTCTTGCTACGTTCTATTCTTCAAAGCTTATACTCTTTAAAATCGCGTTCAGAATGCAGTGTCTTGTCAATGTGCAGAGCTATGCAGGGCCTTTATAGTATCGGTGCCCATGGAACGTTGATAAAACGTTTGAATGGAGCCCTGTGAATGGTTCTCTTTATGGGCCAAAAGCATGGGAATAATCATTCCCAAATCCTGGCTTTTATTCAATATAACGACGGAGACCTTTTAAAACCTGCAAAAAACATAAAATTATAAATAAATCCTGCATTTGTTTGGATAAACTACTTTAGAAGGCGGGGGAGGAGCGTAGCCGTTGGATGAAAACATCCAATGGTGGAGATCTATGGAAAAAGGCAAAAGGAGAGCGGGGGAGAAGAAATAAGGCGGGGTGATTTTGGACCGTCTAATCTGGACACGTGGACGGTCTGGATTCAATCGGCAAATCGCAATTGGGGGATCGCAATCGGGGGTGGCGAGCAGATGGGGCGATCAAAACATGTGATGCGATGAATCAGAGGACATCGATCTACAGATTAGATCGATGGTGGAGAAAAAATCGGGGGAGAGGCCAATCGGCGGAGCAAAAATGTGGATGCGATGTGAGAGTTGTGATGCGATTGCGCGATCGGGCGAAGGGCCGATGCGATATGTGCGATCGGAGAAAGTTGCGATGCAATTGCGATTGGGCCATCGCAATCAGCGGTGGTAAAAACTTTAAACCACAACATGGAAAATTTCTGATGCGATTAGTGCTCGGTTGCGAGGCCTATTTATATAGAACTCTGATAGGCCTGGGCTTAGGTATATATGGGCTTATAGGAGTCGGACCTTCGTGCCTGGATCTTTTCAATCAACCCATTAAAAATTTTCTGATGCGATAAGAGACTCAGCCTTTGTGCTTGGTCTTACAAAGAAAACAAAAGACCGGGGGCTTATGGATATAAGACCCAATCGCATCAGAACTTTTTATGCGAGTCCTTTCGATCAACCCATTTGAAATTTTCCGATGCGATTTGCGCGTCGGTCTTTTTGATCAACCCATTTTAATATTTAACACGTGATTTTCATTTTTTAGACCAAAACTTCGGAAAAGTGGGTTTTATATTTTACAAGGGAAAAAGGTGATCGGGAAGGAAAAAATAGAAATGATAAGCGCCGGAGGTGGGCCCGCGTTTAATATGAAAATGACAATGCGATCGGGGTCTTTAAACAGAAATGTTCAATCGCATTGGAACTTTTTGGTCATGGCAAAAGACTTGCGCAAATTGAAATCTTTAGATGTGATAAGCGCCGTGAGGGGCTTAGCACGTGGTTCTAGGGCGAAGGCATGTGGGGGAAGTGGTTAGGACTTAACCCAAGGGGGCTTAGGTCCATAGCAATAAAAACTTGTTTTTTTTTTTGTGAAATTTTCAAAGTTTTTCAATGGATTTTGGAGGTTTTGGTAAAGCTAAAGAGTGATTATTTTAACTTTATAAAAGTTATTTCCATGAGGGGAAGAAGTGGAATCATGAAAAAAAAAAGGATTTATGGAGGAAAAGGGGAGAAAATGAAGGTAAATTTGAAAGAGGGGGAAGGGAAAAATGATGGTTTTTCCAGCAGTTTTTTCTCATGAAATCAACAGAATTTTTGAGTATAAAATGGGAACAACGATGGAGATTTCAGACAGAGGCATGAGGATTTTCAAAAGTCTTCAAGAGCCAACAATTTTTAGTAATAAAATTTGTTCCTTGGAGGCTCAAAAATTCTTAGCCACCTTTTACTATAATCAAATATTATAGGTGGCTAACACAGACAAAGTCTTGCAAAGATATGTTTTGGAGTATGAAAGGCGTGACATCTTAGAAGAAGCTCATGGATGGGTTGCCATCTATCACTATGCAGGGAAGGAAACCGCACAAAATATTTTTTGAGTTGCGTTATGGTGGTCCACATTGCACAATGATGTCTATGCACATTGTCACACATGCAATGTCTGCCAGCAGACCAGGAAGCCATCGCGCAAAGACGAGATGCCCCTACATCCACAGGTGGCACTGCAATATTTTAAGAAATGGGCCATAGAATTTGTCAACCTATTAACCCTATAGGAAAGAAGAGGTGTGCTCGTTACATAATCACTGCAACTTACTATGTAACCAGATGGGATGAGGTTAAGCCCATTAAGGATTATACTGTGGATACAGCTACACGCTTCATATTCAAGAATATCGTGACCTGATTTGGATGCCCTAAGATTCTGATAAGTGATCAAGGTACACACTTTGTGAATGGAACCATCAAAGCATTGATAGACGAACTCCATATTCACCATAAGAAGAGCACTCCCTATCACTCACAGGAAAATGGTGTGGTGGAAGATTTCAACAAGATATTAGAGAATGTAGTTACAAATATTTGCAATGAAGACTAGAATGATTGGGATGAGCATGTGCCATCATTTCTCTGGGCATATCGAACCACATGTAAAACGTTGACTAGTAGGACACCATTTCATATGGTGTATGGGTAAGAACTTGTGTTGTCGATGGATTACATTGTTCCCATCTTGCGCATCACATCATTCACAAATATGGCAGAAGAAGATATTATGGAGGAATAGTTGTCATGGTTGGTCGCACTTGAAGAAGATCACTTCATTGCAAATTTCCACCAAAAATTTCAAAAGGCACATGAAAAGACATGGCATGATAGGTACATTAGATAAAAGGTATTTAAGGAAGATGATTTTGTCTTGTTGTATAACACCAAGTTTGTGCACCACCTAGGGAAATTCAAGATGCATTGGATAGGGCCATCTATTGTTGATGGAGGTGTAGTGCACCTGACCACATTGAGTGGGAAATATATTCTCAGGTATGTCAATGGAAGCCAATTGAAGCGATACAGGGATGAACCTCTCCCTGCACGCACCAAATGACTATATGGTTGGAGTATTGGATCTACGTATAAGGGATGGAAGATGCATAAAAAGTTGTGACACATGTGTGGTAGTTGTACGAGGAGGTTGAATGATTCGTAGAGGTTCCAAAATATATTTGTTGGAACAGAAAATCTATAAAAGATAGTTTTATTACCGTTTAAGGGAGCATCTAGGTTGCATGTTATAATGAGGGGATTTTACCATATTTGGAACCATTTTTTCATTTATGGAGACACATTAATGCATAAGGGTTCGTTGAAGATGCACTTAAACTATAAATATGACCCAAGGGGTCACATTAGTTCCCTTTTCTTTCTGTGTGAATTGGCTACCTTGAGCTCTTTGATTTATAAAAACTATTCATTGTCTATGTTTGGTTTGGATCCGAGATTTTAGGATTTACACCATAGGGGAATTGGTTACATTATCCCTCCTAGCATGACAACTACGCACCCAAAATAGGATCCTGTTGCACCAATTGCTGAGATACCTGCACCTGTAAAAACTAAGAAGGGTCAAACATCAATGACCTGCAAATCCCCTAGAGAGAAGACTCTAAAGTCATGCTCCACTATGGATGAGCACTAGAAGAGACCAATGGTGGAGCTCCCTGAGACCATCATGGAGGAGGAGGATGTGGTCTAAGTGGCCCCATTCTTGATGTTTCCCACCTATGTCTCACTACGTAAGGTGTCAATCAAGGTCCCGAAGGATCTTTCCAAATTGAGGTCCTATATTATCATGCCTTTAATTCCTGAAAATGTCCCGCTTGAAGGTGATATGTTCGCCAAAATGCCACAATTAAAAATGGAGGATTGGGACCTCACGAATGTTGACAAGTTTCCTGAGCTTGCACCTAAGCTCTATCTAGACTGCGTACCTTATGAGTGGGGACTTGTGTGCGTGGAGCTGAAAAAATGGGTGTTGGGCCTACACAAAGTAGGACTTATGAATTTATTGTAGGTCCCATATTTCGGGCACAACCCAATAAATGATATATGAGTGCGAAAATTGCTCCCACTAGTGCATGATGAAGCCTTATGGTTAGGAGAGTGCATACCCATTTATGTCACGCTGATCCATCGGATCATCGAATTGTCTGATCAAGGTGTTGATCCCATGGTTGATTTCATAGGAAAGGCACAGGAGAAGAAGGTGGAAAACAAAATCAAAGAAAATTACCAAGTGTTATGCCACAACAGAGGATTCGTAATCAGTGAAATCAATGACCCTGCTGTCTAATTTGGGACGCTTATCTTGGTTTGCAAGACGATGCGGAACTGCAGACCTAAGGAAGTCCATGTGCAAGTAATTTCACTTGCAGGACAGTGTAAAAAGGGATTTATCTAAAATTGGGCACACTATTTGTGCAAAGATGTAATATTCCCAATTAGCCAGTGCTACTTGGAATATTATAGCTACTCCATTTTTTAAATAAAAGAGTAGGGAGGACAATAAAACATATCCCAGTGTGAAAAGGCATTGAATTAGGAGGACAAATAAAGACACCTTGGTGTGAAATATGGGCAAAGAAATGAGCTAGCTCCAGTTGACCAAGTCAACAACGTTGTTACAAGAGGAGGGAAACTAGCTAGGGAAGCACAGTTTTGAAAGGGGAATCTTCTCAAGGAAGACACATCATCAATGAATGGGTTCCAGAGTGAGGAAGATCACCAAGGATAAGAAGGAGGAGATAGCAGAAAGGGAAGGAATTTAGTATTCATCTTTTTTTTGGTATTTTTACTAATTGCAAGCTTCAGCTATTTAGCCAGAGTTGCAGCACTGTTTAGTGCAAAGAATTCTCATGTGGGAATTCCATCTTCACCTTTGGTCTAGCTGTTTGGGAGATCTAAGGAGGAATTCCTGAGCTCAATTTTCATCATTTATCTTGAGGATAACCATTCTACATCATATATAGCACAGTCACTCCCAATAACTGCATCATTTCTGCAGTAGCAGCAGCAGCTGGGTCATACCTTCCTATTTTGTGCTTGTTTCAGAGGAGGAGGTGTCTATTTCACTCTGGGAGGTCTATTGAGGAAGGCCTTGGGAATATTTCTGTATTATTTGTCTATTTCAGATTACATTTAGTATTTTCTAATACAGATTTGCTGGTTACAATGTATTTTCTGTAGTGCAGCATTTTATGTTGCTATTTTGCCGGAAACCCTTGCCGGGGTGTTCCGATGTTCTTGTAAAAGATGTCAAACCTCTCATTTATGATTCCATCATCAATGAAAGCTCCATATATGTATGAAATCATATTTTTTTTTATATTTCATAATAAAAATTACGCTGTTTCAGTCTTCAGCAGTTCTATTTTGTGAATTTGTGGGATTTGGATGTTTTTGAGCATATATGAGCTAGGGAGATATGTTTAGTCTAGATAGAATAATTTATTTCTGATGCAATTTCACATTTAAGCTACATATAGCATATATAAGAGGATCCAAGTCCTGTTATCGATTTTTATTGCATGGTTTTCCTTATACAATGTCCTCATTGGAGATATTGCAGAAATTTCTGAAAAGGAATATTACAGTGGTATCAAAGCTTTTCTCTTGGCTCAGCTTGTGGGGGGAATTTATCTTCAACATGGATGAGGAAGAAATTTCAAATCTCCTACTTCAAACCCTATAGAACATTGCAGGGGACCTCAAGGATATGAGACATGAAGGGGATTCTATAGATTTTTTCCATGAGGTAAGCACCAGCACTGCAAATGGCATGGGGCATTCAGCTGCATCACAACGCTATACCATGCCTTCATTTATAATTGGGGGAGATAAGGAGGGAACCTTGGGAGAATATTTTGAATAATATGAATTCCAATCTCATGGGTTCAAGGAGCACTTGAGCTTTCAGGAGTTTTTCCGGATCAAGGATGGGAGGAAGATTAATCCTCATCAAAAAGAGGAGAAATTGATGCAGGGATCAGCCCTACAGTGTAGTATGGTAGGGTTCTTCTTGCCCAAATTTTATGGGACACCTAAATGCATAGCCAAGGCTTGGGTGGAGAAGCTGGACACATACTTCCAACTCAACAAGGTTTCTGAGATAGAAGCCATCAAGATAGTTGTGCTGCACCTAAAAGGGGAAGCTCAAGAATGGTGGTTTCATGGACTGACCACACTTGGGCATCATCATATCACTTCATACTCAGCTTTCACCAAGAAGCTAGTGGAGAGGTTTGATCCAAGAGATCCGGAAGCCCACTTTTCCAAGTTAACCAAGCTCAAGCAGGAGGGAGATCTTGAGGATTATATTGCTGAGTATTTGCAGCTTTCAATGATGGTATCCAACCTCACTATGAGCAGGAAGGTATGCATGTTTATTAATGGGATGGCTGAACCATTGCAAGGGTTGGTCAAATCCACTTAACCAACCACAATCCTTGAAGCTGTGGAGAAAGCTAGATATCTACAACACATCTTGTGCAGGGAAAGAAACTTTTTGCAGGAAGACAATCCATGTTCGGGATTTGGAGGGAGAATGTGTTGTAGGAAGGACACATCATGTCAAGACCTTCTCCAAGAAGGATGCCAGTGCTGTACAATCCATGGAAGAATTTTCTCCAAGAGGGGGAGCTATTGCAGTGTTAAGAGGAGTCCCAAAGTATCTAACCTTGAGGGTGAGTGGTACTATCATGGGGAAAAGAGTCTTTGTGTTGATAGATAGTGGAGCCACTCATAATTTTATTGATGCACAACTGGTACAAAGGAGAGGAATCCACATGGAGGAGTTTGAGGGATTCTCAGTTTTGGTCCCAGGAGCTATGACCCTGCATTGTACCAAGTATGTTCTGGCACTAACCATTACCATGGGGACCTACACATTGATAGACCACTTCTTTGTGGTAGACATTCTAGACACCAATTTGATATTGGGAGTCCAGTGGTTAATCACTCTTGGGAGAGTCACCACTAATTGGAGAACTTTCGAGATGGAATGGACAGGCGGGAATGATGGCCAACAACAAAAGATCAAGGGTATAAACACATACCCCCCTCAATTTGTTTCAACACACAGGATGGAGGCAGATCTACGAAGAGGGGATGTTGAATGGGCATTAGAGTTGCATATATCAGTGGTGAAGGGAAAGGATTCACCAGTGCATCTAGATGTTCAATCTCTCTTGGACCGGTATTCTACAGTATTGGGAGATATCCCACTAGGGATACCTCCTGACTGAGGGTTTGAACACACTATTGATTTGGAGCAAGGGATCCAAGCAGTAATCAGCACTCCTTATAGGCATCCCAAGGCTTATAGGGATGATATTGAGAGGGCTATCCAAGAGCTGCTAGCTCTACGACACATCCGGCCCAACACTAGTCCTTTTTCTTCTTCAGTGGCCTTAGTAAAGAAGAAAGATGGAACATTAAGGATGTGCATTGACTATAGGGCCTTGAATAAGAAGACCATGAAGAACAGGTACCCTATACCCAAGATCGATGAACTCATGGATGAGTTGAGGGGATCTAAATACTTCTCCAAGATTGATTTGAGATCCAGGTATCATCAAATCAAGGCGAGGGAGCAAGATATCCCCAAGACAGTGTTCAGATGTCACTATGGGAATTTTGAGTTTCTGGTAATGCCCTTTGGATTGACCACTGCCCCAACAACTTTCCAATCCTACATGAACCATATCTTCCGTGGTCATTTGAGAAATTTTGTATTGGTCTTCTTTGATGATATTCTTTTCTACAGCCACACTTCAGAGGAGCACTTCCAGCATATTGAGACAGTTTTGCATATCCTCAAGGAGAAAAAATTTTATTCCAAGCTCTCCAAATGTGAATTTGGCCTCACAGAGATGTTTTATTTTGGGCACATCATAGGAGTAGATGGAGTGAGGGTACATGAGGAGAAGATCCAGGCTATCAGAGATTGGATTGATCCTAGGAATGTTATAGAACTCAGAGGGTTTATGGGTATATGCACTTATTACCGAAAGTTTGTGAAAGGGTTTTCAAAACTAGGAGCACCACTGACAGACTTGACAAGTAAAGGAGTTTTCCATTGGACACCTACAGTGCAGAGGGCTATTGATAAGCTCAAAGAGGTAATGAGTAGTTGTCCTGTTTTGGTCTTGCCTGAATTTTTTCAACCTTTTATTCTAGAATGCGATGCATCAGGTGAAGGTATTGGGGTAGTATTGATGCAAGATGGGCATCATATAGCCTTTGAGAGAAGGAAGATTCTCCCTCATGAGATGTTTTACCCCTCATATGATAAAGAAATGTTGGAAATCATGCATGCATTAGCCAAATTCTGACAATACTTGGTGGGGAATAAGTTCAAGGTGAAGACTGACCATAACAGTCTTAGATTCTTCCTTGAATAGAAACAACTCCAGGAGAGACAACATAAGTGGGTGAGAAAAATCCAAGCTTATGATTTTGACCTAGAGTATGTCAAGGGGAAGAGAAATGTAGTAGCTGATGCACTATCTAGGAGGCCTACAGCGCTGTCTTTGAGGGGCATGGATGCAGATTGGAAAGCTCAACTTTTAGTTGAGTATTCCAAAGATGACTTTGCATGTGAGATACTTGATGGGGTGGTATTGGATGAGAGGTTTAAAGTAATGGATGAGGTCATCTATTACTGGGACTGGATTTTCTTGGATAAGAACTCCAAGCTCAAGGAGAAGATCTTATTGGCATCACATGATTCCCCACTTGTTAGGCATCAAGGTTTCACAAAGACTTACAGGGCCATAAGGGAGAGATTCTCATGGAAGGGTCTCAAGGAGGATGTGCTCCGACATGTCAGAGAGTGCACCATTTTCTAGAAAAATAAGGGATAACACATCCAGCTTGTTGGGTTATTGTAGCCACTACATATTCCGAATGGGAAGTGGGAAAATATCTCTATGGACTTCATCACTGGCTTACCGACATTACAGGGTAAGGATTGTATCTTTTTTATTATTGATATACTAACAAATTACTCTCATTTATTTTCCATTTCTGCACATTATAATTCTTCACAGGTAGCTGAGCACTTCTTCAGAGATGTATTTATAATACATGGTCTCCCAAGGACCATAGTGAGTGATTGGGACAGCCGCTTCATGGGTGGCTTTTGGAAGGAACTTTTCCGGTTAGTGGGGACTGATTTGACTCCAAGCACTAGCTATCATCCCCAAACCGATGGACAGACCGAGATAGTGAACAAGTGGCTAGAAGGCTACTTGAGGAACTATGTGGCAGTGCAGCAGAGAGCTTGGATGTGTTAGCTCCACCTGGGAGAGTATTGTTACAAAACTACTCACCATATTTCTATTGGCATGACTCCATTCTGAGCCTTATATGGGTATGAGGAACTCTCATTTGCTGATGTGATGTTTGGGGAAAGTAAGGCTCTAAGGGAAAAGGAATGGATTTAGGAGAACTAGGACATAATCAGGGCACTCAAGGACAACATTGCTATTTCCCAAAGCTAGCACAAGTTATATGCAGACCGGGGTCGGATAGAAAGACAGTTTGAGGTAGGGGATCTTGTCTAGCTATGTCTTCAGCCTTACAAAAAATCCACACTCAAGGAGAAGGGATCTGAGAAGCTCACACCCCATTTCTATGGGCCATACATGGTGGTCAAATGTATTAGTAAGGTAGCATATGAGTTGGAGCTTCCTAAGGGGAGAAAGATCCACAATATATTCCATGTTTCTTGCCTCAAGAAGGCCATTGGGAGGAATGTAGTTGCCAACATGGATCTCCCCCCTATTGATGATGAGGGCCACCTGATTTTGCAGCCAGAAGCCATCTTAGACACAACGAAGAGGTAGCTAAGAAACATAGTCATCAAAGAATATCTGATTCAATGGAGGAATCTACTAGATGAGGATGCCACTTGGGAGGGAGAGAAAATCTTGTAGCATCCTTCTTTACTGTTGCTTGTGGGAAAGAAACTTTTGAGTGGGGAGGACTATAATATTCCCAATTAGCCACTTCTACTTGGAATATTATAACTACTCCCTTTTTGAAATAAAAGAGTAGGGAGGACAATAAAACATATCCCAGTGTGAAAAGGGATTGAATTAGGAGGACAAATAAAGCCACCTTGGTGTGAAATAGAGGAAAATCAATGAGCTATCTCCAGTTGACCAAGTCAACAATGTTGTTACAAGAGGAGGGAAACTAGCTAGGGTAGCGCAGTTTTAAAAGGGGAATCTTCTCAAGGAAGACACATCATCAATGAGTGGGGTTCGGGGTGAGGAAGCTCACCAAGGATAAGAAGGAGGAGATAGCAGTAAGGGAAGGCATTCAATATTCATATTTTTTTTGGTATTTTGACTGATTTCAAGCTTCAGCTGTTTAGTCGGAGTTGCAGCACTATTTAGTGCAAAGAATTCTCATGCGGGAATTCCATCTTGACCTTTGGTCTAGCTGTTTGGGAGATCTAAGGAGGAATTCCTGAGCTCAATTTTCATCATTTATCTTGAGGATAACCATTCTACATCATATATAGCATATTCACTCCCAATAACTGCATCATTTCTGCAGTAGCAGCAACAGCTGGGTCATACCTTCCTATTTTGTGCTTGTTTCAGAGGAGGAGGCATTTATTTCACTCCGGGAGGTATATTGAGGAAGGACTTGGGCCAATTTCTGTATTATTTTTATATTTCATATTAAATTTAGTATTTTCTAATACATAGTTGCTAGGTATTGCGTTATTGTCTGCAGTGCTACATTTTATGTTGCTATTTTGCCGGAAACCCTTGCCGGGGTGTTCCGATGTGCTTGTAAAAGAGGTCAAACCTCTCATTTCTAATTCCATGATTAATGAAAGCTATATATATGTATGAAATCATATTTTTCTATATATTTCATAATAAAAATTACGTCGTTTCAGTCTTCAGGAGTTCTATTTTGTGAAGTTGTGGGTTTGGGCTGTTTTTGAGCATATATGAACTAAGGAGATTTGTTTAGTGTAGCTAGAATGATTCGTTTTTTATGCCATTTCATATTTAAGCTATATAAAACATATATAAGAGGATCCAAGTCATGTTATACATTTTTATTGCATGGTTTTCCTTATACAACTTCATCATTGGAGATATTGCAGAGATTCCTGAAAAGGAATATTACAAAAGAATTATTGGATAATGTGCATGAGACACAAGAGGAGGGAATGCACTTCTATTATTCTTGGCTGCTTCTATTGATAGCCTTGATTGGATGGAAGACCCCAGAGGAAACAAAGTTTCTTGATATAGAGCCGCAGATGTGTGAAGCTACGTGGTACACCATGTTGTGGAGTTCCTTTGTCCCCATGTGCATTATGGAAAACAAAATATTTTGTGTCGTGTTCAATGCTTCCATATTTAAGGAGATCCAATCCAACTCGAGGTTTTCTCCAACTTTGTACAAGAAGTACAAGTTGATTGTAGATTTTAAGGCCAAATTCCACAACATTCACATCCGCGCAAAGGGCACAGTTGAGATAATTTGGTATGAATTGTCATATCTTGTCACTAAGGATTATCTGCTTCGCATCACTACAGAGTGGCTACCAGCCTGGCTAGAGCCACACACTGTGGAAGGTGCATCTACCTCCCTTCTAAAGATGCCTACCAAGCCTTACACAGGTAGACAGCCTATTGAGAAGAACATTGGTGCAGAGCCCATGCCGACTACAACCAAGGAAACGATTGACCTAGAGATGGACACTACACCTGAGAAGAATGGTTTCGGGCCTAAGTAGACATAGGAGTAGGTGGAAATCCAAAATTTCAAGGGAAGAAAGTGTGGTTCTCAAACTGTGGTAGGATCAAGGAAGAAGCGCAAAGGCTTCCAAAGCCACTGGAGAATAAGAACTAATGATGGTCAAGGATTATTTCAAAAATATAGCCAACATGATCACGAAAAAATTGAGAATATGTGGATGGATATAGAAGCAGAGTACAAGGCTGCGTTCTATGGGGTGTAGATTGGCATCCAAGAGCTGAAAGTTCAAGCGAGCCTGATTCAGACGAGCATTTCATAAGTGAGCTGGTTGCAAGCGAGTGTGTCTGCTACTGGTGCACATCCCATTACAAAAATATTTACTTCAACAGGATATGCCCGCTTGGTTCAGATCCTTGAACAAGCCATTCGAGTTGAGTCTCACCTGCTACACGCACAGCTCAAAGCCTTCTAGGAAATTTAAATATATTTGACGGTGTTACCTGCAGGGAAATTACAGATGGTCCACACCATGATTGTGGACGAGCTACATTTTTGTGAAGCCCGTGCCTACCATGACATTAATTAATCTTAACAACACACAGTTGACTTTCAGCAAAAGTACTAGAGCACCGATGAAGTATGCCGAGCAGCCAAGGCTCAGCGCACTACACTCAAACACAAGATCAACTAAGTATGGAGTAATGTGCTAGCAGTCCCCACCAAAGTCCCCCCAGTCGAGAAATTAGAAGGGATGCCTACTGCATTATGGCCTCGTGCACAAGTTCAAACTTTTTGGGCTGAATTTGAACAACATAGTTCCAACCTTCAATTAACGTTGCAGCCAAAAACCCCCTCAGAAGTCTGAGCTCAGAGGGCTACCCCGTTCAAACAAGCCACATATAGCATTGCAGCCATAGTCACATAGTGTGGTCAGCTATTGGAAGAGACCATGCATGTTTGGACTGCAGTTCAGAATGAACCAATGGTCCAGCAGATGCGCAATGATTTTCACATCAAGGAGAAGCATTTCACTGATATTAAGATGGCAACACCCACCCTAGTGATTGTATAACTCCTCGCTCACCTATAGGAGGGCCAGGTAATTCAGACAGAAATCGAGGACTTGCATCGAAGAGAATAGTTACTTGAAGCAATGATTTAGCCATGGGCCGAGGAGGCTCTATATTTCTCACAAACATTGGATGGCACGTTGAAGACCCTTCAACAGAATCATCGAAGTATTGAACTTGCTACTGAAGGGCCAACTACAGAGAAGTTGGTAAAAAAACCGTAGAGAGTTGTTGTATAGAAGCTTGAGTTGTGGTTGCCAATGAAAAACTTCTATCATTGTGCTCCAAACAAAGATAAAGGATTCAAACCCACAGTGACTTGGGACGAGTCACAGGTTTGTGTTGGGGGGTTGTTGGAGCAGGGTCCCCTAGGAAAAATTTGAGTAACTTTTTGTATGTATTTTTGGATATGGGCGCTGCGTAGAAAGGTCAAGGGACTTTAGGGCGGGTCAAAGTCCCTCTTTTATGTAAATAGGTTGTAAGTGTAAACTGTGGGCCTCAAACCATGGTTTGATACCATAGTATCTACACGCTGGATGGATATAAATATAGATAGATCGATTCTAGTAAGATTTCAATGAATGATCATGATGTTTTATATCTGAGTACATTTATGCTTCTGTGATACCTTTTTGTAATTTTGGGTTGGGTAGAAAGGCTCCTGTTGGTTGTGTGCGTGGAGACCTAGTCCTGGCTATGTGTGGACTCTTCTGGTTGTGTGCGCAGAAGAGTAATTGTAAGGGGAAATTCTGACTGTACTAAACTATTTTGAATCTAAAACAAAGACTGTTTTTGGAAAAGCAATTATGTTATGTGTCTAATATCTGATTTATATTTTTATTGGTGCTTCTTTGAGATATATTTACTTCTATTATGATCAATTATATCTGCGTGAGTAAATATGTTCTTTATGCATGAGTATTTTTCGATTGTTAATTACTTGAATAGATCTGCTTAATTTATTGGGCATTGTGAAGATCTGATTATGTTATTTATATATCTGCGACAAAGTGCATCTGTGATACATCTGTTATATGAAATATCTATGTTTGCGACAAGCTGATCTGATAAGTATTTATTTATATATGCACGCATATGTGTCCAATCTAAAACAGGTTATATTATAAACCTGTTTAGGGCCACCACATCAATTTCTTCCTCAGGGTGCAGAAACCTGGTTCCAACACCCCCCCATACTGCTTTGGGTGAGACTTTTATCTATGCAAGCAGGTCATTGCCAAAAGGGCCAGTAGTTGGAGGGTTGGTTGGTTTCAAGATAAACTCTGAACCTGGGTCAGGGCCCCTCAAGCCAAAATAGACCTATACAATATGGTCCAGCCATGGGAGACCAGAGAGAGGGAGAGCACCTAATTTTTGTCCTACAAAACATAATCTAGGTGTCTTACCTAGATATCAAAGGTCCCTACTACAAACCATCATGGCACCATAGATTTCAGAAATAGAACTGTGAAAAGTCTATACTTTGTTAAATTTTGTTGGTTGAAATGGTAAAATAAAAGTGAAATTAGAAGGAAGTGGTATTTAGGAAATGCATTATATTAGGGTTTCATGGGTGTATAAGTCACACACCGAACACCATGAAAACTTGTACGCATGCCTTCATGCCATTGTCGTATTGTATAGTTTATGTCCTTCAAAATGACGACGTGATGTATATGTCTTAGGTTTGTGACTTTCAATGGCATGATGTATATGGGTTGGGATCATGGCCTTCAATGATCATTTTGGGAAGGATAAATTTTAATAATATATCACACACAACACTTTATTATGTAGCCTTATCACTTATTATTACTGAACTCATAAAGATATGTCTACTTTAAATAATTTACTTGTAAATACATAAAAATAGATATTTATTTTACATAATCTAAATAGGAAATAAAAATGCACGACCAAGTCGATTTGAAAATAAAAGAAATTCCTCTTAATCACCATCACATTAGTTATCATTTAATTCTTAGCCATAAAATATTTATTAATTCAACTTTTATTTATAATAACCATTGAAAATAAAAGTCAAAATTGTTCCATTATCCATGAAGAAAAAATTAAAACCTCTCATGCATCCATGCAAGCTCATTTGTTTCTCTTATGGTTCATAAAACGATGTAATAAACATTTTATAAATGCATAAGACCTCCTTTTAGTTTACATAATGTTTCAACAACTGTAATTTAAATATAGTAAACATGACTTTACCTCTCATGTCAAGAATTTAATCCTACATATTAATACACAATTTTTTCATTGTTAAAGTCTTCATACAATTATCACTACATGATGGATTATATTCATTTTGAACTAAAAAAGAAGAAAAAACATGTGAACTAATTAATAAACCAATAAGTATATAAATCGAGACTAAATATTCAATGTTATTTTTAAATTCACTATTTTGTTCTCATTTTCCTATTTGAGAAGGGTTGTGACCTTGAATCATTATTACCATAGATATTTTACACAATTGGAAATACTTAGTTTTAAGCATTGTAAAAATGTTTCCACTGCAAAAAAAATGTGTAAAAATTCTTGTGAATCTTACCAATTATATTATAAAATCCCAACAAGACAAAAATAAAATAATATAATTAGTGAAATAAAGAAACAAAAACATGAAAAAATAATATAAATGATGAAATAATATAAGTACATATCACTCTCCATTGTCATCGCCCTAGTTATCTTCCTAACTTGGCATGACAACATTGTTGTTCTCAAAAATATGTTTTGATCTAGGGTCGTGTATTAATAAGAACCACCAATCCCTATTGTTGTCAAGATAGATCCCCTCTGCAGACAGAGCATATCTCTCTAGCCCTAGAGTGGGTCTAGCAACATGAGATTCTTTCTAATGCAAATATCTCTTAACTAATGTTTAGAATGAAATGAGGAAACATACATTAAAAACCTTTTTCCAAATGTTATGCTTGGATCCGTTGATGGTGACCTCGATCCACGATCCACGTAGGCCCACTTCCTACTACTAATGGCACGTGAATACCTACGGATGATCAAGATACAATAGAAAATGTGATACGATACATAATAAACGTAAACACTAGATATCTAGCAGATCAAGGAGTACCAGAATATTTGCATAAACATTTATCCAAATATAGAAAGAAAAATTTAGATGTTATTATTGTTAAATTACAAAAGGAGAGATTAAAACCTAAGAACTGATGTTGGAGGCATCCTTGGGTGAAAATTTGAGTCCTTCATCGAAGCTCAGAAATAATTCCTTCTCCCTATAACATAGGCTTTATCATGATGCTAGCATGCAAAGGGATGAGAGTTTAGACGAGTCTGACAATGATCAACCAAACTCTAAACTTGGGGGAATGAGGGATGTGAATTTATAGGAAGGGAGAGGAGGTAGGGAGCCCATGAAAGGAGGAGGAAGGAAAATTTTCTAAGGGATGATCCCCCATGGATGAGATCAAGGCTCTAAATTCAGAGAGCTTCAAATTATCACCACCGTTTAACAATCAACTCGTCTCCCTTGAGATTATGGAGGCCAAATATTCTCCTCCATTTGAGGAAGCACTACTATAAAGGGGATCAAAGTGGTTTTCTAAGAAATTAGGGTGCTGACAATGCTAGGAAATAATTGTGATAAGGACATTAGTGCGGTCATGGAAACAGGAAGGGCGGTGACCCAGGAAACTAGAAATTTGACCAAGTTTCTTCAGTAATCTTCCAAGGCAGTCTTCTTTGGATCTTCAAGGGGATATGTTAACATATTTATTGATGGTGGAAACATTGCACAGGTTCTATCACGGGGCATTTCAAGATCAATGACAGAAAATGGGTGTGGTGAAAAATTACTATGTAACATATGCCCCCTAAAGCATGAAGGCAGAACAGGGAGTGATGGCTGAAATGCTTTATGAACCAAGTAAAGGAACACAAACCACCTCCGGAAAACCTTCCAAATCAAAAAATTTGCAATATATTACATCTCTGGTATAAATATTCATAACCACATAATGTTGCACTAGGTATTAAATGTCACATGAACCCACGACATGGTCACAGCCATATGTCTAAAGAGATCATAGAAATGGATCTGTGGCATGGATGCAACCGTCCATATAGATAGGATCATGTATACAATCATGAATACTCAATAGCCCCTCATAACCTGGATAATAAATCAAATGTGACCTAGGTTCTTCACCACAGTCTCAATCAACCCGATATACAAATCTAGCAATGTGAATAAATGTGTTGGTGTCGAACATGGTAGAAACCACCTGATTACCGGTCAATGATGAGAACCGTTAACAAGCATGAGAGAGACCACCAATAATGATGATGGATCTCAAGGTACAAAAATACAATATACAAGCGTGAATGAATGTGTTGAAGTCAAACACTTTCAGAATCATTCAATCAAATTCCAATGATGTAATATTCCCAATTAGCCCAAGCTAATGGGAATGTAGAATTTTTTCTCATTTTTCTGTTTCATGAATAAATTGTAAAGGAGGATCAATAAAACTCCAAATCAGAAAAATAAATCGATGCCACATGTGAACAAAGTTAAATCTTGGCTATTTACATAAGTACACTTAGGTGTGAAAGAGGTTGGATCATTTGACCAAGTCAACCAGGACCAAATCAACAATGTTGTCTAGATACAATGAATCTCCTAGATGCACAATGCAGTTTTAGTTGGAGGCTCCACAGGTGAAAGGAGCTAAATCATTGAGATGGTTTAGGGTTTGGCATGACTTTAATCTTATAAAAGGAAGAGGAGGACAACAGAAGAGGGTTTTTGATTGAGTATATTTCTGAATATATTGTCTGTTTAGACGTATATCATTCTCTTGTTGTTTAGTTGAGAATAGTGTTGTTTAGCACTAGGGTGTTCCTGATCGGGAATCCCACCTCTTCCATTGAGTAGATCTTGGAGGAGTCTTGCTGATATTTTCCACTATCACGCATTTGGCCAAGCTCATATTTGAACTACAACACAGATCCTGTTTAGGGTTTGGTTGTCCTTGTAAGTTGCAGCAAGTGGAGGCTAGATCTACTCAGATCTAGGCCAATATAGTGCCTCTTTTTAGTGGGAAAGCCTTCTATCCCCTTGATAAGAGAGTATTAGACCTTTGGAGATTTATTTTTAGATCTTGGCATCAGGCAAAACTAGTGCTAGAGCCTACAATGTAGTTTACCTTCCAGGACTTCGTTATTTGCAAGTGTACAGTGCAAGGTGTTTTGACACACATTTGGAGGAGAGATCTCTAGTGTTGGGGTTCTTCCCTTCACTATGATGATCCATGTTCTGTTAAGATATGATCTACTTCTATTGTATTCCTCTTCAAATATTTTTGAACATTACTGTATATCTGCAACTTTAGATCTCAGATCTACTCTTTGTGTTTCATGTTTTGCTCAAAACCCCAAGGGGAATTTGTAGAGGAGCTCTTCTAGTGTACAAATCTGATATAGATATAATATTTTGTACACAGATCTGCTCTAGATATAGAGTGTAATATACATCTACTGCAGCTCTTTAAAATAATGTTGTCAAGCCATTTTTCAGTCAATACATGTGTTGCAGCCCCTCTTTTTGAGGAATTTATTCTATTCTTGTCTTATGTATCCTATTGTACATTGTATGGGCCTCATTATGGATCTTATCCATTTATGTATATATAAATGTTGAGCCTTCTTATTGGTCTCCTACTGTTGCTCAGAAAAACTGTGTTATTTTCCTGCAGTATTGTTGCATACTGCTACAGCCCCATTTTTGGGTGTTTTCCAACCATACTAGGTGTGGGAGGTCTGTTTGCCCCACCTAGTTTGATTTGCTTTTTATCTCTTCTTTATTTATATGCTAGATCTCTAGATCCAAGGGATACATGAGCTGTAAATTCATTTCAGTGCACATACTTCGGAAAAATGTGTTATTCTAGTAGGTATTGCTGAATCTTCCCTTTTGGGGATATTACAGTGGTATCAGAGCAATCATCTTGGCACAGCCTGTGATTTTCTTTCTTAAAGAGCCAATATGTCTTCAAAATAAGATGAGCCTCTCCATTAGGGGAATTTTGAGGTCTAAAATGGGCCTCCTAAGGAAATTATAAAATAATAGTGGAAAAAATCAAATAAGATCCGGGTTATTAATTATCAACCTTAGAGGGAAAATGAAACTATTTTTCAACCTTATATTTTAAATAACCCCAAAGAAATATTTTCAAATTTACGGAAGCAGCTCGTTGACGAAAAATTTACCTCATTCATGAGTGTTTACGCCGTATATTATGGAGCCGCCACATGAAAAATGACAAATACATAAAAAAAAACGTGATTGTAATCACGTTTTTTTATGTATCGTAATTTTTCACGTAGCATCCATTTAAAAGTATGCAACATGGCAATTTCGATGAGGTTTGGAATTTTTCATCCAAATTGTACCGTCAAACTCTGAGTAAAAAAATTCAGAGACAAGTTGCAACACGTATGTCAGTGTAAGTAATTATTATTTTATTATTTTTTAATATTTTTACCATTTTACTTAAAAAATGGTGAATCATCCCCCATGGTTGACATCATCATCTTGAATCCTATTGGTTCTTATAAAGTTGATTTTTGTTGTACATTTTTCTTAGGAGGCCCATTTTAGACCTCAAAATTCCCCTAATGACTGACAGAGAGAAGAGGTACCTGAGAAGAAGATAGAAGTAATTTTATTACACCAATGATGATAAAGACAAGGGAAAAGCCCCTGAATCTAGAAGTGATGAATATGGGAAGCAGTTTGCAAAAACCCTTTTGAAAGCCATGCAAGATCTTGCTAGAGAGATCAAAGAGATGAGATTGGAAAGGATCAAGGAATCTCCTAGGAGATTTCATCTTGGAGAAAGCTCTAGAATGTATCACCACTTGAATAATCAACTAGTGAACCAACCACAAGCTCCACAACGATCTACCATGCCTACCTTCTTGGCTGTGGAGAATGAAGGGCCTCATGAGCAAGCATCCCTTGAAGAATAATTTGAAGAATATGAGTCTCATAATCAGAGATTCAAGGACCACTTGATTTTTCAAGAGCTTTGTCACCTCAAGGACAAAAGAAGACCAAGGCATCAACATAGAAATGGTGGATTCACTCAGAATCATGACCGACATCACTCTATGGGCAGATTCCTTTTACCCAAGTTTGATGGGTCATCCACTTGTTCTTCCAAAGAATAGGTAGAAAAAATAGATATTTACTTTCAGTTGAAAAAAGTCCTTGAGATGGAAGTTATCAAGATTGCAGCGCTGCACTTTGAAGGTGAAGCACACAACTGGTGGTTCCATGGCTTGTTTACATTGGGTCATGCCAATGTGAATTCCTATTCTGAGTTCACTAGAAGACTGGTGGAGAGGTTTGACAGAAAGGATCCAGAAGCACCTTTCATGAGCCTTGCAAAGTTGAAGCGTTAAGGTAATACAGAGTCTTATATCTCTGAATTTTTTAGATTATCTGTTATGGTTCTCGATTTTTCTGTAGCAAGAAGGGTGTACATGTTCATCGATGGCTTAGATGAACCTCTGCATGGGTTGGTTAAATCTACCAATCCCACTACCTTGCATGATGTCATTGAGAGGGCTAGAGACCTTCAATATGGCTTGCCAAAAGCAAAGGCAAACTTTCAGAATAAGCCCTCTTTTCCTTCTAAAGGAAAGGAAGAGAAATATACTGCTTCAAAAGAGAGCTCATACAAGAAGCCTCTTGATGATGAAGTCTGGAGAGATCTAAGAAGGAGGAAGATATGCTTCACTTGCCAAGAACCATGGGTACCTAGACATAGATGTGCTGCTGGTAAAGAAAATTATGTAGAGGTCTTCTCAGATCTTGAAGAAGATGAAGATGATGAGCCAATGAGAAGTCATAGCAATGACAATGTTGGAGGAGATCCAACACCATCAGGAGATGGGAATGGGGCATTTGCTCCTATTGGAGGAACTCATGCATATTTTAGGGGAGTACCTAATTACTTGACCTCAAGAGTTCAAGGTTCAATCATGAATTAGAGGGTTTTTGTGTTGATTGATAGTGGGGCTACCCAAAATTTCATTGATGCCCATCTTGTGCAAAGGAGGGAAATACCCATTGATAATTTTGATGCCCATCTGTTTTGGTCCCAGGAGATAGAACAATGCAATGCATGCATTATGATCCATCACTTTCAGTCACCATGGGATCCTACACTTTGGTGGATCACTTCTTTGTAGTTGACATACCAGACACCAATGTTATTTTGGGTGTTCAATGGTTGATTACATTGGGGAAAGTCACCAATGATTGGGAGGCTTTGAAAATGAAATGGGTGGACAAGAAGAGTGGTGCACCTCAAATGATCAAAGGCATGCATAATTACCCCTCACACAACACTTCCACACATAAAATAGAGATGGATTTTCACAGTGGAAGCAAGGACCTCACTGTCCCATCTATTATGTTCATGAGATTTTTGCAAGGGACACTCTTATCTAGTGGCAAACCACTTGGGAGGCCACCTGATTCAGTTCTGGTAAGATATATCTCACTACTTGATGCTTCAAAGTCAAATCCAGTGATAAATTTGCTGAATAATGATTAATTATCCACCGAGACTATCCTGATCACATACAATTCGAATTTATATGCAACACATAATCTCTTCCACTCAGATCATCAAACATGCGGAAATAAAATCAAGCGACAACACATCAAATCATCATACACATTAACACAGTATGTATGGGGAAAGCTTATAGCTGAAAACCCCGCAGCTATTGTGTATATTATAATGGAGAAATCATGTAACAAACTCAGTACAATACTCCTCACAAGTACTCAGTACTTTCTCATAAAGTTACACACAAATTAGCTTGGTTTTGAACAGGTTACTGGTTCAAAACTCACCACTAATTGCCTGCCTCTATTGCGTAATCATGGCCTTTCGAAATAGAGATCCAAGGTTCGAATCTCCTTGGCTTGACAACGCATTCATCATGGGAAATTTCTTCCAAGTGTGGTGCAAATCTCATGCACAACTGATGTCACAACTGATAGCTGTACTCACCCTTTCATCTACCTCTTTCACTGGTCTCCACTGAACTGTCCATGCACTGTAGTGAACTGATGTGTTCTTGAGTTGAATAATGAGTTAATAATTAGTGAATTAAATAATATTTAATTCACTCCACTCATTACTAGTTGATTAGCTATTTAAACTAATTCTCAAACCGCCTAAATTAAATTAAATCCCATTACACCCACTAATGTCCTAACTGTCCTATTAACTCCACCAAACTTCCACACCGAAGTCCTAATCAAGTCAACTATGCATGCTCACCAAACTCGGTAATATAGCGACCCTCTCACGTATGCATGAGCTGTTTCTGCAAGGCTCGAATCGATGTCTCCAAGAGAGTAAACGTAAGTTTATAGTCCAAATATTAATATAAAAATAATATTCACTTATTTTAAGGAGAGGCTATCTAAATAGACTTTACCCATAGGTCTGTAATAGAGTCCCATCTATTTTTACCACATGTATCGGCCAATGCCCTAAGAATAACATACTGCAATCCCCGAACCATGCTCCATATGTCTAAAAATATACATAGTCTAAAAATAGATTTTGCGCCAGAATTTGCCTGCGGGCCCACTTAGTGAAGGCGACTTCATTTCACTAAGCTCCATCATCTTGCTGCATTTTCAACATCCAAGAGGGATGGGAGGATTAGAAGACACATTTTCATCACTGGAGGGTTTGGGAAAGCATAAGAAGGAGGGAGAATTTCTTCTCTCATCATCATCACCCACTTTCATTTCTGATTCTGCGTTGTTGGAGGAGAAGGAGAGAAGGTATGTCCTTCCTACATGCACCTTTGGCACAGGAGATGTCAAAGAGAAGATCAGAAACATGAAATACATTCCTATTGATGTATCATCAGTGTTGTCACTATTGGGGAGTGTAGATATGTATTGGAAATCCCAACTGTTGGTGGATTATTCCAAAGATCTTCACACTTGTATGATGCTTGATGACCAACTGCATAAAGAGGGCTATCCAGTCCATGAGGGAGTCATCTATCATCATAATAGGATATTATTACCTAGAGCCTCTGAACTCAAGGAGAGGATGCTACAAAGGGCCTACAAAGAGTTCTGTTTCAGCCCTACCTATTCTATGTAAATCTACAACACTATCATGAGATGCTTTGAATGGGAAGGCTTTGGAGGAGAGCTACATCAGAATTTTCAATAATGCATGAGCTATGTGGAGTTGAGGCAGCCAAGGGACTCTATACAAGAGTCATTTCAGCCATCTCTTCCTTATTTTTAAAGAGGAGAAAAATCTATGCACAACTCCATATGTATGAGAGACATTGTTGGTGAAAAATCTAATCATGTAAAGCAAGTTTCATTTTCTGATTTGACATATTATTTCACCATGTTTATGCAGTCCATGAATCCAATGAGGACTGATGTATCATGAAAATATCATGAAAAACATTGGGCTACCCAAATTTCTGAATTTGGCCACTCCCTTGTTGTGGAAAAGGAGATTTTCTTTCATGATGGGTGCTTCCCAAAGGCACCAAACATATCTCACATTTTCAGCCATGGTGATATGATATGTGCAACAAGTAAGTGGTGGGGAAACCACTTACCATACCTTGATCTGATGCAGGCAGGAGATGCACTACAATGGTATCATATGTGGGACTATGACCCACCTCCTCATGCTCCAATTTCTATTTGTGTATATGTAATTTTGCTCCCATACCTTGATGATATAGTTGTACTCTTTATGGGATTGTATGGAGGGAGGATGGGAAGTTTGTATGTACCACATGGGATGGAAACTCTTTATGTACCGTATGCGACATGTTTTATAGAGAGTATTGGTTAAACCATGTTTGTTTTAGTTGAGTTCTTCACTCCTTGTAGGATGGATTATGTACATCTCATGCTAACTTTGGAGGAACAATTCATGGAGGTTTGGATTGGTGAACACTTAGCTTGTGAAGGAAGCTTGATCCTTGATTGTGTAACCAATGGAGGAGGAGAGGTGTTGCAGCACTCACCCTATCAGTTGCTTGAGGACAAGAAAATTTTTGGAGGGGAGGACTGTAATATTCCCAATTAGCCCAAGTTAATGGGAATATACAAATTTGTCTCATTTTTTTGTTTCATGAATAAATTGTAAAGGAGGATCAATAAAACTCCAAATCAGAAAAATAAATCAATGCCATATGTGAAAAAATTTAAATCTGGGCTATTTACATAAACACACTTAGGTGTGAAGGAGGTTGAATCATTCGACCAAGTCAACCAGGACCAAATCAACAGCGCTATAGAGATATAGTGAATCTCCTAGATGCACAACGCAGTTTTAGTTGGAGGCTCCACATGTGAAAGGAGATAAATAATTGTGATGGTTTAGGGTTTTGCATGACTTTCATCTTATAAAAGGAAGAGGAGGACAACAGAAGAGGGTTTTTGATTGAGTATATTTATGAATATATTGTATTTTTAGACATATATCATTATCTTGATGTTTAGCTGAGAATAATGCTATTTATCACTAGGGTGCTCCTGATCGGGAATCCCACCTCTTCCATTGAGTAGCTCTTGGAGGATTCTTGCTGATATTTTCCACTATCAGGAATTTGGCCAAGCTCATCTTCCAACTACAACGCATATCATGTTGAGGGTTTGGTTGTCCTTGTAAGTTGTAGCAAGTGGAGGCTAGATCTACTCAGATCTAGGCCAATCTAGTGCCTCTTTTCAGTGGGAAAGCCTTATATCCCCTTGATAAAAGAGTATTAGACTTTTGGAGCTGTATTTCCAAATCTTGGCATCAGGCCAAACCAGTGTTAGAGCCTACAACACAGTTTAGCTTCCAGGACTATGTTATTTGCAAGTGTACAGTGCAGGGTGTTTTGACACACATTTGGAGGAGAGATCTCTAGTGTTGGGGTTCTTCCCTTCACTATGGTGATCCATGGATTATTATTATGATACATGTTCTGTTCAGATATGATCTACTTCTATTGTATTCATCTTTAGAAATTTCTGAATATTACTGCAAATCTGCAACTTTAGATCTCATATCTACTCTTTGTGTTTCATGTTTTGCTCAAAACCACAAGGGGAATTTCTAGAGGAGCTCTTCTAGTGTACAGATTTGATATAGATCTAATATTTTGTACAAATATCTACTCTAGATTTGGATTGTAATATACAACTACTTCAGCTCTTTAAAATAACACTGTCAAGCCATTTTTCAGTCAATACATGTGTTGCAGCCCCTCTTTTTGAGGAATTTCTTCTATTCGTGTCTTATGTATCCCGTTGTACATTGTATGGGCCCCATTATGGATCTGATCTATTGCTATATATATGAATTTTGAGCCTTTTTATTGGTCTCCTACTGTTTCTCAGAAAAACTGCGTTATTTTCCTGCAGTATTTGTGCATATTGTTGCAGCCCCATTCTTGGGTGTTTTCTAGCCATACTAGGTGTGGGAGGTCTGTTTACCACACCTAGTTTGATTTTTTTTTTCTCTCCTCTTGGATTTGGATGCTAGATCTCTAGACCTAAGGGATCCATGAGCTGAAAATTCATTTTAGTGTACATACTTCTGAAAAATTCATTATTCTAGCAGGTATTGCTTAATCTTCCCTTTGGGGATATTACAAATGATGTGAACCTATCATCGAACACGAAGAAATTTCCATTGAGGAATGCAAGCTCTAAGGTACTAAACAGAATTTTCTAAATCACCCTCCCAAATAATGAGCTGAAGTTGACATGAAGTGATTCATCGAAGGAGGGCCATAATGCTTCCCACATAATCAACACAAAAAAACAAATATCTTAAGATTATAGGAGTGATTCAAGATTGTAATAGAGGAGGTCAGATAAGCAGAGGATTTTTGAAAAAAAATACTTCTCTTGAACATATTGGCGACATGACTCCGGAGTGTCACAAAATTTGACTCAAATAGGATCAGAGGTCATTTTGACAAAAAATGGTAATCAAAATGAGAGGAAAATATATTTCCTAAACCCATGGAGGCAAAGTGAAAAATGTAGGATGTCCCCAACCTGACACAAATTGTAGATGAGTGTCATGTTCAAGAGTGATAAGCTTCCCAAAATACAAATAGGATGTTTACTTTCCATTTCCTCTCATTATTGCTAACGAGTACCTCTTTATTTTTATATCCAATGTGAATAGGATAACATAAACTGAGCGTGTAAGTTCATTCTTCGAACGAATCCATCCTAGTAAGTTTAATGTGCCCTAGGAAGGAGGAAATCAATATTGTCATGGTGAAAATTATTTCGTCATTTAATCTTTAATGATTCCAACGAAAGGTAAACTCGGTAAATTTTTATGTTTAAGAATTTTGAAAAGAAACAAAAAGGAAACTCCATCATGTCCCTTTTTGTAAGTCGTCTGCCACATCCAAAAAGGTAGAAAAAAATATCCGAGAGAACCTCTTGACCATGTTCAACCAAGGTATTAATTTTTTGTAAATAGTAAATCTCAACTCGAAAAAGGGGTAAACATATACTGAGATCACGTCAATTTATTCACTTTAACTAGTTCGAAATGAGAAGTGCTCAGCAATTTTTTCATTTTTTGAGAGTACAAAAAGAGATGAAAGTTTACTCCAGGCAAGTTTCTTTTTCGTAAAATTTTAACGAGCCTAAAAAGAGATAAAATACAACTCGTTTGCATCGGAAATGATCATCAATAGCATGGAAGTCCTATACTGCACATAAACAACAAACATCACAGATATTGAGGATAAATAATAAAATATTGGTGAATTTTTTTCAAAAATCTATAAATGGACCAAAAAACAAATTCATTTTCACCTTTCCATTTTGAGAAGATCATTTTCTCCATTTTCCCTCTAAATTTCAAATATGCGGTGTGGCTGATCTAGGACACCATTCGTCGATCCTTCAGTGTTAGGTAAGAGATCTAAACCTCCTTTTAATTTTAATTCCATTCATTTGTCATTTTATTTCAGAAATAGGGAGATTAAGAGGATAATTTCAAAGTTTAAATTCGCATGTGACCAGCACGATTTAGAGCTATCGATGTTGTGTTGGTAACGTTTAGCCCATAAGGGTAGCTCACCACCAACGCCGAATTAATTGAGACAATTGTGTTGGCCATGTGAATGATTTTAAAACATGAAATCCACCAAACTCCATCGTTAATTTTCAAAAATATTCTAATGAAAATTCCTAAAAAGACAATTGGACATGTTTTGCAGGTGCTTTCGTCAAAGATGTTGGTCGATGGAAAGAGTGAGGCCATGATGTGGAATACCACTAAGATTTGTAGGATAAAAATTTCATCATTTTTTTGTGTAATTACAGGTTGTTGAAATTATTCCAAACATCGAGTTTAAGAGCTCAACTGGAGCTACTCCAATACTTGATCAGTATATGGGACGTGGACTGATAGTTGTTTGTGATCGAGGACCAAGAGTTAGAGCTAGATGTGATGGACATCTATTTCATCACTGGACTGTCCAGGAGAAGGGAGAGGATCCAAATCTCTAGAGCTCACGCAGGGGGTGAGAGTACCAGCATGCTCATCCAGAGATACTATCCTTGGGGTTGGAAAACAGAGAGGGGGAAGGTAGATATTTCTTCCATATAATATTCCAAATTAGGAAAGACAGTAATATTGAACAAAAAACTGGAATGTACAACAAATATTAATACAAACACATGAGAAAATCATAGATCCATTATATTATGTATCACAACAACAAAATATACAATATGTTGACGAAAAAATCACTCAAACTAGGCAAATAAGCCTCTAATGCCCAAATACACTCAAACCACAAATGATGCTACTATATAGAAATTCCAGAGTACATGACAGAGTAGTCCCAGTGAGGGTTACTGCAACTAGAAAATTGGAACAAGTGGATATACTTATATGATGCTCAAAAGAAGTTGAAAATTGAGAACTAGTCTCTCAAACACAATCCCAACATAACCCGGAAAAAGTTTCTTGAAATAGGCAAGACGAAAAAAATGCAGACTACAACTTTGTGGCTTAATCATGCTATATCACTAGATCTCTACTGAAATAAGGCTGAAATAAAAAATATATAGCTATATCTTCTCCTCTCTAGCTTTCCAGGTGAAAGGCTTCTCCTTTCACTAGGAAATTAGCTCATAAATAGGGTTTCTCACCCCTCCACTGCAACACCCTGAAAAATAACGCAGTTACTTAAGGAGACTACACTATGGCTGAAGAAATCTACTTGGACCAATGCTGGATGGTGGAAATGAAGCTAAAAATAGCTCTACTAAGTGGGCACTTGAAGTTCCATGAGGTAGAGTGTGGAATTACTGCTTGGAAATACCCTTGTACTGAACAGTACAACAAACTCTGCTAAACAGCTGAAGCATGCAAGAAGTCATAAGATCCAAACATAAACAATATTCTAAATGCCTCTCATGACTGCCATCCCTTTCCTTATATGATTGGTGAGCTTCCTCACTCGTGGCCCCACTCATTTATGATGCTACTTCCATGCAAAGACTCCTCCTCCAAAACTGCGCTATCCCCACTAGCTCTACTCTCTCTTATGGAAGCGTTGTTGATTTGGTAAATATTTACCCAGTCTACATGAATTGACCCCCTTTGCACCGATTTTTTCTTTATTTTGGCTAGCTAAACTAATCCACATTCATAATAGAGGTGGTTTATTCCTACTAAAGAGATTTAAGGGTCTCTTTACCCAACTTATTCATCTAAGCTATGAATAGAAGCAACATATAATATTCCAACTAGCTAAAAGCTAATTGGGAATATTATAGTCCTCCCCTTCCAAATGTTGCTTGTCCTCAAGCAATAGTAAAGAATGATACTACAAAATCTTCTCTCCTTCCCAAGTGGCATCCTCATCAGGTAGATTCCTCCATTGAATCGGATACTCTCTAATCACCCTGTTTCTTAGCTGCCTCTCGTGAGTATCCAAGATATCCTCTAATTGTAAAACCAGATTGCCCTCATCATCAATAGGCAGGAGATCCATGACGACAACAACATGTTGTCCAATCGCATTCTTGAGGCATGAGAAATGAAAAATCTTATGGATCTTACTTCCAATAGGAATATCAAACTCATATGCGACTTCCCCAATACGACAGATCATCCTGTATGGCCCATAGAACCAGGGCTTAAGCTTCCCATCCCCCTTCTCCTTTAGTGTAGACTATCTATATGGCTGGAGACAAAGATAGACCAAATCATCAACCTCTAACTGCCTCTCTATCTGATCATGGTCTATATATAACTTCTGTTGGTTTTGTGTTGTAGCAATGTTGTCCTTGAGGGCTCGGAGTATATCCTGACTCTCTTAAATCCACTCCTTTTCTCTAGGAGCCTTTCTTTCCCTAAAAATTACATCAGAAAAGGATAGAGCATCATACCCATAGAGAGCTCAAAATGGGGTCATGCCGATGAAAATGTGAAAAGTTGTGTTGTAGCAATACTCCCCCAAATGGAGCCAACAGAGCCATGCCCTTTGCTATCCTAAAACATATTTTCGCAAGTTGCCTTCCATCCTCTTGTTTACTATTTTTTTTTGTCCATCAGTTTGTGGGTGATAGATGGTACTCTGTGTAACAAAGTACCCACTAACCGAAATATCTCTTGCCAAAAGCCACCCATGAAGCGGGTATCACAATCACTAGCTATGGTATTTGGAAGACCATAGAGTCTAAATACATCTCTAAAGAAGAGCTCAAATACTCGTGAAGCAGTATATCATGCAAAAATAGCAAGGAAATGTGAATACTTTGTTAGTCGATCAACAACTACAAAGATACAATCCTTACCCTAAATCGTAGGCAGACCAGTGATTAAGGCCATGGAAATACTCTCCCATTTCCCATTCGAAATAGGGAATGGCTGGAAAAATCCTATAGGATGGTTGTGCTCCCCTTTGTTCTACTGGAAAACTATGAACTCCTTGATGTGTTGGAGCACCTCCTCCTTGAGACCCTTCCATGAGAATCTCTCTCGAATAGCTCAGTATGTCTTGGTGAATCCTTGATGCCCGAAAAGAGGTGAATCATGTGATACCTGCAAAATATTCTTCCTGAGTCTAGAATCTATAGCCAATAAGACCTAGTCTCGGACATAGATGACCTCATCCATAACTCTATACCTCTCATCAGTCACCTGAACATCTAGGATCTCACATGAAAAGTGGTCTTTGGAATACTCTACTAGCAACTTGGCCTTCCAATATGTATCCATACTCATTAAGGACAGCGTTGTTGGCCTTGGAGATAGAGCATATGCCACTACATTACTCTTCCACTTCACATATTCAATGGAAAATTCATATTCTTGGATCTTGCTCACCCATTTTTGTTTCCTGTAATGTTCCCAATTTTTAGCCTCAATATAAAAGGAACATTATAGTTAGCAATATTTTATTTAGTTAAATAAAATGGGTAGGGAGGCCCCATAATAAAGCAGGAATAATAAAGGAGGAATAATAAAGCAGCTGATTTGAGCACAAAGTAGTTTATTTGAGCACCACATGGTGTGAACAAGACTGGATCATGCTTGATCTGGACATTTTGACCAAGTCCACATGCACTGTCTAGATACAATGTATCTCCTTGATGGACTGCGCAGTTTTAGAGGAGAACCAAATGCATGAGTTGGAAGGCACATGTGGATGCGGCCCACGGTGGAGAGGAGCACTTTCTATATAAGGAGAGGAGGAGAGCCATTGTTCTTCATGTTTGATTATTTTTTTTCTTAGTCTGTTGAGACTTCGCTCCTCTTACTATTTAGCAACAGTGCAGTGCTGCATAGCACTAGGGTGTTCATGGTCCGGAATCCCTACCTCATCCTCAGGGAAGGAAAGGTTCTAGAGCTTCATTTCCTCATTCTAGCATTTGGCCAAAGCTACCTCCCTCAGTCACAGTGTTATTCTTGGAGTAGGATAACTTTGTGTTGTAGGGTGCAGCAACAGAGGATCTCTTGAGTGGTTCCTTGGCTTGATTTTCAATGGAGGGTTGAACTATTCATTGGAGGATCAATGACGAAGACTTCCAGGCTTATTTTCATATCATTTCCATTAGGCCAACCATCCAGCTTCCCTCACAGCATAGTTTCTAGCTTGATCTGTGTTATTTTGGCAAGAAGTTGCTCAAAGGGTCATTTGAGCTCATTAGGAGGAGTTGTTTATGAGTAAAAGGATTATCCTTTTGCTTAGATACACTATCAGAGGAGGGCATCACTATTTTTGATCTGCTACAGCCTCATTTTATATTTTGATTCAGTTGTAGTGACAAGTCAAATTGTCACATTGTATATTCTCCGGCATTTCTAGCAATCTCTTCTAGATTGGCTAGAAATATTGTATTGGAGCCCATTCTTCTATTCTTGGGAATTTCTTATATATTTCAGCCATATTTCATGTTTATGCATCTATAGAAGAAGCTACTCTAATATAGGTAGCGCTGTCACTACTCTCCGGCATTTTGTGTAGTTGTAGTAACTCATGTATTTCATAGTTTGATCATTGGAGATTCATTCTAGTAGATTGAGTGGCTTGTCCCTAAACATATTTCTGTATATTTTAGCTGATTTATTAATAAAAATGATGGCTTTATTATATTCCGTATATTTATATGTATATTTTTGCAGAGTTTCATGATTATGCTCATATGTTGTTGTAGGCTCTCTCTTTGAGCATTCTTTAATGGATCTAGTTTGGGGAGATCTGAATAACCCATCTAGAGTTATTTATTTGGGCTCAACTTATGGAAGAGAAGTTTTTAATGAGTTAACAAGGGGATCCAAGCCCCCTTTTAGCTTATTTTTACATTTTCTTCCTTATATAGCGTCCTAGAGGACCCTATTCTAGAAAATCCTGAAAAGGGAACATTACAGTGGTATCATAGCATCAATCTTGGCTCAGCCTGTGCAGCCCAAGATAATATGCCATTAGAAGGAGAATATCCTCTTTAATAAAAGGATATGTATAGAGAAAACAAGAAAAGAGGAATGACAGAAGAGGAGGTTTCCCTTCTTCTTTTCTAGACCCTGGAGGGTATCATTGAAGATCTTGAGGAGATATAAAGGGAAATTTGCATAAATTTTCTGAGAGGGTTTGAAGATGAAGCAAGCCATAACTATTATTATGATGGGTGTGAGAATTCAGCCACACATGCAGAACATAGTGTAGTCCATTTCCCACTTGCACTGTAGGGATGATGGAGGAAGAATATGAGGCCATTAGAGGAGCATCGCTGTAACTCAAAGGTATGGCTCATGGTTGGTGGTTCAAAAATTTTCTTTCATGTTATCATGAAAATGTAGAATCATATTATGGATTCAATAAAGGATTGGTGAGAAAATTTGATTAAAATCACTGTGAATATCTATGTGTCAAAACATCAAACACTTTGCCTGCATTGGAGAGAACCATGAAACAAACTCCATTCCATATTTCTGAAGGGAATGACAACATGAATGATGGCTTGCTAAAGGCAAGAACCCTATTGTGTGAAGGGCCCTCTTCCATTTGTGAAGTCATGGAGGTACTTCCTTCAAGACATGACCAAGATCTAGGGTCACTCCTTGATGATGAGGTAATATCATTTATTGATGGGGAGGATGAGCATATGAGATCTAACAGCGCTGTCATACTGGGAGGAGATCCATCACCACATGGAAGTGAAAGGGGAGCCATTTCTTCCATTAGAGGAGCCCTTTTGACTTTACAAGGAGTTCCAAGTATTTCAACATGTGGGAACCACGACACAATTCCAGAGTCATATGCAACAGTTATTGGGGATTGTGAGGTGGAGGAGGAAGAGAAGGATCAGCAACAAGGGATGATACACCCTTATCTATGCCAGAAATTTTTTTCACAAGAGGAGGAGATTGTATAGTGCAGTGAAGAGAGGGACAACTCAGTCCACTCATACATACAGTCCACTTCTGAGCCTAATGTCTCACTCTATGGAGGCATTCCACCTGGGAGGCCATATGATCTAGAAGTGATAAGGGACATATTGTCATATATTTCTCCACTCTTGGATTCCAGAGAGGTGAAGACTTTGGAGGAGTCCAGCATAGCACAAAGATTTTGGGATGGACTCAAGGAGGAGGGAGGCACTCTCTCATTTTTTGCATTACCCACTCTCATTACCCATACTGCACTGACAGAGATTGCTGCAGGGATGGAGGAGAGCATCTTCATGATGCAGGATGAATGCTCCACAGAATTAGAGAGACAGAGGATACTTCCTTTCAGGAAGGAATTTTTCACACATGGGAGTAGATGGAGGTTACTCATGCTTACACTAACCCGGATTGGGGAGTTCCTTGTGGATGACAGCTTCTCATGGGAGGCAAACTTCCAAGGATCACCATTACTATTTGAGCATGAGAAGATGCATGATAGGCATGGCAGCATTTTGGAGGATGAATTTGGCATGGGGGATGTCAAAGTAGCAGGCAGCAGCATGAGGGGAGCTTCACATGCTAGACCACCAGCGTTGTCTATGGAGAGGATTGAACTGTATTGGAGGTCTCAGCTTTTGGTAGAGTACTCCAAGGATCTTGGTGCGTGCATGGTTCTTGATCACCCAGAGGGAGATGACAGATGCATGGTGAATGATATGGTCATCTATTGTTATGGTAGAATCTTCTTGACTAGGGCATCTAGTCTCAAGGAGAAACTATTACATGCAACACATGAGGACTTCCTAGCTATGCACCTTGATGCATATCTTGTTTTGTTAGAGGATTTCACTTGGGAGGGCATCCAGCAGGACATATATCAGCATATGGAGATATGCATAGCCTGGATGGTGATGGAGAGGATGCAACAACCACCTTCCTGCTCATTGGGAGTGGGGGAGCTTTCTCAGTTGAGCCATTTCAGCTCAAGGTCTCAAGTACATGGTAGAGGAGGTATAATTTCACATTATGTTTTGTACTTATTTACTTTACATGAGCAACATATTGTATCAAGAAGGATCATCCCTTCTTGAATTTTGTATAATGTACTTGCAGCTACTTGTAGCATTGATTTTGGCTACCTTAATGGTGGTTTGTGGGGAAAGCCACATACTTCTTGGTGTGCACCATTGACACCAATTTGCACTTTCATGTTTTCATCTTGTGAGATGTTTGTGGCAGCAAACACATGGCTAGTAAAGCACTTTTTATCTTTTATTTTGAGGTAGGAATGGAATGCACTGCACTGGTTCCTCATGTGGAACTATGATTCACTCTCTGGTTGCCATGTGGAAACTTGTTTTCATTGTATTTTGCTTCCATATGTTACCGATGTTTGTATACTCATGGGAGGCTTTGTTTGGAGAGTGGGCTTGGAGTTGGAGATGCTCATTAGGATTATGATTCTCCCCTTTTGACATGTTGTATGTTTCAGGAGAAAAAATAGGCAAACCATGATTTCCATGTCACTAATTCTATCTCCATGTAGGAGGAGCTATTGGGAGAAAATGCGTTATTGGAGGAGGCACTTCATGGTTGATTCATTTTGTGGGGAGGCTTGGGCCAATTGTAGAGGCCATGAAATTTCAGCCCAATATCAGCAACCTCCTCACACTTATCATAAATGGAGGGAGAAACTACATGGATGGGAAAAATCTAAACTCTCCATTCAGCCCCAACGTGTTGCATAGATTTGAGGTTAAGGACTGCTTTGTTGAGCTACCTAGGATGGCTCATTTCATTTGGATGATTGCATGGGTGAAGGAGTCACTCATTGGGAGTAAGACTTCCCATGTTTTTCATCACTCCTACCTTGAGGAGGCCATTGAACAAAAAGGATATTTCCACTTGCATCCTCTATTATCTCATGATGTACACTTTGGTTTTACACACATGGAGGGATACATGGAGGAAATATTTATTGCATACTTTGATGAGCTATGGTGGGGTATATTTATGAGAATTCCACAAGAACAGGGGGATGAATTTTTCTCTACCTTGCAGTTGCTTGAGGACAAGCAACATTTTGAAGGGGGAGGAATGTAATGTTCCCAATTTTTAGCCTCAAGCTAAAAGGAACATTATAGTTAGCAGTATTTTATTTAGTTAAATAAAATGGGTAGGGAGGCCCCATAATCCTTGAGAAGGAATAAATAAAACTCCTTGTGTGAATGGAGGAATAATAAAGCAGCTGATTTGAGCACCACATGGTGTGAACAAGACTGGATCATGCTTGATCTAGACATTTTGACCAAGTCCACATGCACTGTCTAGATACAATGTATCTCCTTGATGGACTGCGCAGTTTTAGAGGAGGAACACATGCATGAGTTGGAAGGTACATGTGGATGGGGCCCATGGTGGAGAGGAGCACTTGCTATATGAGGAGAGGAGGAGAGCCATTTTTCTTTGTTAGTATGAATCTTTCGTTGAAGTGTACAAAAAAATACCTTTTTAGCTGTGCATAACAAACATCCCTAATAGCAAAAGAAAGCTACTAATATCTTTAGATCTGCAATTATTTGATCAAGACAAATGCGGCAAAAATCCAGATCTATGCATAAAAGGACATTAAGCAGTAAAAATAAGGTTTTGCTCCATACATCCAATAGACAATACAAGAACAATATTTTTGAAAGAATTTTATATTAAGGGCACCTGGGAGGAAAACAAGAAAGGTGTTTCCAATTCTCCTCAATGGGATGGGTTCTTGAAAGTCCTCAACGCTTCAGATCTACAATTTCTCTCTCTTGTTGGTGTAGAAAACCTAGAAAAACATAGAACTCAAAGGGAGCTCACAAAGTAAATAATGGAAACTTTGACAATGATAATGGCTCAAAGTCAGACCAAGAGTATAGATCTGGAGTGATCTAATAGGCAACAAAAGGTGAAGAATGGTAGGAAAAGCCCTCCTATTTATAACAAAATATTGCATCATTCTAGATCTTGGTGCATGATTAAAATAATATTAACCAGATCTAGATCCACCTTTTATGGAATATTTTATTATATTTGTTGGAGGGAAAAAGTATTTGACTTGGGTCAAATCCCTTTATTTGTACATAATAAATAAATAAATAATTTATTTATCATTTTAAGGAAGTGGTTGAAAGATAATTAATAAATAATTATTTATTTAATTATTTATAAATGATTTAGTCATATTTAACAAGGAATATTATTTAAATAAGATTTAAATAATTATTCCTAGAAAATAAGAAGATAAATAAGGATTTATCTAATTAATTTCTTTGTTTTGGGTTAAATATGACCAGGAATAATAATTAAATTATTGTTTATTAATTATTCCATGAGGAAAACCAAAAAAATATAGATTTGTTTAATATTCCCCTTGGAGTTTCATGTTTAGACCATAAACAACCTAATAATTGTGTTTTATTAAGTTACTTCACATAGTGAAAGCAATTTTACTTAGGGTAAAATTGGTCTTACATGGTGTACTTGGTTCCATCTAATGATAATAGGTTAGATGACCAAAAAATGGTGTAACAGATTGCCCCCTAGCGTGCGAGTGTTAGGATCAAATCGTATGACTAATGTACGTTGTAAGAACTCAATCACCAAACATCAAAAGGGAAGTCAAAGAGAGAAATGTAAGGTAGCCTAATGTGCTGGAGAAATAGACCCTGAGGATACGAGACTTACAGGTGCAACAAGTCTCTTTTTATGAGAAGGTACCTGTGATAAAGGCGGCGAGGGAGGCATACCTATGCCCGTTGAGACAAAGTACAAAAGAATAGTGCGTCTAGTAAACAAGGGACCAAAATGTAAAGTACATGCTACCATAAGCATGAGCCAGATAAAAGATATAATGATGAATCCCACATACAGTACATGCTACCATAAACATGAGCCAGATAAAAGATATAATGATGAATCCCACATACAGTACATGCTACCATAAACATGAGCCAGATAAAAGATATAATGATGAATCCCACATACATGCTATGCCTGGGATAACAGCCAGGACTTATACAATAATATCTGAGTACATGAGATACAAATACAACCCAAATGTTCCCTATCAATGTGGAAGGGCTCGCAAAATCTAACTGATACATGCAAATCAAAGAGGCGCTGCAAGCGTCTAAGGCCGACATCATCAAATATGTGGAGCTGCATTGAAGGATGCGATGAAGAGGTCATCCGGGCATGTGGGGGGCTACCTAGAGGGCCACCCCCTCATGAGGTTTGGGACATCTCACACACACCTGGGAATCACCGATATTAGCTGCTGCAACACTGAACCATCAAGTATATGGATCTCTATCATGTTGAAAGGAGCTGGAGCTGAGAAACAATCAAGTCAAAGGGAAGATAAGCAGTCCCTTTGCCTGATCCGGGGCACCAAACAATAGTGGAAGATGGAACCAAGGTACACCGCCTCTAGACCTGTCTTCTGGAATGAATGAGCTGATGTCGAAAGAAGGAGGTCCACCATAGGTGAGGCAATAAGGGATCCTCAACTAAGGCACGAGAGAAAATAGTAGAGACTGACAGACTGACACCAATGATGATGATGAAATGGGGGTACTGAGTAGCGAATGGAAAAATTCCCTTGTTAAAGCATAAAGGGCATGGATGACCTGGCAGCGACTGACACAATATCATGATGGATAGGGGAAAATAGGACTAAATTCCATAATGTGCGAGACGAGAGAGGGACCAAGCAATGAAGGATGGAGGACTATAGCGAGATACAAAGGGACTTGGGATAGACTCCATGAATGTGATGATGACTCAAATCGGATGCTCTAAACAAGGGCAAATCGATGGTGCTGCCACACAGTAAAGGTCTAATGGGGGACCATAAAAACATTAGTACAAGAGAGTATCTCATGACGAAAATCAACACAAACAGGGACAAGTAAGGGGGCAAAGTGGTGCCCCAATTACAAGTGTTGTAAGTGAGGAAATTCAATTTGGGGGAGAGGGGAATAGACCCTTCGTGGACAAAATGTGTCCTGGTGAAGTATCAAATCATGAAAAAACAAACAGGTGCTGGCTATATTAAAGAAAATAAAACATGCATTTCGGGAGGGAAATGCTAAGGGTAATATTTCTTAAGATAGAGTGCATTGCAAGGATTAGGAAGGGGGTGGCCTTCAAAGTCCTCTAAGAGGTATGCCCCCTTACCCAGGTCCTTACTAATGATGTAAGGGCCTAGCCACAAGGAGTCAAACTTCCCATGACCAAGGGCATCATGGGCTTAGTCATAGACTAGAAAAAGATCACCTTCGTGAAAATTACGAGGGTGGAATTTTTGGTCATACTGAGATTTTGTGCGTTTCTTATCCGCTTCAAGGGTTTGTAATGCAACACGATGGTCTTCGGAAGCACACTCAAGAATGATAAGTTGTTGTTCTTGTTAGTGTCAATCTAGTCATACTGCCATCAATGATCAAAATTGTTCTTTTGTATTTGCATATTAGGAGTCCCATACTAATAATTTTGATCATTCCACTAGGTCATGGATTCATTGATGGTAGTGATTTTTCATCAGTTTTCCCTCATGTGAAACTTTCTGATTCTCCTCTCTATGGTATTTAGTCATGAGCTATTTTCACTTTGTGAGTCATGTCAGTGGGTCATAGGATGAGTCTCATTAGGTTCTAGGATCTCACCATGGTCAAATTAATGAGTCAAGTGTCAATAAATATCAGCAAGGTCATGAGGAAGTCAACAAACTCAAAGTCACAGCACTTGGGAAGATAAAAGAAATGTTTTATTCAGTTTGATCTAATTTTCACCTCAAAACCATGTTTCGAGGTAAAAACATGATAATTTTCTTTTATTATCATATTTTATGTAATTTTATGTCATCATATGTAATAAGTCACACTTCAGAAGCTGTTATCTCCACAAAGTTACTGCCTTGACCTTAAGAGAGGTTTTCCACAACATTTTCTGTGTCAAACCATGTTCTAATTATGCTCGACAGAAAGAGCCCAGAAAGAGCTTTCCAACGGTATATTACACTCTCAAAACTGACTTCTGGATTGAAATTTATGCCTAAGTGAATAAAGTCCTCTATGCCCTAACTCTTCCCCTTTTTCCCACCTTTCCCTCAAACTTTATGATATCAAAGTTTAATATTTTCCTTTATAAAATCCATTTTTCCCCATCCGATGGAAAAATCGTATTATTAAAATCTTTAAAATACATATGCGATTTAATAACCACTTCCCCTCCATACTTTTTAACTTTATAATAAAGTTAAAGTTTTATATGATAAATCCCCTCCGGTCGCAATCGAAATATTTAAACCACTTCCCCTTCATGACCCTTTAAAATTTATAACAAAGTTTAAAGTTTTACATTGTAAAATCCCCCGCCAATCCAAACCTTTCCCTTCCCCGATCGCATCGCAACATTTAATATGTGTGCTCTGATTGGCCCTCGTGTTCACAAAAAAATCTGATGCGATTGAGAGCTCCCGATTGTATGTTTCTGATTGAACCCCGCCCGATTACATCCTAACCGTTGATTCAATCAATGATCTGACGTTCTATATGACATCGCATCATCATGATCAGCGCTTTCAAAGGGTCCCCTCCGAATAAGTCCCTCCCGATGGAAAAATTTTGATTACACCTCCTCCGTCGATCGCCCCCTCCAATTGGACGGCTCATACACTGTCACGCCATCGCATCGGCGTAATCACGTAACATTTTCCTCCGCCCTCCTCCGATCTCCCAATTCCGATGGACCTTCGGGTCCCACCATATAATATTCTGCCCATTTATAAATCAAAGGGTCTTTTCCTTTGTAAATCATGAACTGTGTTTTATTTCGTTTTATACAAAGAAATTCCTCCCCCTCATCGCTTATCCCCATCGGATCGGGAAAATCCTATTGTGTAATACATTTGGCCCCGCTCCCCTCCCAATTCTGATTGTGATTTACATTCCCAGGTCCCACTTTAAAAAGCCCTCCACCCTTTCAATGAAAAATCATTCTTCCCTTAAGAAAAAAATCATTTTTTTTTGTTTTCAAAAGGATTTCCCCGCTCTATTATTGTATTACACCATCGGACCTCTCCAATCACATCGAAGCTTTTTGTGCTTGTTCCAAATATATCCAACCTCTGATATCGATTGCGATGACACCATCGCAACATTTATTTTCAATCGCTCCATTATATATTGTATCCCCTCTTCCCATTGATTCCGATTGTGATTGCGATTTTGGACCCCACCTCCTTTCCATTCCCTTTTTCTCATTCGAAATAGGTTTCTCCCTTAACTAAAGGCATAATTTCATTTTATTTTATTTCAAAAGCACTTTATTAAAAGTCATCTTTCTTCAAGGAAATAATGGAAAGAAACAGTCAAAGGGCTGAGAGCTAAAATGAGACAGATATTTCTACAACGGTAGGAAAATAGGGATCTGCATTTCAGATTGCCTATTTTACATCCATCCAAAATATCAGTGAATCTGCCCAAGTGGTCAAAACGTATTTTTGTTCCTTACTTTTAGGGGCAGATTGTTCATTTTCTTTTCTATGATCGGATTTCAGTTCTTCAGCTGTTAAAATAGCTCCCTTTTTCTGTGGATCTATGTTCCCACATTTCAGTCTATTTAATGTAATTATTTCAGTCATTTGAAGGAGTTTGTAAATCAGTAAGTAGGGGAATAGTGTGAAAATCAAGGAGGACGCTTTGTGCTCCATTGTAACAGTTTTGGATAGGGAATTAATAAAGATATGCAGCTCTGATTTGTGGGATCCATGTGGTATGAAATTTAGCATTTGTTCTCTCCTTTGTATTCATATGTAAATTTGTTATGTTCACCTTTCATCAATAAATATTTTTGGTTGAATGCTTTCAAGATAGAGAGGTAGAATCCATTTTTAATGCTATGCTTTGGGAAATCATTCAATATTTTGTGTTTTCTTCTGTTTGAAAAGGATCCATCTCTTATGCCCTTTTCACCTCCTCACCAGTCTTACCATCGCATCATTATTTAAACTTAATTGCTAAAATTTCCTGCCTACCTTGCCCCATGAAATAACCTGTGTCCCTGATTTAATTCCCCGATTCAAACTATCCCATTTGTTCCATACATCCCTAAAAAATTAATTCATTTCATTAAAACAATTTCCCATTATTATACCTAGCCTAAAATCATTTTACAATTATAATTTGTTGAATATATTTTCACGGAGAGAGCCCTCTCCTGACCTTGTAGGGCTAGCTACAAGGCTGAGCATGGTTTAGATGTTACCCTGTTTTGCCTTTCTTCGGCCTAAGGTTCAAATCAGGTGATAAAATTTCTGGTGACCATACTGGGGAGCGATATGACTTTCTTCGAGCTCATATTTTCGGCACATTGAATGTGTTATTCTTTTTTGAAGAAAGTCATATTCAGGCCCTGTAAATGAAGAAGAATTGAAACCTCTTCCTGAGGTTAAACCCAGGTTATATTGAACATGACGATTCTTTAGAATCTCTGTAGTTGGACTAAAAGGCTTTGTTCTATTGCCAGTGGAGTAATAGTGGGACCCAACCATTGAGTTAATGCAAGGAGTTAAGTGCCAAACCAAACTGAAAAAATCAAGTTAAAGTGCAGTTCGTTTACCAGAAGCGGGTTTCAGAAACCAATAACACCTTTTTCGCGCCGCTTTTGGCCCGGAGAAAAAACACGCCAAAAAAACGCGATCCAGTAATATTTGGGCATGTCATCTCCCAAATACCACCCATATCGTGCAACTTTTATGTGTTAACCCTCAGCCTTTGACAAAACATGAAATTGACGAGGATTGTCCGATCTGGAGAATGTTAGATCTGATGGCAATCGTGCAGTGAAGTGCACGAGAAATAAATCGAGGTATGATCTGGCGGTTTTACATTATTAAATGTTTATTTAATTTATAAAAAGGTTAATAATGGATGCGTGGGCCTCGTTGAATGAAATGTATGTCGCGTTGGCAGAATATATGTGTTTTATGATATAATGATCCGGATTTATGCAGGAACGCAACAAAATATAGAAATAACCATGAACATAGAGATGCAGCGGAAATAATGCTTCATTTCATTATTATCAAATAACATAAATATGCTTACAGGCATAATGGAAATAAAATAGCTAGGGTGCTGGCAGCGAATCTCTGAGAAGAGATGTGATGGCTACAGACCTCTGAACTGTCTTACAATGAGGCTCGAGGGCCTATTTATTGTTGAGAAAGAATGTAGAATCTGAAACGTCCAAAAATCTAACCGTAGGAGATGAGGCGCCAAAACTGTGGGCGCCCGTTTGGGTAAATTGGTGGTTCAACCTCCCGGGGGCATAACTTTGGCACCCGATCTCCGTTTGACGCGCTCAATAGCTCGTTAGAAATATCTATCCGAGGACTTCAATTTTTGAATGAGCAACATCGGTCCATGGACCCATGTTGCTCTCTGTTTTCCCAAAAAATGTCGTTTAGGGCCTCAAAACGGCTCCGGAAGTTCAGGACCCGAAAAACTGCTAAAAATAGTAAGTTTTGTTGCAACTTGAAAATTGAAAGAACTGAAGATGGGGGTTCAAATGGAATAGTTGGGTGGCCACCAATATCCACCTAGATCATTAAGCCCCCAAAATGGCTCCAAGAGTGGAGGACCCGAAAACCTGCTAAAAATAGTAAGTTGTGCTGAATGTGAAAAGTTGCAAGAATTGATGGTGCTGGTCCAAATGGAATAGGTGGGTGGCCACCGATATCCACCTGGATCATTCCTCCCTCCTTAGGAAGCAATGGTCCCCATTGCGTTGAGATCCTCCATGAGATGAGGAAAATTCTATTGAACTGGGTATTAGATGTGTTGAAGATTTCATGGACCTGCGGGTGGACATGCTGGATGCGTTTAGTAAATTTGGTTTCTTTATCAGCCTCATACAGTACATGTTTGGATTCTGTATGTGTAGTTGCAGGATGTATGGAAACATCAGGTGGGGGTGCATTGGGAGTCAGATCAATGGAGTGCTTGTCCTGACAGTGTAGAGGAACCTCTATGAGTGAGGAGAAATTGTCATTGTATTCCTCCATGACTTTGTCCATCTACTGCAGCCGTGAAAGGGAGCCCTGTTTTGAGGTTGTGGCCACAATATTCTTCTTTCCCTGTGAGTGAGTCGTAAGGAAAATGAATTTCCTGGTCTGGGAAACAATCTTACTGCGTTGTTTTGCAGTAGTCAAAGAGATGGCAGGAGGCGGTACTACCTCCGGTATCCTGTACAAGTTATTTCCCAAAGTAATAATAACATCACGAGGCCTAGACTCATACACAGCATGTTGCCTCCACAAGTATGGTTGGCCCAATAATACATCAGCTACATCAAGAGGAGCAACATCACACAATACCTCATCCGTGAATGGCTTGATACTGTATGGAAGGCGGCACTGCTGGCGGATGCGGAGATCTCTCCCTGGGTGGAGCCACCCGATGGTATACGGCTGTGGGTGTGCTATGGTCAGTAGGCCGAGCCGCTTCACGACCTCTGCTGAAATGAGGTTCTTTTGGCTTCCGCTATTGACGAGAAATTGCAGCGGAGAACCCTTCACCCACATCTGCGACTCGAAGAGGCGCTCCCCCTCCTCTGGATCCTCTGGACCCTCCTTCTGGATCTTGGTGGTGGCAACAATGGCACTGGGATCCGCATCAATGATCTGCTTCCCTTTGTCATTGCCTTTGTCTGGTTCTAACTCAGGATCAGAAAATGCATCTGATTCGGGTGCCTTTAGTTCAGCCACCAAAGACTGTTTGGCCCGACACTCGTTTGTGCTGTGAGTGGGGCTGTTATGAAATTCACACCACTTCCCCGTGTCCTTCTTTGGATTTGTGGTGTTGTTCTGAGTCACATTGCTTTGGCCTTGCCCCTTGTTCTTCGATTCGGGGGCACCTTTCGGATTCGCAGATCCAAAGTCTCGCTTCTTCTGCTTAAATTTCTGCTCGATCTTGGCGGCATAGCGATATGCCGTGCCAAGCGATGTAATTTCGAGGAACTCCATTTCCTCCTGAATGTGTTTGTGCAGACAGCCGCGGTACTTGAGCACCAAATGTCTCTCTGAATCTTTAATACCCAACTTTGTGCGCAGTGGCAGGAAATCGTATCTGCCGCCTCGTGCACATTCGTCACTTCCCTGTCGCAATGCGGTCCACTTTTGTATTTGTCCTCATACCTCCCCACAGGGTAATATTGTTCCTTGATGCCGTCTCGGAACGAATTCCAAGTGGGTGTGGCCGAGAACAGAGAGGGTTCCCCTTCGCCCTCTTGCTCACGGTAGGTTTCCCACCAGTCTTTGACATGGGGGGCAGCTTTGAGGAGTGCAAAAATAATCTTTTCTTGGTCAGAGAAGTCATGGACCGAGAAATACCCTTCCAACAAATTTAACCATCTGTCTACAGCGTCTGCATCTATTTTTCCTTCAAATATAGGAATTTCAAAGTTTACCTGTACCTTGAAGGGAGTGGCGCCTCCAGAGTGGTTGTTGGATGCAGATGCGCCATATGTGGGTAGTCGTTGAAGGATTTGAGCAAAGTTATCCATCATCGCGTTCCTTTGTTTCTCGAGGGCCTCCTTGAGCAGTATTTTGATAGGATCTCCTGCTCCCTCGTCTTTCTTTTCTTCCGCCATGGGAGGTCGTCGGGGTTTGCAAGGCTGATCTTGCAAGGGTTCAACCAGATCGAGCCCTAACTCCTTATACCCTGACCGCGTTGGGGACATGCAAAGAAAAACAAAGAAAGAGCAGACCCCCTCTGATACCACTGATCCGGATTTATGCAGGAACGCAAAAAAATATAGAAATAACCATGAACATAGAGATGCAGCGGAAATAATGCTTCATTTCATTAATATCAAATAACAGAAATATGCTTACAGGCATAATGGAAATAAAATAGTTAGGGTGCTGGTAGCGAATCTCTGAGAAGAGATGTGATGGCTACAGACCTCTGAACTGTGTTACAATGAGGCTCGAGGGCCTATTTATTGTTGAGAAACAATGTAGAATCTGAAACGTCCAAAACCTAACCGTAGGAGATGAGGCGCCAAAACTGTGGGCGCCCGTTTGGGTAAATTGGTGGTTCAACTTCCCGGGGGCATAACTTTGGCACCCGATCTCCGTTTGACGCGTTCAATAGCTCGTTAGAAAGATCTATCCGAGGAATTCAATTTTTGAACGAGCAACATCGGTCCATGGACCCATGTTGCTCTTCGTTTTCCCAAAAAATGTCGTTTAGGGCCTCAAAACGGCTCCGGAAGTTCAGGACCCGAAAAACTGCTAAAAATAGTAAGTTTTGTTGCAACTTGAAAATTGAAAGAACTGAATATGGGGGTTCAAATGGAATAGGTTGGTGGCCACCAATATCCACCTGGATCATTAAGCCCCAAAAACGGCTCCGAGAGTGGAGGACCCGAAAACCTGCTAAAAATAGTAAGTTGTGCTGAATGTGAAAAGCTGCAAGAATTGATGGTGCTAGTCCAAATGGAATAGGTGTGTGGCCACCGATATCCACCTGGATCATTCCTCCCTCCTTAGGAAGCAATGGTCCCCATTGCGTTGAGATCCTCCATGAGATGAGGCAAATTCTGTTGAACTGAGTATTAGATGTGTTGAAGATGTCATGGACCTGCGGGTGGACATGCTGGATGCGTTTAGCAAATTTGGTTTCTTTATCAGCCTCATACAGTACATGTTTGGATTCTGTATGTGTAGTTGCAGGATGTATGGCAACATCAGGTGGTGGTGCATTGGGAGTCATATCAATGGAGTGCTTGTCCTGACAGTGTAGAGGAACCTCTATGAGTGAGGAGAAATTGTCATTGTATTCCTCCATGACTTTGTCCATCTGCTGCAGCCGTGAAAGGGAGCCCTGTTTCGAGGTTGTGGCCACAATATTCTTCTTTCCCTGTGAGTGAGTCATAAGGAAAATGAATTTCCTGGTCTGTGAAACAATCTTACTGCGTTGTTTTGCAGTAGTCAAAGAGATGGTAGGAGGCGGTACTACCTCCGGTATCCTGTACAAGTTATTTCCCAAAGTAATAATAACAGCACGAGGCCTAGACTCATACACAGCATGTCGCCTCCACAAGTATGGTTGGCCCAATAATACATCAGCTACATCAAGAGGAGCAACATCACACAATACCTCATTCGTGAATGGCTTGATACTGTATGGAAGTCGGCACTGCTGGCGGATGCGGAGATCTCTCCCTGGGTGGAGCCACCCGATGGTATACGGCTGTGGGTGTGCTATGGTTGGTAGGCCGAGCCGCTTCACGACGTCTGCTGAAATGAGGTTCTTTTGGCTTCCGCTATCGATGAGAAACTGCAGCGGAGAACCCTTCACCCACATCTGCGACTGGAAGAGGCGCTCCCCCTCCTCTGGATCCTCTGGACCCTCCTTCTGGATCTTGGTGGTGGCAACAATGGCACTGGGATCCGCATCAATGATCCGCTTCCCTTTGTCATTGCCTTTGTCTGGTTCTAACTCAGGATCAGAAAATGCATCTGATTCGGGTGCCTTTAGTTCAGCCACCAAAGACTGTTTGGCCCGACACTCGTTTGTGCTGTGAGTGGGGCTGTTATGAAATTCACACCACTTCCCTATGTCCTTCTTTGGATTTGTGGTGTTGTTCTGAGTCGCATTTCTTTGGCCTTGCCCCTTGTTCTTCGGTTCGGGGGCACCTTTCAAATTTGCAGATCCAAAGTCTCGCTTCTTCTGCTTAAATTTCTGCTCGATCTTGGCGGCATAGCGATATGCCGTGCCAAGCGATGTAATGTCGAGGAACTCCATTTCCTCCTGAATGTGTTTGTGCAGACAGCCATGGTACTTGAGCACCAAATGTCTCTCCGAATCTTTAATACCCAACTTTGTGCGCAGGGTATGGAACAGATTCGTCAGTTCGTGCACATCTTGATCCTTTTGTTGCCGCAGCGTGGTCCATTGGATGTATTTATCCTCATAGCTCCCCACGGGGTAATATTGTTCCTTGATGCTATCTCGGAATGAATTCCAAGTGGGTGTGGCCAAGAACAGAGAGGGTTCCCCTTCGCCCTCTTTCTCACGGTAGGTTTCCCACCAGTCTTTGACATGGGGGGCGGCTTTGAGGAGTGCAAAAATAATCTTTTCTCGGTCAGAGAAGTCATGGACCGAGAAATACCCTTCCAACAAATTTAACCATCTGTCTACAACGTCTGCATCTATTTTTCCTTCAAATATAGGAATTTCAAAGTTTACCTGTACCTTGAAGGGAGTGGCGCCTCCAGAGTGGCTGTTGGATGCAGATGCGCCATATGTGGGTAGTCGTTGAAGGATTTGAGCAAAGCTATCCATCATCGCGTTCCTTTGTTTCTCGAGGGCCTCCTCGAGCAGTATTTTGATAGGATCTCCTGCTCCCTCGTCTTTCTTTTCTTCTGCCATGGGAGGTCGTCGGGGTTTGCGAGCCGATCTTTGCAAGGGTTCAACCAGACGCGAGCCCTAACTCCTTATACCCTGACCGCGTTGGGGACATGCAAAGAAAAACAAAGAAAGAGCAGACCCGCTCTGATACCACTGATCCGGATTTTATGCAGGAACGCAACAGAATACAGAAATAACCATGAACATAGAGATGCAGCGGGAATAATGCTTCATTTCATTAATATCAAATAACAGAAATATGCTTACAGGCATAATGGAAATAAAATAGCTAGGGTGCTGGTAGCGAATCTCTGAGAAGAGATGTGATGGCTACAGACCTCTGAACTGTTTTACAATGAGGCTCGAGGGCCTATTTATTGTTGAGAAACAATGTAGAATCTGAAACGTCCAAAAACCTAACCGTAGGAGATGAGGCGCCAAAACTGTGGGCGCCCGTTTGGGTAAATTGGTGGTTCAACTTCCCGGGGCATAACTTTAACTCGATCTCTGTTGACGCGCTCAATAAATGTTAGAAATATCTATCCGAGAATTCAATTTTGAACGAGCAACATCGGTCCATGGACCCATGTTGCTCGTTTTCCCAAAATGTCGTTTAGGGCCTCAAAACGGCTCCGGAAGTTCAGGACCCGAAAAACTGCTAAAATTAGTAAGTTTTGTTGCAACTTGAAAATTGAAAGAACTGAAGATGGGGGTTCAAATGGAATAGGTGGGTGGCCACCAATATCCACCTGGATCATTAAGCCCCCAAAACGGTTCCGAGAGTGGAGGACCCGAAAACCTGCTAAAAATAGTAAGTTGTGCTGAATGTGAAAAGCTGCAAGAATTGATGGTGCTGGTCCAAATGGAATAGGTGGGTGGCCACCGATATCCACCTGGATCATATAAGTTCGAAGGTTGGTGGTTCTTAAGCGAATAAGGCCATTGTTATAATATTTTGATATTATGACCAGAGTGATAAGGTTTGCCTAAATGTTTAAGTGTTTTCCCCTATATCACATGAAACTTTAAAGGATTTGTTTGAGAAGTTTGAATATTATTGCAAAGAAGACATTGTTAAAGCGCTTTTGGGAGGGGAATATAATTACAAGCATTTATTCCAAAGATCCACAGTCATAATATATTTATGGTATTAGATCATAAAGACAGATCACCCCAGTAATATTTTTCTTGTAAATTCCCGGACTCTGGAAGATGATGTTCAGAGTCTTCTATGGTGAAATAGAATTTTGTATAGTACAAATTTAACCACACTGGCTTCAAGAAGATACACAAGGGCCAATAATGATCCAAATCCTCCCCCTATGTTTGAGAATCCTAATTTGATTCGAAGAATTGTCAGAAGACAAGAAGGATCACTAAGTCCTAGACCTATCTTCAGATCCCATACTTGGCCCAGTGAGTGGTTCTTTGTAGAAGATCTTTCTTTTGATGAGAGTTTTGAGCTTTCTTTGTTTAGAAATAAGTCTAAAACTGCACTTTATGACACAGTTTTAGATCCATAATTCCTTGTAGATATTGAATTTCAAAGAGAAAATACATCAATTGATGATTATATTTTGAATTCCCCTCGGTCATCTATCACTGTAACTAATATCCCCGAGCCTTTAGAGTCATCATGAATATCGGTTCCTCCTCCTAATTCATCAGCATTCCCATCAGTCATTTCTCATCTTTCATCTCCTCCATCAACACCTCCCTTAAATCCTAGTAGCACAAACACTGTTGTAAATCCATTTCAAGTCATGGTTGCCCGGTATGCACCCCTGGTTTTACCTCAGGTTCTCAATGATATGCCTGCTGATTACCAAAGTAAAATTCCTATATTTGATGCCACTCAAAACATCACAACCCAGCAGCATGTTGATAAGTTGAATTACTTTTTTGATCTTCATGAGGTAGAGGCAGAGAATGTAACCACAAGATTTTTCTCCAAAGCTTTGGAGGTGAAGTTAGAAAGTGGTTCAAAGCCTTACTAGCAGGCTCTATCTGCACTTTGCAGTAGTTACATACACGGTTCTTAGACTGGTGGGAGGTAAAGAAAAACCCACTCCAAATTTTGTCTGAATATGAGAATATTAAAAGAAATGTGGGTGAAACTGTATAGGATTATTGTCTAAGATTCAATGTTGTATATAATTCTATCCTGACTAACTTGAAACCTCCTGTAGGATTAGCCTTGCTCAAATTTCCAGATGGTTTCGATGCTGATATGGCATATCAGTTGTGAGAATGAGATCCTTCTACTCTTGAAGACATGCAGAAGATAGCGGTAAGTGTAGAAGCAAATCTGCTAGCTAAAAGAGCTCGAACCAGAGCTGAAAAGAGAGTCACAGTGAAAGAAGAATCCTCTCCTTCAGACAGTAAGATGGACACTTTGATCTGAATAGTCGAAAATATGGTTGATCGATTAACCATTTCAGATAGGCCAGAAGCACAAATAAGGAATCCAAATTTCAAAGGGCAGCAGCCACAATTCAGAATTAAGCAGAGAGAACAAAGGGCACAGGACCAAGCGGCACCACAACAGCAGATTAGGAATCCATTGCAGCAAAATTACGTTCAAGGAACAAAGACAGATGAGGATGATGATCCTCTGATTGAAGCCAATCAATTCTTTACTGCAGATGGCTCGCCAATTTTTCTCACTGAAGACGAAGAATACATAGCGACTGCAGACATTCAAAAGGATGAAAATTTCATTTTGGCTAATTTTGCAGAGTTAGAAGATGAGTCCGATGATTACCAAAGAGGGTACATGAACGCTTTATCAGCTGAAAAAAATCAGTATTCTTTGAGGAATAGAGATGTTCTGATCAGTCCCATTTAGAGGAGAAAAGAGCTGCAAATGAAGAACGATTCTCAGAAGAAAGGGAAAGAGTTGGTCGATCCTTCCTCTAGCAAAACACCTTCAGCGATTAACACTGCAATTGAAAAGAACCAGCAGAGCGCAACAAAGGAGCAAATACAGAAGAAATATCCTCCAGTTAAAGAGGTAGAAAAAGCCCCTTATTTTAATTTGGAGAATGAAATTTAAGTTGAAAGTGTCTATGCCCTTGACTGAGTTGGTGAAAAATAGCACTTATAAAAATAAGGTGTCTAGAATTTTGCAAATAGAATTTGTTTCTGATATGTTTAATGTTGAGGATGATTATTCAGAACAAATCTTTGGTCCAGCCATAGAAGATCAATCAGAAGAAAGTGAAGTTCCTCCCTTTTACCTGACTCTTAGATTACATGAGTTCATCTTGCATAATGCTATGTTGGACTCCAAAGCCTCACATAATTTGATGCCCAAAGCCATCATGGAGAAGTTAGAACTTGATATTACCCATAAATATCATGACTTGTATTCTTTTGACTCAGGTAGTGTCCATTGTATTGGTCTTATCAAAGACTTGGCAGTATCTTTAGATCAAATCCCAGCCAAGAATTTTTTTATGGATGTAGTTGTTGCCGATGTCCTACCATGGTTTGGAATGCTTCTATCTAGGTCTTGGGGTGAAAAACTTGAAGGGACCATGTAGATTGACTTCTCTTATGCCACCATCCCCATTTTTGGCCAATTGACAAAGTTATATAGGGAGAATAAAATGAAATATATGATCACTAGCAAAGAGAAGCCAGTAAATCATCCCATTAATGTTGTCCACACAGATTTAGAGTCCTTTGTCTTATATTCAGATGGTGTTTTGAATGATGAAAAAGTTCAGTTGGTACAAGTAGATGAAATACCTGATATTTCAAAGAATTTTAGGGAAGTCCTCAAACAGGAAAAAGATAAAGCAGCAAGCACTTCTGAGCCTCCTACCTGCCAGTAGAAAAAAGACAGTGAACAGCAGAAATATGAAGAAATTAGTCAAGGTAAAGAAGAGAAAGAAGCAAAATTTCAGCATCTACAAGAAGAATAAGAAGGCCTTTGGAGCATGGATTTTTATGGGGTTGTTGGTAAGGATGGAGCTGGTATAGGAATATGGATTTGGAGCCCTGTTTTCCAGCTTGAAAAGGTTCCTAGTAATGTTAGAGTATGTTCTTATAAGTTAGCCTTTGACTGCTCTAAAAATGAAGCAGAGTATGAAGCTTTGATTGCAGGTCTGAATATTTTGAAGAAGCTAAATGCAAAGAGGATTTATGTTTATGGAGATTCAAAGATGATAATAAAAAAGATTAAATGAGAGTACCAAGATAAACATCCATGATTGAGGGCATACAAAAATGCAGTCATGGATATCTTGAAGACATTCCCTGAGTACACTTTGACAGCAGTACCCAGGATGCAGAACATTATTGCTGATTCTCTTGCCACTACTGCAAGCAATTTGAAGATTTCGATGAACTCCATCAACAAGTTTGAAATTTATGTCAAACATAGGCCGGCTGTTCCTGACAATTTAAGATATTGGCAAGTGTTTTGGGATGACAATGAGATCAATGATTTTTTGCAGAGTGATGAAAAATTCAAAGACACTCCCATAGAAGGTGAGTATGAGATTGATGATCAAGAAATTGAAGCAAATCAGATGGACATATTGCAGCTGAAGGACAATGTGATTCCTAGAGGTCTCATACCTTTAGAGGAGGTTTTTGATCAAGATTATGTTGCAAAGAAACCAAGCTTGGTGCCTACTGAGAAAGGAGTCAAAGATGTGAATCTTGGAACAGATGACAAGCCCAAGTTTGTGAAGTTGTCAAAGGCATTGTCCCCTGAGGTAAAGGAAAAGTATGTTAAATTTATTTCTGAATTTTTTGATTTGTTTGCATGGGATTATTCATATTTGAAGGTGTATGATAAGAACATAATCCAACATACTATTCCCATCAAGGCGGATCATAAGCCATTTAGACAGAAGCTGAGAATAATCAATCCGAAGCTGCTGCCATCCATTGAAAAAGAGGTAAATAGATTGTACAAAGCTGGTATCATAGTCCCAATTAGATTTTCTGACTGGATTTAAAATTTGGTCCCAGTACGTAAAAATATGGGAGAGATAAGATTGTGCATAGATTTTCGAAATCTGAATAAAGCATCCTTAAAGGATAATTATCCACTTCCGAAGATGGACCATATTCTGCAGAGAGTAGTTGGAGCATCTAGGATGTCACTACTTGATGTCTACTTAGGCTACAACCAGATCTTGGTGCATGAGAAAGACCAAGACAAAACTACCTTCACAACACCCTGGGGAACCTTCCAGTATGCCAAAATTCCATTTGGACTGAAGAACGCTGGAGCTACTTTCTAGCAAGCAATGGACATTGATTTTGCCAATGAAAAAGATGTTTTTCTTGTTGTTTATTTGGATGATTTAAAAGTGTTTTCTGGTTTTGATGATGAGAATTTGCACCATTTGAGTGTTGTGTTTCAGCGATGCAGAAATTTTGGGATTTCTCTTAATCCAAAGAAGAGTCTCTTTGCCATGGATGAAGGCAATTTGCTGGGGCATATCATCTCTAAAGATGGTATCCACATCGATCCATTTAGAGTAGAGGAAATTCAACACATAGATATTCCACGAAACAAAAAGGATATTCAAGCATTCAATGGTAAGATGAACTTCTTGTGTAGATTTATACCCAATTTGGCTAAACATTTAAGAGAAATGACTAATATGTTGAAGAAGGATAGCACTGTTAAATGGAGTGAGGAGGCTATAAAGTCATTTAATTTGGTAAATTTTTCTCTGTCCAATGCCCCAGTCTTGATTATTCCTAATTATACTTAAGACTTCATAATATTTTCATTTGCATCAGAGCATATTATGGCTATTTTTTTGATGCAAAAGAGAGACTAGATTGAAAAGCCAATTGCCTTTTTCAGTAGGACTATTAGAGATGTTGCTTTGAGGTATAATATTATTTAAAAACAAGCATTGGCTCTTATAAAGGCATTGAAGTATTTTAGGGTCTATATTCTGCATTCACATACTATAGCATATGTTCCTAATGCAGCAGTGAAGGATGTGTTGATGCAAACTGATCCAGAAGGTCGAAGAGGTAAGTGGATAGCAGCTATGTTGGAGTATGATTTGGAGATCAAACCCACAAAGTCGATCAAAGGACAAGGCTTGGTAAAGTGAATGGCCCAATCAAATCTATGTTCCCTGGATATAAACCTCCTAAAATAAATGTCAGAGGATGAAGATGAAGGTTTGCTTGTTCCAATTTCAGATATTTTTCTACAATCCCCATGGTATTCAGATATTGTTTATGTTCTTCAACATCTTTCACCACCTCCAGGAATGTCTAAAATAAAGGGTAGATCACTGAAACTTAAGTCTGCTAAATATTGTATTTTAAATAGTGCTCTTTATTGGAAAGATCCTGGAGGCATTCTGCTTAATTGTTTGGTTGAAGAAGAGGCTCAGAATTTAATGCATGACTTTCACAAAGGTGATTGTGGCGGTCATTTTTTTTGGAAAACTATAGCTAAAAATGTGTTTAGAGCAGGATATTATTGGCCCACATTATTTTCAGATTTATATAAAACAGTGATGAGTTGTCATGAATGTCAAAAATTTCAAGGGAAGAAGAAATTGCTTCATCTTCCTTTGAAACCAGTTTCATTGAATGCTCCCTTTCAGCAGTGGGGACTCGATTTTATAGGAGAAATCCATCCTGCATCATCAGCACAACATCAATGGATCTTTACATGTACAGATTACTTTACTAAATGGATCAAAGCCATCCCAGCAAGGCAAGCTACGGATACGGTAATTATTCAATTCCTAGAATCGAATATTTTATCTCGTTTTGGCTGCCCTCACAAAATTATAACAGATAACGCAACAGCGTTCAAGTCTAAGAAGATGGTGGATTTCTGAGACAAATACAACATTATCCTAGGTCATTCAACAACGTACTACCCACAAGGCAACGACCTAGCAGAATCATCGAACAAATCTCTGATAAATATAATCAAGAAATTGCTGGAGGCAAACAAAAGAAACTAGCATCGAAAGCTCATCAACGCATTGTGGGCAGACAGAGTTAGCAGCAAGAAATACATAGGTATGTCACCTTTTTAATTAGTTTATGGTACTGATGTTGTCTTTCCTAGATCACTTACATTTCCAGTCATGAGATTATTTCAAGAAGTTGGTAGTGATGACAATGACAATCAGCGAAGGATCAATCAGATGATACACCTTCAACAAACAAGAGAGGAAGTTTCACAAAATGCTATTCAGTTGCAGGAGAAGATAAAGAAGATCTATGACCAAAATACCAAAGAAGAAAAGCTGCAGTTGGATGATGTAGTGTTGATATGGGATGCAAGAAATGAGGACAAAGGGAAGCATGGTAAGTTTGACAACCTGTGGAAAGGACCATACAGGATTTCAGCATACAGGGTGTTAGTGTGAGACTAGATTGAAAAGCCAATTGCCTTTTTCAGTAGGACTATTAGAGATGTTGCTTTGAGGTATAATATTATTTAAAAAAAAGCATTGGCTCTTATAAAGGCATTGAAGTATTTTAGGGTCTATATTCTGCATTCACATACTATAGCATATGTTCCTAATGCAGCAGTGAAGGATGTGTTGATGCAAACTGATCCAGAAGGTCGAAGAGGTAAGTGGATAGCAGCTATGTTGGAGTATGATTTGGAGATCAAACCCACAAAGTCGATCAAAGGACAAGGCTTGGTAAAGTGAATGGCCCAATCAAATCTATGTTCCCTGGATATAAACCTCCTAAAAGAAATGTCAGAGGATGAAGATGAAGGTTTGCTTGTTCCAATTTCAGATATTTTTCTACAATCCCCATGGTATTCAGATATTGTTTATGTTCTTCAACATCTTTCACCACCTCCCGGGAATGTCTAAAATAAAGGGTAGATCTTTGAAACTTAAGTCTTTGCTAAATATTGTATTTTAAATAGTGCTCTTTATTGGAAAGATCACGGTGCATTACGCTTAATTGTTTGGTTGAAGAAGAGGCTCGGGAATATCATGCATGACTTTCCTGAAGGATGAAGGTGATTGTGGCGGTCATTTTTTTGGAAAACTATAGCTAAAAATGTGTTAGAGCGGGATATTATTGGCCCGGTATTTTCAGATTTATATAAAGCATTGATGAGTTGTCATGAATGTCAAAAATTTCAAGGGAAGAAGAAATTACTTCATCTTCCTTTGAAACCGGTTTCATTGAATGCTCCTTTCGACGATTAGGACTCGATTTTATAGGAGAAATCCATCTGCATCATCGGCTAACATCAATGTGGATCTTTACATGTCTGATTACTTTACTAAATGGATCAAAAGCCATCCCGACAAGACAAAAATTACGGATACGGTAATTATTCAATTCCTAGAATCGAATATTTTATCTCGGTTGGTGCCCTCACAAAATTATAACGAGATAACGCAACGGCGTTGAGTCTAAGAAGATGGGTGGATTTCGAGACAAATACAACATTATCACAGGTCATTCAACAACGTACTACCCACAAGGCAACGACCTAGCGGAATCATCGAACAAATCTCTGATAAATATAATCAAGAAATTGCTGGAGGCAAACAAAAGAAACTAGCATCGAAAGCTCATCAACGCATTGTGGGCAGACAGAGTTAGCAGCAAGAAATACATAGGTATGTCACCTTTTTAATTAGTTTATGGTACTGATGTTGTCTTTCCTAGATCACTTACATTTCCAGTCATGAGATTATTTCAAGAAGTTGGTAGTGATGACAATGACAATCAGCGAAGGATCAATTAGATGATACACCTTCAACAAACAAGAGAGGAAGTTTCACAAAATGCTATTCAGTTGCAGGAGAAGATAAAGAAGATCTATGACCAAAATACCAAAGAAGAAAAGCTGCAGTTGGATGATGTAGTGTTGATATGGGATGCAAGAAATGAGGACAAAGGGAAGCATGGTAAGTTTGACAACCTGTGGAAAGGACCATACAGGATTTCAGCATACAGGGTGTTAGTATGAATTCTTCGTCGAGGTGTACGAAAAAGAACCACTTTAGCTATGCATAACTAATATCCCTAACAACAATAGAGGCTGCCAAACATCTTCAGATCTGCGATTAGTAGTAAAAATGCTGCAACAAACAGATCTATAAATGGAAAGACATTAAGCAGTAAAGTAAAGGTTTTGCTCCATGCATCCAACAGACAAGACAAGAACACGATTTTTTGAAATAATTTTATATTACAGGGCACCTGGGAGGAAAACAAGAAGGTGTATCCAGCTCTCCTCAATGGGATGGGTTCTTTGTAGTCCTCAACACTTCAGATCTAAGCTTTCTCTCTCTTGTAGGTGTAGAAAACCCAATGCAGAAAATAGAGCTCAATGGGAGAAAATGGTGAAAAATGGGACCAAGTGTATAGATCCAGAGTGATCTAATAGGAAACAAAAGGTGAGGAATGATGGGGAAGAACCCTCCTATTTATAACAAAATATTGGGTCATTCTAGATCTTGGTGCATGATTAAAATAATGTTAACCAAATCTAGATCCACCTTTTATGGAATATTTTATTAGATTTGTTGGAGGGAAAGGGTATTTGACTTGGGTCAACTCCCTTGATTAGTGAAAAATAAATAAATAAATGATTTATTTATCTTTTTAAGGAAGCAGTTAGAATATAATCAAATAAATAATGATTTATTTAATTATTTGTGGGTGATTTGGTCATATTTAACAAGGAATATTATCTAAATAAGATTTAAATAATTATTCCTAGAAAATAATAAGATAAATAAAGGTTTATCTAATTAATTTCTTTGTTTTTGGGTTAAACATGACTGGAAATAATAATTAAATTATGGTTTAATTAATTATTCCATGAGGAAAATCAAACAAATATAGGTTTGTTTAATATTTCCTTTTGGGGTTTCCTATTTTAACATAGTGAAAGCAGTTTTACTTAGGGTAAAACTGGTCTTACATGGTGTAATTGGGTCCATCTAATGATAAAAGGTTAGATGACCAAAAAATGGTGTAACAGATTGCCCCCCAGCGTGCGAGTGTCAGGAGCAAATCGTATGACCGAAGTACGTTGTAAGAATACAATCACTAGACAACAAAAAGGGATGTCGGAGAGAGAAATGTGAGGTAGATAGTGTGCTGAAGGACTAGACCCTGAGGAGACGAGACTCGCAGGTGCAACAAGTCTCTTTTTATGAGAGGGTACCTGTGCTGAAGGCGGTGGGGGAGGCATACCTATGCCCACCGAGACAAATTACAAAAGAATAGTGTGTCCAGTAAACAAGGGACCGAACCATAGAGTACAGCTGGCATAATCAGGAGCCAGATAAAAATACAATGAGAAATCTCACATACATGCTGTGCCTGGGATAACAGCCAGGACTAGTACAATAATATCTGAGTACATGAGATAAATACAACCCAAATGCCCCCTGTAAATGGGGAAGGGCTCACAAAATCTGACTGATACATGCAAATCATAGAGGTGCTACAAGTGGCTAAGGCCAACATCATCAAAATATGGAGCGGCATCAAAGGCTGCAATGAAGAGGGCATCCGGGCATGTGGGGGGCTACCTGTAGGGCCACCCCCTCATGAGGGTTGAGACATCTCACACACGCCCGGGAATCATCAAGAGCTGCTGCTGGGTCACTGGACTGTCCAGTATACGAATCTCGATCATGCTGAAAGGAGCTGGAGAAGCAATCAAGTCAAAGGGAAGTGAGAGATCCCCCTGCCTGATCCGAGGCACCGAACAAGAGTGGAAGCTGGAACCAAGGTACACCGCCCTCTAGACCTTGCTTCTGGAATGAATGTGCTGATGTCGACAGAAGGAGGTCCGCCATAGGTGAGGCAATGAGAGATCCTCAACTAAGGCACGAGAGAAAACAATAGAGCGACGGACAGACTGACACTAATGATGATAGTGGAAATGGGAAGGACTGAGTAGCGAATGGACGACTTCCCTTGTGAGAGCATAAAGAGCATGGACGACACGGCAGTGACTGACACAAGATCATGAGGGATAGGGGACAGTGAGACTGGAGGTCATAATGTGCGACACAAGAGAGAGACCAAGCAATGAAGGATGGAGGGCTATAGTGAGGTGCGAAGGGACGTGGTATAGACTCCATGGATGCAATGATGACTCAACTTGGATGCTCGAAACAAGGGTGACTCGATGGTGGTGCCACACAGTAAAGGCCCCAAGGGGGGACCATGGAAGCATGAGTACAAGATGGGAACTCATGACGAAAATCGACACGAACATGGACAAGTAAGGGAGCAATATGGTGCCCCAAGTACAAGTGTCATAAGTGAGGAAATTCGATTTTAAGGAGCGGTGAAGTGACCCTTCTGGGACAAAATGTGTCCGTGTGAAGTATCAAATCACCAAAAACTAACAGACACCCATTTGGGAGCTCAGTGAGAGCTTTCCAGCGGTGCTGACGGTTCGTCGAACAGGGCTACGGTGTGGTCGCAGCAGTCGAAAGAAGAAACAGTGGGTCTCTTTTAATAAGGCAGTTTTCCCTCCAAAAGCATTCATTTTCTATTGTTGCTGTGGTGAATGTGGAGAGGAGAGAAGGCCCTAAATCTTGCGGCGAACGTAGCGGACAAACCGACCGTTGGAATCGAGATCTGTCAGTTGGAGGTAGGAGGCCTAACCCTTCCCTTGCATTTTGCTGGATTACTTTTTCAGTTTAGGGCCCAAACTTCCAGAAACAACCCCTCCTTCATCTCTACGGTCGGGTCGCACTTTTTGGGGCAAAAAGTGCGACCTAGGACGCAGGTTTGAGGGCAAAAAGTGCGACCTGGTCCAGGAAATGGCAGAAAACTGCGACTTGGGAGATGAGGGGGTTTTGGTGCTGTTTTATGGCTGGAAGCTGGGTTTTGATGTTTGGTTATGGTTTGCCCGATCTGAACGCTGACAAATATGATGTGTTTGTGCAGGTATGGCAGAGTTACGGGTCAACTGGAGAGAGAGAGATATGGGGACACTTCGGACAGAGATCCAGGCGGATCAGGGCGTCCGTCGTGTATTGGCCAGATTTGGGGTTCTTAAGTTTGTGGAGAACCCATTGATGAGAGCAGGGGAACCGTTACTGGCCCGGATTATCAGTTATTGGGATCCAGATCATGATATCTTTGTGGTGCAGGGGCACAGGATCGAACTGACGGTCCAGGACGTGTACTTCCTGACCGGTCTCCCGCCACTGGGGATGGTGGGAAACACACAGCCAGTGTTGCCGCGGGGGCGACATATCATGGAGTTCGTGGAACGCCATGGTCGACCGAGTCTCCAAGTCAAGGGGACTCGAATACCGATCGGGGATCTAGAGAGGCTAGAAACTCGTGCAGTGGCCGCAGCTATGCTGCGAATCCTGGGCAGACAGGCGTTCCATCACATCACTGGGGGGCAGATGATGTTAGTGGAAAGTGTATTGGGTGGGACCTACTATGGGTGGGCCCAAATGCTGTTGGTGTCGCTAAAGCGACAGTTGTCACTATGCAGGCGGCAGGTGAACCATGACTGCGCATATGGGACTTTGTTGTGTGCCTTCTTCTTTGAGAAGATCCCGACCTTGAGGCCTCATGTACAGCTTCCAGATGGGGGCCCGAGAGAGCCCAGGATGCGCCGTTGGGGACGGCTACTGTGCAGAGGAGGAGGAGGGGTGGTCGGGCGAGTATTTCGACCAGAGTTTTTTTCCCATTGGGATCAGATGCCTTTGTACATAGACGACTATCCCTATAGTGGGATGAGTTATTGTGGAGATCCGGACCTGCCACTTCCGCCTGGTCGAGTCTGGGGGCCCGATGGTAAGTGACAGATTGCTATACTTGTATGGGCATGTTAAAGTATTTTGAAGAGTAGAGTAAGGTACTGATTCATGTACTTTTGGTATGCAGATATAGCACCGGTGAAACCGGCCGGATATATGGGACGACCGGCAGTAGCTGGAGCTATAGGATCGAGAGCGGCGCAGAATGAGGATGCAGCTGCCCTGCTGGAGGATATCCGATGTAGATGCGAACGGTTGTTGACCGGAGTATCAGAGCGCGGGTGGCAGGACTTGGATGACCAGTTTATAGAGCCGTGTGTTGGTGTACCCTCGGAGTGGCGAGGTGTCATGCGGCGCATGGCGATAGCCGGTCAGGCGATGCGCGATCTACAGGCTGCAGGGGCAGAGCCATTGGCTCGGGATCCTCCAGATAGTGATTAGGGTGGGGCATGTGGTGCCCCCTAGTATGTATGTAGGGGCGTATGGTGCCCCCAGTGATGTATGTAGGGGCGTATGGTGCCCCCAGTGATGTATGTAGGGGCAGGTGGTGCCCCTAGTTTTTGAATTTGTGTAACATGCTGTGGGCATGCCATATGTATCAGAGTAGATGGACTCTAATCACATGTTTTGCGACACATATAATGGATATGCATCGTTATGGTTTTTTATGAATGTTATTGTCTTGAATGAAATGCATGTGATAAATGCCAGTCTAGAACTTGGTTTGCAATACTATCTACATAGTGATTCTGTTCTCGAGGTACATGGTTGAAAGTTATGGTTTCAAATGCACGTATCAAGAGTTTCACTCGTAAATAGCATCTAAACAGCACAGGGTTATGCACACGATAAACACCATTCAGTTGCATTACAAGAAGTAGGGAATCCAAACGAACGTGCAGATAGAGTACGCGATGCAAGAGGGCATCGGCTAAGAGACCACGCACTGCATCATATTCGGCCTGATTATTGGTGGTAGGACCAATGCAGACCCCGTTGGAGAGAACAAGGGCATGCAAGGGGGTGAAAATGGCCCAACCTGCCACGGCAAGATTCCGGGAGTAACGACTTGCACCATCGGCGTAACCGATAAAGGGTGTGGACGGAGGGTCTTGCATAATGGTGTCACAAGACAAAAAATGAGTAAAAGATGGAGACGGACGGCAGCGTGAGTGGACAGAAAACATCGAGCGGCAACTGCGGGAGGGAGTGCAAGGGGCAGGATGACGATGACTCTCATACAAGCTGAAGGGTTGTATTTGAGAGCTATCGGAAGTATGGCGCGGACTCGGGCTGCGGAGGTCTACAGGGGTATGGGTGGAGGAAACCGGGGTATGGGTGGAAAAGAGGGGATCAAGCGAAACGACAGGGGAGGATGCAGGGGGGCTGGGCTCCAGGTGTCTCGCGGAGGAGGATAGGTAAAGAATGGTCGCGGTGGACTCTGTCATCTGAACATCGGGGGAGGGATGACAATGGGAGCGGGAGGATCCTCGGGTTGGCTTGAAGCATACTGCGCGAGGATGGGAGAGGCAGATTGATTCTGTTCAACCTCGTACTCTCGAATGACCTCTAAAGAGGCGCGATAATGCGTCAGGTGAGGACAGCAGTGGGAGTAGTGGCCATGGACACCGCACAATGCGCATGGTTTGTTGGTGCAGAGAGTCTTGGGGTTCTTGGTTACGGACGAAGAGGAGGCTTCCGGGGCCGTAGATTCGGGGAACGCAACTTTAACCATGGGTTGGATACGGGGCAACTCGGGACAAGCATGGGTGGCATGACTGGCGACATCGCACAAGGCACAGGGCTTGGCAGGTTGGGGAGGGGTCGGGTCAGTCGTGGTGGTCTTATCTTTTGGTGCCCCCTTATGGGCTTTGCGTTTCTTCTCAAGAGCTGTCACGACAGGAGAGGGATCCTGTGGAGGTGCTGGGGGCACAGTAGCAACAGAAGAAGCGAGGGGGACCGGTTGGACCGGTGTCAAAGCCATGTAGGGTTTGGGGTGACCAGGAGGGGTGGCAGCTGGGGGATCAAGGTACCAGACCGGAATGCCCAAGGTTAGGTTAGGAAGGGAGAGGGTGGCCATGACGGGGACAGAATATACTCCGGGAGGGGGAGCCAGGAAGGGGATCTGTCCAGCAGGGTAATGGCCAGGAGGGACGGCTCCAAGATGGTTAAGGCCAGGGGGAACCGAGCCAGGGGGGTAAAGGGGTTCAGGGATACCAGCTGTAGGAGGAAGGCCAGAAGGAGGAGGTCCGGTTGGCGGAGAAGTATGGCTAGGAGCGGGTTGCGGAGGGCGAAGGGGCGGTTGCGGACTAGCCGAAGCAGGCCGTTTGAGGGCGGCCTGAGACGATTGCATCATGCAAACATTTGACAAGCTGGGATCAGAGATAGGAGGAGGGGGAAGACAAGGAAAAGTTCCAAGCAAGGAGGAGTCCTTGTAAACGCCGGGGGAGACACTGGTCAGGGAATCGACGGTTTGCTTGTTGGCTACAGAAGAGATGGTGGTCTCAGAGGAGGTCTGAGAGGGAGGCTCATGATATGTCAACTGGTCAATGGTGACTATCTTTCCATTATGGGGGAAAGACATCTTGCGAAAGACCGCGGATGGGACAGCAGACATAGCATAGGTGTAGCTCCGCCCCAAAAGAATGTTGTAGTCGAGTGGGGCGTCAATGACTTCGACGTCAACGCAAACAGTCTTACCGGCGAGGGTGATAGGGAAATTACGAAACAAGCCAATGGGCTAGGAGGCATGACCGTCCCACGCTCTACGGGTGATCGTGGAAGGGGCCAGCTCAGGGGATCCGAGTTGCTTCCAAACCGAAGCGGACATCACGCAGGTGGATGCCCCCTCGTCAATTATACACCGGGAAATGATGGCGTTCCGTATCTTGACTGGGATTTGGAAGGCGACGGAAGGAGGGAGGGGAGGGTGATCCGATTGAGTGGCGTCGAAAACAATCATTTGGTCGTCAGCAGGATCGACAGCGCCCACGGCAGATAGTAGAGCCTTCTATTGGGAAGGGCACGACTGGAGGAGTTCCAGTGTGGAAATGGCCGCGGGTGATTGCGCCAAATCATCTACTATGCTATACGACTGAGCGGCTCGGCTGGAAGCAGCATTTCGGCGTAATGGTCCCTTTGGAATATTTGGATGAACCTCAAATTTGGGTTGAGGGATGTGTAAGGGGCCACTGGATGTCGAAAGAGGCTCTGTAGAACCTGAAGAGGGAGGCTCGAGGGCAGACGGAGCAGGAGGCTTGGGGTACTGGCGAGACCGAGTTTGAAGGTGAAGATCGACGGAGGGATTGGGATCAGAATTCATCATACGGATCTGGTAATCAGAGGAACCAGAAAGGGAAGGGGGGGCAGCTACCTGGTTGTTAGGTGGTTGGGTAGCCACGAATCCTTGCTGAGGGAAAGGATCGGTAAACACAGCTGGCTGGGTAGTGGCCACATTAGGTGGAGCATGAGGGGAGGCGTGCTGTCTGCGCAATGTGGCTTGAGACTCCCACATCTGCCGCATCTGGGGTAAGAGGGGACAATCGTGGGTGTAATGACCATAAACACCGCAACACGAACAGGGCTTGTTGGTGCGAAGCGGCCTGTCCGGCTTGGGCTGACTGCCCTGTTGCTGGTTGCCGGTGTTAGGGTCCACACCGGAATTGGGTCCTCGCGTACCAAGGGCAGATTGGTTTTGGTTGCCTCTCCGCCTTCTTTGAGAAGAAGGGGGATTAGTCGCGCCCTGCTGTGCAAATACTTGCCCTGGAGGGGGCTGTAGGTGCTGTTGCTGGGGTTGAGGAGGCAAGGGAGGAGGAAGCGCATATGCTGGAGGAGCTGGCGCACCAGGCTGTGGATAAGGGTAATGGGTAGGGTGGGCAACATTAGGGTAAGCAGGAGGTTGGGCAAAAGGAGGAGGCATGCCGTATCCTGGATACATGTTACCGGGAGGGGGAAAAGTGCCGGAGGAGCTGGCCCCTCCCTGAGGGAGACCATAGCCCATAGAAGGTTGGGCGTATGGATGAGAAAGGGCTCCAACGATACCGTCGACGGAATGAGATGCCCCCGGGGCGTTAGCGCCACCGGGCCTGGGGATGTCAGGAAGGACGGTATAAACATAACCAGACTGAGCGTAGATCAGGTCATATTTCAAAGCTATTTGGAGGGCGGCTTCTTCAGTTTGAGGAAAATGGGAGGCGACATCTTTGCCGATGGGAGCGGGTAGGGTGCGCAGGAACCAGTCCATGTAAACCCGATCTTCGAAGGGAGGGGCTCGACATAAGCTCTGTCTTCGTCGCCATTCCTGAACATGGGCGGAAAGGCGTGTTGAAGAGGCTTGCTTAAAGGAAGTCAAGAGCTCCGTGCCAGTATCGTATCGGAGAGGGAGCTGGAAGTACGACAAAAAGACTTGGGCAAGAGTCTCAAAGGTGGTATGGGTAGAGGTGGCTTGTTCGACATACCATTTAGAAGCTTCGCCGGTAAGCGTGCGTTGGAACAAACGAAGACGGATGGAGTCATCGGTAATGGAATTGGAGGAACACCACATGTGGAAAGATCGGACACGGTTGGTTGGATCTTCTCCATTAAGGCCCTCAAACTTAGGGATGTCTGAGGGGAGCTTGGTTGGCATAGCGGGCCAGTTAGCATTGTGGTGGATGGGGTCGTTGATCAACTGATGGAAATCGGGGAGGCTGAGGCCTGCAATGTACGGCAGCACAGGGGTGGCCGGGGAAGTTCTTGTGGCGGTTCCGCTAGTAGTAGGGCCGGCATTGGGGCCGGGAGAACCGCTAGCGTTAGGCCCTGGACCAGACATGGTGAAGGGGGCAGGAGAACCGGGAGGAGAAGGAGGACCCGATGAATCAGGGGAGGAGTTGGAGTGTGGACTCGAAGGTGGACTGGCTCGACGACGGCGGTGCGGAGCAGGTCGATCAACCGGAAACTGAGGGTGAAGGCCAAGAAGTCTCCGGGAAAGGCGCCTTGGGGGCGCAATGATGACAGGAAGAAGAAATGAAACGGGGGCAAGGGGACGAGAATCAATTACGGTCCAAGAAAGGACAAAGGTGCGTGTGATTGATTTTAGAGTCTTTGCCCGGCGGTGTTAACCAGAGCGCTTCTTCATAGGGTCGAGTGTGTAGGCGTGCGTTAATTTTAATTTTTAAACCCTTTTCGTTTTGAGAGCAAGAAAAAGTGTGCTGCGTAACTGAAAAGAAATCTGCATAGAACAATATAGATTGCTGAAAAGACAGAACATTTAACAGCTAAAAATGCATCAATCTAACCCAAAGAGGCGGGCCTCTCAAAACTACTCTAAAGAGGGCAAAAATCAAGTCAAAACACACACAAAAAGAGCTCGACAGATCTAGGGTCAGAAGGGACAGGGATCTGGAGAATAAGGCTGCAGGAAAGGGGTGCAGATCACAGCCAAGAGACAGAGGCAAGGTGGCTGGAAAAGGGAAGGAAATCAGCAAAAACCGGAGGGGGTGAGGCGGAGGCCGTCAAAGGAGGTCCAAAAAAAACGACAAGGGGTGATTTGAAAGGAAAAGAGGCTGATTTCAATGGATCTGAAAGGGAGGTAACGAGATACGGAAAGAGAGTGAAGCTCACGAAGCAAATGGGTGACTTGACTAAAACTCTTCTAAAAAGTGGAGGGTACTAAAGCCCTAAGGAAGTACAGGTTCCCACTTAGATGGTAAAAGCAGAGATCAGATCTTGAGTGAAGCGGTGAGACAAAGGCTGAAGACCACGACCGAAGGCGGCGGGACCCGGAAAATTGCGGAAAAATCTTTGGAAAAAGGCGGTCGCCGATTCGACGATCTACGAGTGCGAGTCGTGACGGGGGGTGAAAAGTGCGACCTGGAGGTCCAGGTCGCAGGTTATGGGCCAAAAAGTGCGACCCCCCGTTCCGATTGTCTCGGCGGCAGATTTTCAGAAAAGTTGCCGTCTCAGTTGCGGCTGGTGTCGCTTACCTGCGCAATAGGGCCAGAAACACACGGAAGTTAGAAATTTTAAGTTTTTAGGGTTTTATGTGAGAAAAAATGACATAAAAAGAGGAAAACTAAGCAGCTGAAAAGAAGCCCTAGGGCCTGAAGTAGCTGGATATGCAGGAATATGAAAAACGACAACGGTCGTAATTTAAAACCCGTGTGGAGTCGCCATTTGTTAGTATGAATTCTTCGTCGAAGTGTACGAAAAAGAACCACTTTAGCTACGCATAACTAATAGCCCTAACAACAATAGAGGCTGCCAAACATCTTCAGATCTGCGATTAGTAGTAAAAATTCTGCAACAAACAGATCTATAAATGGAAAGACATTAAGCAGTAAAGTAAAGGTTTTGCTCCATGCATCCAACAGACAAGACAAGAACACGATTTTTTGAAAGAATTTTATATTACAGGGCACCTGGGAGGAAAACAAGAAGGTGTATCCGGCTCTCCTCAATGGGATGGGTTCTTTGTAGTCCTCAGCACTTCAGATCTAAGCTTTCTCTCTCTTGTAAGTGTAGAAAACCCAATGCAGAAAATAGAGCTCAATGGGAGCAAATGGTGAAAAATGGGACCAAGTGTATAGATCCAGAGTGATCTAGTAGGCAACAAAAGGTGAAGAATGATGGGGAAAACCCTCCTATTTATAACAAAATATTGGGTCCTTCTAGATCTTGGTGCATGATTAAAATAATGTTAATCACATCTAGATCCACCTCTATGGAATATTTTATTATTATTTGTTGGAGGAAAAGGGTGTTTGACTTGGGTCAAATCCCTTGATTAGTGAAAAATAAATAAATAAATGATTTATTTATCTTTTTAAGGAAGTGGTTGGAAGATAATCAAATAAATAATGATTTACTTGATTAATAGTGGGTGATTTGGTCATATTTAACAAGGAATATTATCTAAATAAGATTTAAATAATTATTCCTAGAAAATAATAAAATAACTATGGGTTTATCTCATTAATTTCTTTGTTTTTGGGTTAAACATGACTCGGAATAATAATTAAATTATGGTTTAATTAATTATTCCATGAGGAAAATCAAACAAATATAGGTTTGTTTAATATTTCCTTTTGGGGTTTTCTAATTTAACATAGTGAAAGAAGTTTTACTTAGGGTAAAACTGGTCTTACATGGTGTACTTGGGTCCATCTAATGATAAAAGGTTAGATGACCAAAAAATGGTGTAACACAGGGGACAGAATGCTTTATTTCCTTCAAAAATGGATGGCCAAGATTGCCCTGGAGGAGTAGTGAATGGTACGATTTTGAAGCACTACCATTGTTGAAGATAATGGATCAGAAGCCATGTCATAATCATTGTATATACCATGTTATTTTTGGCCAGATACACAGTCATTGAAGTTTGGGGCCTGAGGTGAAGGCTATAAAACTTGAATGATATATGTATAGTTTGGTTTTATTTCAGTTTTCAGTCTTAGTCTTGAGTCAGAGTCAGTTTTCATTTTGTCAGTTTTCAGTATTTTTGACTCCATGCCCAATGGGTAAGGCTACTTCGCCTACGGTGTTCTTGGCACCTCCAAGGAGCTACCATCACCATTGGAGCCAATGTTAGTGTCAGTCTAGTCATACTGCCATAAGTGATCAAAATTTCTCTTTTGCATTTGCATATTAGGAGTCCCATACCAATAATTTTCACCATTCCACTAGGTCATGGATTCATTGATGGTAGTGATTTTTCATCAGTTTTCCCTCATGTGAAACTTGTTGATTCTCCTCTCTATGGTCTTTAGTCATGAGCTACTTTCACTTTGTGAGTCATGTTAGTAGGTCATAGGATGAGTCTCATTAGGTTCTAGGATCTCACCATGGTCAAATTAATGAGTCAAGTGTCAATAAATATCAGCAAGGTCATGAGGAAGTCAATAAACTCAAAGTCACAACACTTGGGAAGATCAAAGAAATTTTTTATTTAGTTTGATCTAATTTTCACCTCAAGACCATGTTTTTAGGTAAAAACATGATACTTTTCTTTTATTATCATCTTTTATGTAATTTTATGTCATCATATGTAATAAGTCACACTTTAGAAGCTACTATTTCCACAAAGTTACCGCCCTACACTTCAGAAAGGTTTTCCACATCATTTTCAGTGTCAAACCATGTTCTAAGTATGTTCAGTAGAAAGAGCCTGGAAAGATATTTCAAACGGTATATTACACTCTCAAAACTGACTTTTGGATTGAAATTTATGCCTAAGTGAATAAAGTCCTCTATGCCCTAACCCTTCCCCTTTTCCCCACTTTTCCCTTAAACTTTATGATATGAAAGTTTAATTTTTCCTTTATAAAATTCCTTTTCCCCATCCGATGGAAAAATCGCATTATTAAAATATTTAAAATACATATGCAATTTAATAACCACTTCCCCTCCATACCTTTTAACTTTATAATAAATTTAAAGTTTTATATGATAAATCCCTTCCAGTCGCAATCAAAATATTTAAACCACTTCCCCTTCATGACCCTTTAAACTTTATAACAAAGTTTAAATTTTTACATTGTAAATCCCCCACCAATCCAAACCTTTCCCTTCCCCGATCGCATCGCAACATTTAATATGTGCGCTCCTATTGGCCCTCGTGTTCACAAAAAACTCCGATGTGATTGAGAGCTCCCGATTTTATGTTTCCGATTGAACCCCGCCTAATTACATCCTGACCTTTGATCCGATCAACAATCCGACGGTCTATATGCCATCGCATCATCACGATTGACGCTTTCAAAGGGTCCCCTCCGATTAAGTCCCTCCTGATGGCAAACTCCCGATTACACCTCCGTCATCGATCACCCCCTCCAATCGGACGACTCATACACAGTCATGCCATTGCATCGACGTAATCACATAACATTTTCCTCCGCCCTCCTCCGATCTCCCGATTATGATGGACCTTTGAGTCCCACCATATAATATTCCACCCATTTGTAAATCAAAGGGTATTTTCCTTTGTAAATCTTAAATTGTGTTTTATTTCGTTTTATACAAAGAAATTCCTCCCCCTCATCGCTTATCCCCATCACATCAGGAAAATTTTGTTGTGTAATACATTGGGCCTCGCTCCCCTCCCAATTTCGATTGCGATTTACATTCCCAGGTCCCACCTTAAAAAGCCTTTCGCCCTTTCAATGAAAAATCATTCTTCCCTTTATATAAAGAAAAAAATCATTTTTTTTTTGTTTTCAAAAGGATTTCCCTGCTCTATTATTGTATTACACCATCGGACCTTTCCAATCGCATCGGAGCTTTTTGTGCTTGTTCCAAATATATCCAACCTCCGATCCTGATTGCGATGACACCATCGCAACATGTATTTTCAATTTCTCCATTATATATTGTATCCCCTCTTCCCATTGATTCCGATTGCGATAGCGATTTTGGACCCCACCTCCTTTCCCTTCCCTTTTCCTCATTCGAAATGGGTTTCTCCCTTCACTAAAGGCATAATTTCATTTTATTTTATTTCAAAAGAACTTTATCGAAAGTCAGCTTTCTTCAAGGATATAATGGAAAGAAATAGTCAAAGGGCCAAGAGCTAACATGAGATAGATATTTCTACAACATCAGGAAAATAGGGATCCGCATTTCAGATTTCCTATTTTACATCCATCCAACGTATCAGTGAATCTGCCCAAGTGGTCAAAACGTATTTTTGTTCCTTACTTTCAGGGGCAGATTGTTCATTTTCTTTTCTATGATCGGACTTCAGTTTTTCTGCTGTTAAAACAGCTCCCTTTTTCTGTAGATCTATGTTCCCACAATTCAGTCTATTTAATGTAATTATTTCATTCATTTGAAGGAGTCCGTAAATCAGTAAGTAGGGGAATAGTGTGAAAATCAAGGAGGACGCTTTGCGCTCCATTGTAACAGTTTTGGACAGGGAATTAAAAAAGATATGTAGCTCTGATTTGTGGGATCCATGTGGTATGAAATTTAGCATTTGTTCTCTCCTTTGTGTTCATATGTAAATTTGTTATGTTCACCTTTCATCAATAAATCTTTCTGGTTGAATGCTTTCAATATAGAGAGGTAGAATCCATTTTTAATGCTATGCTTTGGGAAATCATTCAATATTTTGTGTTTTCTTCTGTTTGAAAAGGATCCATCTCTTATGCCCTTTTCAACTCCTCACCAGTCTTACCATCCCATCATTATTTAAACTTAATTGCTAAAATTTCCTGCCTACCTTGCCCCATGAAATAACCTGTATCCCTGATTTAATTCCCCGATTCAAACTGTCCCATTTGTTCCATACATCCCTAAAAAATTCATTCATTTCATTAAAAAAAATTCCCATTATTATACCTAGCCTAAAATCATTTTACAATTATACTTTTTTTAATATCTTTTCATGGAGAGAACCCTCTCCTGACCTTTTAGGGCTAGCTACAAGGCTGAGTGTGGTTTATATGTTACCCTGTTTTGCCTTTCTTTAGCCTAAGGTTCAAATCAGGTGATAACATTATCCAACCTCACTATGAGTAGGAAGGTATGCATGTTTATTAATGGGGTGGCTAAACCTTTTCAAGGGTTCGTCAAATCCACTAAACCAACCACACTCCTTCAAGCTGTGGAGAAAGCTAGATATCTACAACACATCTTGCCTAGGGCAAGAACATTATTATAGCAGGAGGCTTACTCAAGACCAAGGAAGACAATCCATGTCGAGGATTTGGAGGGAGAATGTGTTGTAGGGAGGACACATCATGACAAGACATTCTCAAAGAAGGATGTCAGCGTTGTACCACCCATAGAAGACTTTTCTCCAAGAGGGGGAGCTATTGCAGTGTTAAGAGGGGTCCCAAAGTATCTAACCTTGAGGGTGAGAGGTACTATTATGGGGAAAAGAGCCTCTATGTTGATAGATAGTGGGGCTACTCATAATTTTATTGATGCACAACTGATACAAAGGAGAGGAATCCACATGGAGGAGCTTGAGGGATTCTCAGTTTTGGTCCCAAGAGCTATGACCCTGTAGTGTGCCAAGTATGTTCCAGCTCTAACCATCACCATGGGGACCTACACCTTGACAAACCACTTATTTTTGGTAGACATTCCAGACACCAATGTCATATTGGGAGTCCAGTGGTTAATCACTCTTGCGAGAGTTACCACTAATTGGATTAATTTGGAGATGGAATGGACAGGAGGGAAGGATGACCAACAACAAAAGATCAAGGGTATAAACACATATCCCCCTCAAGGTGCTTCAGCACACAGGATGGAGGTAGATCTGGGCAAAGGGGATTTCGAATGGGCAGTGGAGCTGCATATATCAGAGGTGAAGGGCAAGGATTCACTAGTGCATCTAGATGTTCAGTCTCTCTTGGACCGGTATTCTACAATATTTGGAGATATCCCACTAGGGAGACCTCCTGAAGAAGGGTTTGAACACACCATTGAGCTAGAACAAGGGATCCAAGTAGTAATCACCACTCCTTATAGGTATCCCAAGGCTTATAGGGATGATATTGAGAGGGCTATCCAAGAGCTGCTAGCTCTATGACACATCCAGCCTAGTATTAGTCCTTTTGCTTCTTCAGTGATCTTAGTAAAGAAGAAAGATGGCACATTGAGGATGTGCATTGAGTATAGGGCCTTGAACAAGAAGACCATGAAGAACAGGTACCCCATACCCAGGATCGATGAACTCATGGATGAGTTGAGGGGATCTAAATACTTCTCCAAGATTGATTTGAGATCCAGGTATCATCAAATCAAGGTGAGGGAGCAAGATATCCCCAAGATAGAATTCAGACTTCACTATGGCCATTTTGAGTTTCTGGTAATGCCCTCTAGATTGACCAATTCCCCAGCAACTTTCCAATCCTGCATGAACCACGTCTTCCATGGTCATTTGAGAAAGTTTCTATTGGTCTTCTTTGATGATATTCTTATCTACAACCGCACTTGGGAGGAGCACTTGTAGCATATTGAGATATTTTTTCATATCCTCAAGGAGCAACAATTATATGCCAAACTCTCCAAATGTGAATTTGGCCTCATAGAGATGTTGTATTTTGGGCACATCATAGGAGTAGATGGAGTGAGGGTACATGAGGAGAAGATCCAGGCTATCAGAGATTGGCTTGAGCCCAGGAATGTTATAGAACTCAGAGGGTTTGTGGGCATATGCACTTATTACCGGAAGTTTGTGAAAGGGTTTTCACAACAATCAGCACCACTGACAGACTTGAAAAAGAAAGGATCTTTCCATTAGACACCTACAGCGCAAAGGGCTTTCGATAAGCTCAAAGAGGTAATGAGTATTTGTCTTGTTTTGTTTTTGCCTGACTTTTCTCAACCTTTTGTTCTAGAATGCGATGCATCAAGTGAAGGTATTGGGGCAGTATTGATGGAAGGTGGGCATCCTATAGCCTTTGAGAGCAGGAATATTCTCCCTCATGAGAGGTTGTAACCCATCTATGATAAAGAGATGTTGGAAATCATGCATGCATTAGCCAAATTCCGACAATACTTGGTGGGGAATAAGTTCAAGGTGAAGACTGACCATAACAGTCTTAGATTCTTCCTTGAATAGAAACAACTCCGGGAGAGACAACAGAAGTGGGTGATAAAAATCCAAGCTTATGATTTTTAAATAGAGTATGTCAAGGAGAAGAGAAATGTAGAAGTTGATGCACTATCCAGGATGCCTACAACGTTGTCTTTGAGGGGCATGGATGTAGATTAGAAAGCTCAACTTTTAGTTGAGTATTCCAAAGATGACTTTGCATGTGAGATACTTGATGGGGTGGTATCGGATGAGAGGTTTAAAGTAATGAATGAGGTCATCTATTACCGGGACCGGATCTTCTTGGCTAAGAACTCCAAGCTCATGGAGAAGAACTTATTGGCATCACATAATTCCCCACTTTTCGAGCATCAAGGTTTCACAAATACTTACAGGGCCATAAGGGAGAGATTCTCATGGAAGGGTCTCAAGGAGGATGTGCTCCGACATGTCAAAGAGTGCACCATTTTCCAGCAAAATAAGGGAGAACACACCCACCCTGCTGGGTTATTGTAGCCACTAGCTATTCCGGATGGGAAGTGGGAAAGTATCTCTATGGAATTCATCATCGGCTTACCGACAGTACAGGGTAAGGATTGTATATTTGTTATTGTTGATATACTAACAAATTACTCTAATTTATTTTCCATTTCTGCACATTATACTACTTCACAGGTAGCTGAGCTCTTCTTCAGAGATTTATTTAGACTCCATGGTCTCCCAAGGACCATAGTGAATGACCGGGACAGCCGCTTCATGGGTGGATTTTGGCAGGAAATTTTTCGGTTAGGTTGGACTGATTTGACTCCAAGCACTAGATATCACCCCAAAATCGATGGACAGACCGAGATAGTGAACAAGTGGCTAGAAGGCTACCTGAGGAACTATGTAGCAAGGCAGCAGAGAGCTTAGTTGCATTGGCTTTACTTGGGAGAGTAATGTTACAACATTACTCACCATATTTCTATTGACATGACTCCATTCCAGGCCTTAGATGGGCATGAGGCACTCTTATTTTCTGATGTTATGTTTGGGGCAAGTAAGGCTCCAAGGGAAATGGAATGGATTCAGGAGAACCAAGACATACTCAGGGCACTCAAGGACAACATTGCTACTGCCCAGAACCAACAGAATATGTATGCAAATCGGGGTCGGATAGAAAGATAGTTTGAGGTGGGAGATCTTGTCTATCTTCGTCTTCAACCTTACAAACAGTCCACACTCAAGGAGAAGGGAGTTGAGAAGCTCAAACCCCATTTCTATGGGCCATACAAGGTGATAAAATGTGTCGGTAAGTTAGCATATGAGTTGGAGCTTCCTAAGGGGAGAAAAATCCACAATATCTTTCATGTTTCTTGCCTCAAGAAGGCCATTGGGAGGAATTCAGTTGCAAACATGGATCCTCCCCCTATCGATGATGAGGGCCACCTGATTTTGTAGCCAGAGGCAATATTAGACAGAAGGGAGAGGTAGCTAAGAAACATAGTCATCAAGGAATATCTGATTCGATAGAGGAATCTACCGGATGAGGATGCCACTTGGGAGGGAGAGAAAATCTTGCAGCATCCTTCTTTACTGTTGCTTGTTGGAAAGAAACTTTTGAGTGGGGAGGACTGTTCCCAATTAGCCACTGCTACTTGGAATATTGTACCTACTCCATTTTTGAAATAAAGAGTAGGGAGGACAATAAAATATATTCCATTGTCAAAAGGGATTGGATTAGGAGGAAAAATTAAAGCCACTTTGGTGTGAGAGAGGGGCAAAGCAATGAGCTAGATCCAGTTGACCAAGTCAACAATGTTGTTACAAGAGGAGGGAAACTAACTAGGGCAGCGCAGTTTTGAAAGGGCAATCTTCTCAAGGAAGTCACATCATCAATGAGTGGGGTCCGGGGTGAGGAAGCTCACCAAGGATAAGAAGGAGGAGATAGCATCAAGGGAGGCATTCAAAATTCATCCTTTTTTATTTTATTTTGATTGATTGCAATCTTTAACTGTTTAGCCAGAGTTGCAGCACTGTTTAGTGCAAATAATTCTCATGCGGGAATTCCATCTTCACCTTTGGTCTAGCTGATTGGGAGATCTAAGGAGAAGGTCCTGAGCTTACTTTTCATCATTTATCTTGAGGATATCCATTCTGCATCATATACAGTGTAGTCACTTCCAGTAATTGTGTTATTTCTGCAGTAGCAGTAGCTGCTGGGTGAAACCCTCCTCTTTTGTGCTTGTTTCAGAGGAGGAGGTGTTTATTTCACTCTAGGAGGCCTATTGAAGGAGGAATTGGGCCAATTTATGCACCATTCATCTATTTCAGATCATATTCAACATTTTCTAACACTGAGTTGCTGTTTACAATGTTATTTTATGCAGTGTTGCATTTTATATTGTTATCTTGCCAGAAATCCTTGCCGGGATGTTCTGATGTGCTTGTAAAAGGGGTCTAACCTCTTATTTATGATCTCATGATTAATGAAAGTTCCAGATATTTACTAAATCATATTTTTCTATAGATACCCTAATGAAAATTACATTGTTGCAGTCTTCAACAGTTCTATTTTGTGAAGTTGTGGGATTGGAGTGTTTTTTATCATATATGAGCTGGGGAGATCTGTTTAATGTAGCTAGGTTGATTTTTTTTATGCCATCTCATATTTAAGCTACATACAATATATATAAGAGGACTCAATTCTTGTTCTATGTTTTTATTACAAGGTTTTCCTTATACAATGTCCTTATTGAAGAAATTACAGGAATTTCTAAAAAGAAATATTACAGACTTACCCTATATGCTCACTGCATACTTATAAAGTTTTATGGTTTCAATGTTTTGGGGGGACCATAAATGATCCCAACCTGCTAACGGCCCCAACGTCGTGGTCACATGTCTTAACCTTGACATCAAATTGGCAGCTAATGAAAACTGTATACTCTGACGGTCTATATCCTTGTCACATGGCATGGTTTGTGGAGGTTAATGTGACAGTTCCATAACAACGATGTTGGTGGATATAAACCTATCACATGTGTGTTTGTTCTTCCATCGTGCCAGCGGTTTCAGAACTATGTCATTTATAGTTCTACTCCAGTTTTGCAGAGTTTTTAAATGTTAGACCATGAGGTCAGGGGGGCTAGCTTGTGACGATGATGTAGGAAAATAACCTGAGGAACTTTTACCTTCTTTAAAACCCAAATTTTAATGTGTAGTAATTTCTATACTTGCTTCACCAAGATTTTAAACCATATTCTTAAACTAATCTCAATTTACAAGAATATGATCAGTTCTCTATCCATCATAAATAATTTTTCAAAATGTTCGAGTCCCTCAGGACTACTTGAATGCACATTACAACATGGTTCACTAAACAAGGAAAATTTGTTTTTATAATGATTCTCAGGACATCAGATTACTTCCCACTATTTTTTACAACTCACCATTTATCAATTTCAGATTGAATGCATAGGAGGACTCACCCAGTGTTAGCATTGATTGCCTGAAGTGTTTGCAGCCAGTCATCGATTGGCAAATCGATGTTGAAATTTTGCAATAATTTCATTGAAACTCGCAATAGAATGGAAGGCAATTCGTGATTGCGTATAGGTCAAATAAACTGTGCTATAAAGCGCTATGACTATTCCTCCATGGTCACATACGGTGCTCAACAGATGTGCCACCATTCAACGCAGGTGTCAAGGTATATTCTGGAACAATCAAGGTTGAATCCTGTACCGGATCCACTACCATGCAGTGGGTTTGTTTTAATTCACAATTTGATTTTATTATGAATCCACCCAAAGTTCAATTAGGCGACATTCAACTTTTTTACCCTTTCCAATGTCACAGCTCTCGCTCTTTGCGTTAGCTGGTGTCGACTCCATGGCTAAAGTGATAGTCACTCATGGGCTCTGCAAGGTGAATGATCGATTAAACCCATGATGCCATCATATTACACAGGTCTCTCTTTTGCTGTGGAGTCACAACCTCCCAACCATGCATAGACTCCTTTTGTCTATTGAATGCGATCTCTTAATTTTGATTTCGCTACCTTTGAGTTTGTGTGGACACAATTTGTCTCCTCCATGGCTAACGCAGAGACAAATCTCTAGCATTTTCTATTGTGCATTCCTCTAATGTAAATTGTTCCTGCATTCACAACTATGCACAAATTCTATTCATATACAAACTTACATAATTGAAAGATAAGTCTCTAACAAAATTAAACTTACATTTCACTGACTGAATATTTCCTTGATTTCCCCTTATGATTACAAACTCATAGCTGATATTCTCCTCTCTTCCTCTCTGTTTTTTCCTCTCCAACTTCCCATTATTTATACATAATACATGAAGTTACTCTTCTCATAATAGAGTTCTTCTAGAATTTTTCCAACCAACCAATGCCTCCCTATTTTTAAGCACCTATTTCAATGCTGCCTCTATTCCACACAGGGAAAGAAACCAATCACTAAATTTATTCCATATTTATTTAAATACAAAACAAACTAACAATGCTCCATAAATAAATAAATAAATTAATAAAATAATTAACTATACTACTTCCAATGTTTATTTTATTTTGAGTTAGCCACAACATGTGACCAAAGACATTACATTGCTGGCTAGGCTCCCGATGCTCCTGCATCAGACTCCTGGAGAAAAAAAATCTGATCTTATAGTACTTTGGAATCGATTCCCAAATTCTGTAGCTCTGCTGTAGTCATCCAACTGGTGTCTTCCACTGGCTTTTCTTTCCACTTGACCAAATACTAATAATAAGTTCGCCTCCTGGTTTTCTTTGACACTCTCTTCTCAAAAATGGCTGCCACTTCCCTTTTTCCTGCTTTGGGCTTTCTTCTATTGTGGCGTCTCCTTGTGGTTCTTCTTCTGGTTCTTGGTATAGGTACAAATCTAAAATACATGACTGATTCATCATCTTGTAATTCCTTTTTTCGCCTCTTCATATCTGCTCTCTGCTTGTCTTTGCTACTGCATTCCTGCCATTTGCTTTTAACATCTTCCTGTAGTTTCTGCATAATTAATTTTATCCTGCTCTAAGTATTTAGCAATTTAAAGTTTTGATCTGCTGCTTCTATCCATTTGAGTGGCTTATTAGTTTCTCTGATTGTTTCAATATTGGGTGCACAAATATGACTAAAACTTCAAATAAATTTTTGGTAGAAACTTGCAAGACCATGGAAGCTTCTTACCTCAAATATGCTTCTAAGAGTCAGCCAATTCACAAATGCTTGGATTTTCTCTGGATCCATTTCCAAACCTTATTTAGATACCTCATATTCCTTCAAAAATTCATTCATCAACCTGATGGTGATTTTATTTATAGCTCAAGAATCTGTGCACATGCCCCATTCATCTTCTTTCTTTGAACTGAGTATTATTGGTACAGCACATGGATTGAGGCTTCCTCTGATTAACCCTTTATCCACCAACTCTTTCACTTGTCTTCCAGCTTCAGCATTTTCTTGTGGTGTTAACCTGTATGCTATGTTGGGGTCCTAGTGATTTGGCATACTTGCATACCAAATGACCAGGCAACATCATAACCGCTTTGGAATCCTAGGATCTAGCCCTCCCAGATTCAGAGAGGGATATCTCTATGTAAGTATTATTTTCAACAATATTTCTTTATGCTTAGTTAAAATATTAGGCTAGTTATGAAGTTCAAGAGGTTGTTTGTATTGTGTTGGTTGGGAATCATTAACTAAGAAGGTCATGTGAAGTGAAGAAGGAAGTAAGTGGAAGGATGCTTTAGCATGGGAAGGTAGGTCAAGGAGTGCTAAACCATTGGCCTATAAAGTCATAAAAGGGTTTACTCACACATCAACTATCCAAGAGTTTTCAAAGGGAAAGTCATCTATATCAGAATATCTTTTAAGTTTAGTTTGTGATATGGAACATTAAGGAGTGAAATGAAAGAAGAAACATGCAAGAAAACAAAGGCAACCTAAGATAAATCAAGGAATTTTAACCTAACCTGCTTTGGCATACACTCATGAAAAAAACATATAATATGGACATAAAAAGCAACCTAATATCAAGCAAGGACTTTAAACCTTTCTTTCTTTCGGCCTACTCTTAAAGGAAATCTTCAAAGCAACTCTTTGAGACCAAAAAAGGGACAGGGATAACCATAGACTTCCTTGCTTAAGACTCTACTTATCATGCAATAAAAATAACATTTAAGAATAGTATCTCAAGTTATACTAAGCAAGACATGGGCTCACCGACATTCTTGACTAGTTATACTCTATTGATATCACTATTAAATACACATTTAGAGGAAAACATACATATAAATCTTACCAATTAGAATTAGGGTACATTAGAAGTAAATCTTAATCTACATTTACTGTTCTTTATCATAGAATGTGAACAGAGGGGAAAACATAGGGAAAGCATCAAAGACAATGAGGAAACACATCACCAATGATTTAGATTAGGATCCAGCGAATCTGCTGATGTATTGATGTCCAAAACTTGTTACATAATTTGAGCCCACAACTTTTACAGTCCAATTCTTCTCTTCCCAACCTACTATATTACAACTACTCAATAACTCTAACTCAACAATAGTTCAGCTGTTAACAATATTCCAACCATTGAAATGAATTTTCTTTGAATAATTATAGGTGAAAGAGGAAGAGTATGGTATAAGTGGTAATAAATATGAATTAAGATAGAGTGGGAGAAGTGCTCGAATGCCCATTTTTCTTAATGACAGTTGCATTAACTGTTTGTATCACTTGGTAGTTTTTCTTGCTTTTATGCATATCTGGTAGGTAGGTATTTAACTTTGAAGTGTATCCTTTGAAGCAAACAGTGGTATGAAGTACTCTGTTTCACCTCAACGACAAGTAAAATGTCAGATTTCAGGTCTGGTATGCTTGCTTAATAACTACTCTGACCATTTCACAGAGGGTTAGGCAGTGGGATGGCTATCAAAGTGTCTGTGTGAAGTAACATAGGCCGCAGGTGTCCTTTTGGTGGAGTAATAACTACTGTAAATGCGGCGTTCGAGACCTTCCTCTACTGATGTGTCTGCCTTATAACTTTAAAACCCTGATTTAACTCTGAATTTTTGCTTTAGGGCCGATCATGCCTTTTCTCTATTCTTCCTCGGCCTTATCGTCCTTTATTGACCGTTTTAATCTTTCAAACTAACTTTATCACCACACTCTGCTTTATCACCTTAAACTGTGGGATCAAGCCCTTTGATCTTAGCGCTTTGCGCTTTAATCCTTCATCCTTATGCGTAATCCTTTCTCTGCTGTGAACAGGTGCTTTGGCGTGTTGAGGGTTCTATTTAAATAACCCATGTTGATGAAGTATGAATTAAAAACATGAATGTATGCCCTGGAAGCTTTATTCAGCAATACTTTGGACTTTGGAGGTGATGACCTTAGACTGCGCTCCATTATTGAACCATAGGAAGGCTATCGACCTTTAAAACTATTATAAAAACCTGCAAAAACCACAAATTTATTATAAAATCCTGTGGGGGAGGGAAAATAACTGCATGCAAAGGCTGTCGGGGGCGGAGGAGCAGTGCAGAAAGGTGAATATGTAGGCAAAAGTGGTGTTATGAAGAAAACCGGCGAAAATTCGGTTTAAAACTAGAGTTTGGATTGAATTTGAGAAAAGGAAGTTTTTTTAAATACCAAGAATGGTTATCGCGTTGAATTCGTGTGGTAAGTGGTTTTAGCTGAAACAAATGCGATCCAGTTGTATCGCACCGCGTGGCTTTCTTGATACTTCCGGTATCGCATAAATTTGGAGTGTTAAACTTCGGATGCGAAAATCGCGTGATATGCCACCACAGCCGTTAGATGAAAGGGATGAGATCGGACGGTGCGGATCGAGTGTGATGAAAAAGATGCTCGGGCGGAGACTGTAGTGGGGACAGGTGTCGGGGTGTGATTGGATGGGTCCTTCACACAGTGGATGGTAGGCCTAGAAGAGTTGGGTTATCACAAACGAGAGCCATTAGATCTTATGGATCTACGGTGTATATCTCATCGGGGTATTGTTATCGGAGCAGCCAAAACACAAAGGAAAATGCATGTTTTGAATGAAAGACGATGATGCGATGGGGAGCTTAGCACAGGGGCTGGGGAACGGTCTCATGGAAGGGTAAGGGGACCAGGGACCAAGAAAAAGGGGCTAAGCACATCGACGGGAAAAAGGAGCGACGTAATAAAATGTGGTAGAGCCTATGCAATAGAAAATGCCCGATGCGATGGGGGTTTAACATAGGCACTGGGATATGGTCACTTGGAGGGGTATGTGACCAAGGCCCGATGGAAGGAGGGCTTATCGCATCGGCGGTGGGAAAGGGGAAGTGAGTTAAGGGATAATGATAATGCGAAGAGATATAAAGTTGCGATGCGATGAGTGCTTAGGTAAGGCACGGGACATGGTCCCATGTTGCAATATGTGACCAAGGGCTGAGGAGGGGGGAGTTTATCGCATCGGGGGAAAAATGTGAAGAAACAGCGGGTCTATAAAAAAAAAAAGGCCGATGTGATGAAGGGGCTAAAGGTTTTAGGCACCCGGTTGCAGGGCCAGGTTATATGGTGGAAGGGGCTGGGGCTCAAACCCAAAGGGGCTTAAGGCTTGCGTGCTTTAAACAAAGGCAAAATAAGTGATTTTTTTCATTTTTTCAATGGATGTTCTCGGGTTTTTCCAGTTTTGATAGAGGGAAAGGGAGGGTTTTTAAACCATACACAAGGAGTTCTATGGTTTAAAATGATTTCGAGGGCTTTGGAGGGGAATGAAGGGAAAATGAGAGAGAGAAAAGGAACCTTTTTCAGGGAAAATGGAGGACAAAATAAGGGCAAAAATGGGTGAAAGAAATGATGAGAATGGTGTTGTTAATGAAACAATTTCCAAAAGGGAACAACAGGTTTAACTTGGTGGATTTCTTCTAAGGGAACAACAATATTTCAAAAGGAACAACACTTAAGGAACAACAACCTTCAAGAATGGATGATTTTCTCTGAAAATGATCTCTTGAAGGCTCAAGGACTGTTTTAGCCATAATTTGATTATGACAAAATTTACTGATGGCTAACAAGCTGCTTTATTTAGCAAAATGGCTCCAAGGATTAGATCAATGTGGTGACTAATATTCCTGATGGGTGGTAACTTATTTGACAGCTCATCCACAGTAATATCAGCAAAATCATTAAATAGATTCTGAATTTCTTCAGGTAAATCTTCTAAATTTGTACAAGTTAAAATTACCTTGGGTCTTTCAATAATATAAAAATTAATCTCCTTACCCTTCTCAACTTCCTGTAATAGGGTTTTCTCATTCATCAACATAATGTTGTTTCCAGGTGCTTCCTCATCAGCTTCATATTTCAATGGTAGCAGCGTATGCTTGTTCCCATATTTCTCAAAAGTATAAGTGTTTCTTCTACCATCATGTATGGCGTTTCAGTCAAACTGTCAGGGCCTTCCCAGCAATATGTGACATACATCCATCGACATGATATCACATAAAATAACATCCTTATAAATACCAATTTGAAGGTCAAATTTACATTGTTCAGTTACAATAATTTGATGGCCTTTTTGAAGCCACGATACTTTATAAGGAGTGGGGTGTATTGTTCTCTACAACTTCAATTTGTCCACCATTTCTGTAGAAACAAGGTTTTCATTACTACAGCTATCAATTACCAATTTTCAACACTTACCCTTAGACTTACATACAGTTCTGAACAGAGTCTTTCTTTGAGATGGTTCTTTGGTTTCCTTAGCTTCTTTAAGAAATACCCTCTTCAACAACAACGATTCTCCAGCTTCAGGTGGTTCCTCTTTGGCTACAGTCTGAGGGATATCTTCTTTAGTTTCAGCAATGTTCACACTGCGCTGGGTTGTTGATCTATGGTGAGGACAATCCCATTGCACATGTCCCCATTCACCACATGCAACGCACCAAACATCTCTTCCTCGGCCTCTGCCTCTAGGCACAAATTATTTGTGACCAGAATCTCCTCTTTATGGTGATCTATTACTCAAACTCTCTACTTAATTCTGAAAGTGTTGAAATCTAGATTTAAATGTTCCCCCTTCTTTTGCCAGACTCTTGCCTTTATTTCTCTGGTTTTTTTTGCGCAACAGTTTTTCTTCTGCCCTCAAAGCTGCTTGATAGGCATCTTCAATCGTATTGAGATTTAATAAGTTGATATCATCCTATATTTCATATCTCAAACCATTTATATATCTAGCTACCTTCTCTAAGTCATCTTCAATATGACCTGATTTAATACTCAGCTTATAAAATTCTTCGGTAAATTCTTTGATAGTCATCCCTTTCTGCTTTAAATTTTGCAATTACCTAAACAGGTTTAATTGATAACCCTTTGGCATAAACTTACCTTTCAGATTACTTACCATCTTATCCCATTGATTAATTTTTGGTTTCCCTTTGCGCTCCCTGGAGAGCTGCAATTCATCCCACCATAGGGCTGCATGGCCTTTCAATCTCGTGGCTGCAAACTTCACTTTCTTCTTGTCATCGACTTCTTCATAGTCAAAGTATTTATCTAACGAAATGATCCATTCCATTAACACATCCACACTAAGACTTCCATCATATAAAGGTACTTCTACCTTTGTTCAGCTGCTGGCCTTGACTAGCATCTTCATGAATTTAGCTGCCTCGCTTTCCTCCTCCACTTGTTCGTCAGTAGTCTCTTCTTCATCGTCACTAGCAATTCCACCATCGGTCACTCTCCTTTGAGTGGTTTGCATTGTAGCCATTCTCATGCACAAGTGCCGAGTCTCATCTAGAAAAACTGCATTTGCTATTAGTCTCCCTCGACCTATCCCAGCTCGGCCTACTCCAATGCCTCTTCTGGGTGGCATTATCTGCAATGCTCAAGAAAAACTCAGCAAGCACCGATACCAAAAATGATGTAGGAAAATAACCTAAGGACCTTTTCCCTTCTTTAAAACCCCAATTTTAATTTTCATTAATTTCTATACTTTCTTCACTAGGATTTTAAACCATATTCTTAAAATAATCTCAATTTACAAGAATATGATCAATTCTCTATCCATCATAAATAATTTTTCAAAATGTTCGAATCCCTCAGGACTACTTGAACGCACATTACAACATGGTTCACTAAACAAGGAATTTTTTTTTTATAATGATTCTCAAGACATCAGATTACTTCCCACTGTTTGTTACAACTCACCATTTATCGATTTCAGATTGAATGCATAGGAGGACTCACCTAGCGTTAGTGTTGATTTCCTGAAGTGTTTACAGCTAGTCATCATTTGGAAAATCGATGTTGCAATTCTGCAATAATTTCGTTGCAACTCGCAATAGAATGGAACACAATTCGTGATTGCGCACAGGTCAAACAAAATGTGCTATAAAGCGCTATGATAATTCCTCCATGGTCGCATACAGTGCTCAATAGATGTGCCACCATTCAACGCAGGTGTCAAGGTATATTCCAGAACACAGAGGGTTAAATCATGTGCCGGATCCACTACCATGTGGTGGGTTTGTTTTAATTCACAATTCGATTTTATTACAAATCCACCTAGACTTCAATTAGGTGGTATTCAACTTTTCTACCCATTGCAATGTCACAACTCTCGTTCTTTGCATTAGCTGGTGTCGACTCCATGGCTAGAGTGATAGTCACTCACGGGCTCTGCAAGGTGAATGATCGATTAGACCCACAATGCCATCATATTACATAGGTCTCTCTTTTGCAGTGGAGCCATAACTTCCCAACCGTGCGTAGAATCCTTTTGTTTGCTGAATGCGTTCTCTTAATTTCTATTTTGATACCTTTTAGTTTGTTTCGACACAATTTGTCTCCTCCACGGCTAACGCAGAGAGAAATCTCTAGCATTGTCTATTGTGCCTTCCTCTGATGTAAATTGTTTCTAAATCTATAGAAATTTGAATAACTGATATATTATTCACTGAGATTCTCCTGATCACACACTATTTTAGCTTCATGCATAATACATAATCTCTTCTACCATTGATCATCACATACGGAAATAAAATCAATTGCATGCATACATTAAAACCACAAACAATCACACATATGAACACAGTATTTAATGGGAAAGCTTAAAGCTGAAAACCCCAACTATCTGTATATTATATGTCATGGAGATCATGTAACAATCGTAGTACAAATCTCCTCACAAGCTCTCATGCACACCCTCAATTGCTACACACTATCAAGCTAGATCTAGAAAAACGCATGCTCCAATCTTTTGCCGCTTGATAGCCAGCCTCTATTGCATTTTCAATGCTATGGGATGGCTTCATTAAATAGATAAACCACCTGGCTTGTACTGCGCAATCCTCATGGGCTTCTCCACCTATCTGTGTGTTGCAAATAGCAACAGTATAGTCACAACTTATAGTTAACCTGCTCTTTCACCTATTTCTGCACTGGTCTCCACTGAAACTATCCATGCACTGAAGTTAACTGATGTATTATTTAGTTGATTAATGAGTTTATAATTAGTGAATTAATTAATAATTAATTCACACCACTCTCACTAATTTTATCAATCAGTTAAACTAGATACAAATAGCTCAACTATGTTTAGATTAGTTAAACTGAACACAACTCCATTAACTTCCTCAATCAACTCCACCAAACTCTCTCACATGAGTTCTAACTGAAGTATCCATGCAATAGCTCCACTTAACCCTTAGGAATAACGTAATTCCTTCTGTCAGCTCCTGTGCCACATCTGTGCACTTAACTGAAGTGCTCCAAGAGAATAAGATAATGTTTATAGTCCAAATATTATTAAGAGCTAATAATATTCGACATATCTATTTTTAGACTGGCAATCTAAAAATAGATTCCACCCAGTATGTCTAAAAATAGAAGTCCATCTATTTTTTCCAACTTGACCAACCATCCACAAATAGCATCCTGCAACTCATAGAACATGATCCATATGTCTAAAATAGACATAGTCTAAAAATAGACTTTGCGCCAAAAATAGCCTGCGGGCCCACTTAGTGAAGGCGACTCCTTTCCACTAAGCTCATCATCTTGTTGCAATCTCAACACTCCCTCTCAACAAGATATGGATTATCTGCAACCCCTATCCTGCCCCTGTGGTATTCGAATTTGCTCCTGGTGAGCGCCTTCTTCAAGATATCAGCATCCTGATCCTCCGTAGGAATGTATGAAAGTAACATGACCTTCCGCTGCACACAATCTCTGATATGATGATACCAGATGTCAATGTGTTTAGATCTATCATGAAATACTGGATTAACCGAGATTTTAATGCAACTCTGATTATCACAATAAATCACAGTAGGATCTAAGTGTGAACCGAACAACCTGACCAGGATCTTCCTCATCCATATAGCCTTGCATGCAGCCAAAATCGCTGCCATATACTCGGCCTCTGCTGAACTAAGTTCCACGGATCTCTACTTCCTGTTGTACCAAGAAATTGTTGTCGACCCGATACTAAAAATCCCTCCAGATGTGCTCTTTCTGTCTATTGGGCTCCTTGCCCAATCTGCATCCGTGAAGCCATGACTTCACACAGTCCAGTATCACCAATACCACAATCCATATCCCGATGTGCCTCTGAGATAATGCAATACATGCTTGCCCGCCTTCCAGAAGAGCTTGGTAGGCTTAACCATAGCTTTTGAAAGTTGGTTAACTACATAGCATATATCGGGTCGTGTAGTGACCAGATACATAAGCGACCCCACCAACTGTCGATAAACAGTGGCATCCACTACCTTCGCTGAAGTAGCATCCTCCTTCCTCCAACCACCAGGAAGAGGAGTATCAACAGGCTTACAGCCATGCATGTTGAACTTCTCCAGTATCTTCCGGGCATACTTACCCTGAGAAACAAACAGTCCACCACTGTGCTGCCAAATTTCCAATCCCAGGAAATAATGAAGGAGGCCCAAGTCCTTCATCTCAAACTCTTTTGCAAGATCCTCCTTGCATGAGAGTATCAACAGCTCATCACCTGCCAAAATCAAATCATCTACATAAAGTACAATGATCAGCAACTTACCCTCACCACAATCTGGTATGGGTTAGGATCCGCCTCACTCTTGGAGAATCCAAGTCCGGTGAAATAGCTTGTCTGTCCGTGTGTACCAAGCATGAGGGTGATTTTTTCAACCCATACAATGCTCTCTTGAGAACACACATGCGACTGTTCTTGAAGATCTCTAAACCTTCGGGCTGCTATATTTACACCTCCTCCTCAATGACTCCGTTGAGGAACATAGTCTTCACATCCATCTGATGAATGTTCCACCCCATCTGCGCTGAGAGAGCAAGAATCGTCTGTATGGAAGAATACCTTCCGACAGGTGCAAAGGTATCCTCATAATCGATCCCCTCAATCTGTGAAAAGCCTCGAGCAACAAATATTGCCTTATACTTCTCCACACTCCCGTCAGCTGCTTGCTTCACTTTTTAGATCCATCTCGAACCCACCACTGGTTTCCCGTCTGGCCTTGGGACAATCTCCCATGCACTATTTCTGACAATCGAATCATACTCTTCCACCATGGCATCTACCCATGCGGGGTCCTCCACAGCTTCCTCGAAAGAGGATGGCTCTGTCACGATACACTTGCTCATAAGAGCCATGCATCTAGTATACCGGTCATGTGACTGTCTTTGTCTGCGCTGTGATGTAGGTGCTCCTACAACCTTCTCTACATCTTGAGCCATTTGCTCATATTTTGTAGTGCGCTTCCGCCCTCTGATGGTTGGCGCTTCTTGAGTGGTCTCTTCCACTCCATGAACCTCATCTTGTGGCTGATCCACATCCTGAGACTCATCCTTAGGAACTAATAGCTCCTCATGCGGCAAGTGTGGCTCCCTCTCAAGCGAACACTTCATGGCTTTCTCCTCATGAGATTTGATATCGTCCTTTGATAGTCTTGCGGCCCCATCTGGAAAAAATACACATGATAGTTGTGGGGTGTATCGGTGTACTAAATATCCCAACCTCGCATTCGGCTCCGGCTTTTCCACAGCATCATACCGTCACATGAACGTAAATAGAGTGGACAAAAATCCTCAAATGGGAAATATCAAGCCTCTTACCGAGAAGCATAACAGGCACCCATCGCTGAATCCAAGTATCCTGACGAGGACCAATGTTACTGCCACATATCTTTGCGGTATTGCGTACCTCGACCCACGAGTGTATGGGTAAGGCACGATCATGCAACATCGCCCGCATACGACACCCACGATCGTTACGTTTCTTCCCGCCAGCAGCCACGGTTCTGCTGTGGGTTATGAGGTGCTATGAGCTCTCTTCGAATTCCTTCTACGCTGTAAAATTCCTTGAATTTTCCAGAGATGAATTCACCACCATTGTCGCTCCTTAGAGCCTTCACCTGCTTCCCCGATTCTTTCTCAACCAGTTCCTTGAACTCACAGAACTTTTAGTATGTCTCGCTCTTCTTCTGCATGAAGAAGATCCAGCACTTACGAGAAAAATCATCAATAAATATCACATAATACCTGTGCTTTGCTATCGAAGCTATTGAGAAAGGTCCACACACGTATGTGTGAATTCTCTCAAGGATCATCATGGTGTGACTATCCTTCTCGTGAAAGGTGGCTTCCAAAAATTTTCCCAAGGTACACCCCTTGCACTGATCTGACTACGCAAGAGTACCCTTAGGAAGCTCAGTATAAATCTGCTGCAGTATCTTCAAAGCTCCATGGTGAAGTTGGCCCAATCTCCAGTGCCACAACTCGCCATCATCCCGGCTCACGAATCCTTCTGCCTTGCCTACCATTGTTGCACAGCCATCTACCTGCAATTGATAAAGGTTCTTAACTCAAACCCCTATCCTCCAGGTATCACCAGTTGCCTTACTACACAGGAAAGCCTTTCCCTTGCTAAAGACAACATCATATCCCTTGTCTTCTAACATCGCCACAGATATAAGATTCTTCTTCAATCCTGGAACATGCATCAATTCATTCAATACGAAGGGTTTACCAGACTCCCTCTCAAAGGAAATGGTACTGATACCGGTCGCACTGTATCTACCATAATTTCCCATCTCGATGTGCACTCCAAGATCTTTCTCATCCAGATCAGTAAACAAATCTCGATCTCCTGTCATGTGAAAAGACGCACCACTGTCAAGAAACCACACTGAACCCATCACACTTGAAACCAAGCATGCGATCAGTGAAAATACCAGCTCAAACTGTGAGGCTAAGGCCTCTCTAGCTGCAGATCTAGTAGCATGCTTATTTTTCTTCTTTTGTGGACAATTAGTGGCGTAATGTCCGTGTTGGTGATAGTGCAAGCACTTCACCTTGGACATGTCCTGCTTCTTGCCTTTCGCACCGGATTGAGAAGCATGCTTCTTGCTCTTCCCTTTCTTTTCTTTGGCAGCCAAAGCACAATTCTCTTCATCAAATTTCTTTGATGAAGATCTGTCCCTGGTACTCCGCCTTATCTCCTCTTGCACAAGATTCGACCAAAGTCGCTCCCACCCTGGCAATTTCTCCCGACCATTGACAGAGTACTGATAGGAATGACAAATCTTCGGAAGCCCAAGGAGAGCCAAGCTCACCAAGTCCTCATCATCAACAGTCACCCCCACACTTCCCATCTCATCCCTGCATTGGACAAACTTTGTGAGGTACTTGGGCATACTGTCGCCTTTCTCCATTTTTATGTTCCTGAGTTTGTCCTTGAGCGCCAACTTCCTCTAATCGCTCTTGCTTTGAAATAAATCTTTCAAATATTTCCACATCAAGAATGGAGAAGCCTTACCATGAAGGCTGGATACTATGTGATCCTTCACGCCCTCCAATAGAATCCTTTGACACTTTGCTGTCTTCTTTTGCCATGCGTCAAGTATGGCAGCATCACTAGAAGTAGGTTTTGGAATTTCTGCATCTATGAGCTCCTTCAACCCATTTTCATCTAGCACTATCTCCATCCTATCCTTCCATGCAATATAATTCGAGCTTCCCTCAAGGGCATACTCCAATCGCAATCCGTTGAAAGACATCTCAACTTTGACATCAAGAAAACACTACTGCAAATTCAAATTCCACCAGCACAAAACTCAACCGCTTCAATGTTTTTCAATTGCTTCAATGATCAATATCCCTATGATACCATGTAGAAATTTGAATAAATGATATATTATTCATCAAGATTCTCCTGATCACACACTATTTTAGCTTCATTCATAATATAGAATCTCTTCTACCATTGATCATCACATGCAGAAATAAAATCAATTGCATGCATACATTAAAACCACAAACAATCACACATATGAACACAGTATTTAATGGGAAAGCTTAAATCTGAAAACCCCAAATATTTGTATATTATATGTCATGGAGATCATGTAACAATCATAGTACAAATCTCCTCACAAGCTCTCATGCACACCCTCAATTGCTACACACTATCAAGCTAGATCTAGCAAAACACATGCTCCAATCTTTTGCCACTTGATAGCTAGCCTCTATTGCCTTTTCAATGCTATGGGATGGATTCATTAAATAGATAAACCACCCAGATTGTACTGCGCAATCCTCATGGGCTTCTCCACCTATATGTGTGTTGCAAATAGAAACAGTATAGTCACAACTGATAGTTAACCTGCTCTTTCACCTATTTCTGCACTGGTCTCCACTGAAACTGTCCATGCACTGAAGTTAACTGATGCATTATTTAGTTGATTAATGATTTTATAATTAGTGAATTAATTAATAATTAATTCACACCACTCTCACTAATTTTATCAATTAGTTAAACTGAATACAAATAGCTCAACTATGTTTAGATTAGTTAAACTGAATACAACTCCACTAACTTCCTCAATCAACTCCACCAAACTCTGTCACATGAGTTCTAACTGAAGTATCCATGCAATAGCTCCACTTAACCCTCGGGAATAGCATAATTCCTTCTGTCAGCTCCTGTGCCACATCTGTGCACTTAACTGAAGTGCTCCAAGAGAATAAGATAATGTTTATAGTCCAAATATTATTAAGAGCTAATAATATTCGACATATCTATTTTTAGGCTGACAATCTAAAAATAGATTCCGCCCAATATGTCTAAAAATAGAAGTCCATCTATATTTTCCGACTTGACCAACCATCCACAAATAGCATCCTGCAACTCATAGAACATGATCCATATGTCTAAAAATAGACATAGTCTAAAAATAGACTTTGCGCCAAAAATAGCCTGCGGGCCCACTTAGTGAAGGCGACTTCTTTCCACTAAGCTCATCATCTTGTTGCAATCTCAACAACATCCACAACTACACAAAAATTCTATGCATATACAAACTTATAGAATTCAAAGAGAAGTCTCTAACAAAATTAAACTTGCATTTCACAGGCTGAATATTTCCTTGATTTCCCCTTATCATTACAAACTCATAGCTGATATTCTCCTCTCTTCCTCTCTATGTTTTCCTCTCCAGCTTCCCATTATTTATACACAATACATGAAGCTATTCTTCTCAGAATAGAGTTCTTCTAGAATTTTTCCAACCAACCGATGCCTCCCCATTTTTAAGCACCTATTCCTATGTTCGCTCTATTCCACACAGGAAAAGAAACCAATTTCTAAATTTATTCAATATTAATTTAAATACAAAACAAACTAACAATGCTCCATAAATAAATAATAAAATAATTAGCTATACTACTTCTAATGTTTATTTTATTTTGAGTTAGCCACAACATGTGACCGAAGACATCACATTGTTTGCTAGGCTCCCGATGCTCCTGCATCAGACCACCCCACCCCTAACCACAAATATTAAATGCCAACGGTTTTTTAAATGGCGTACTTTCAGCACGTAGACAAATTAGGTGGAAATATCTAATTTAAATGTAGTTAAACTACAACTCTCCACATATAGTATAGCAATTGTAGCTGAGATTGGGAAAAAGGCTAGGGAGGTCAATTTTCAACCAATTTGGGTGAAACAAGAGTCTATCTAGACTAATTTGAGCATTATGGAGCCACTGGTGTAGAGAAAACAGACATTAGAGCCTTGTAAACACATGTATTTTCAATTTTTAGCATAATGACAAAGAGGGACATGCGATTGGGAGCTAGACCAATAGATGTAGCCCAAGAGGGGTGAAATGGTTCATCACGCCTGTTGTTTAAAACTTATGTGTGATATTATTTCTCTGTTATACATTTTTTTTAAGTGTTATTTAGGTTTATTTTCATGCTTAAAACTCACAAATTCATCTATGTTTCATGGTTAAATTACTCAGTCCTTAAGAAAACAAATGGAGACAAATTGTACATGTTCTTATTACTAAAAGAACACTTAGCACAGAAAACTAATACAGTGCTTTCAGTTCAGATTAGTATTAGAGCTAGAGTTTATTCTCTGGTGTTTTAGTGTGCAAATATTTTTTTAACTTTTTGCAAGGGTTTACATGCTTACTAGGCTTAAGCTTAAGAGAGGAGAAGGAAAATTGGTGCAAGCAAGAGGTTCTCAAAGGGAGCCACAGAAAAGGAGGGAAATATTTCCACATTCTCCACCACCTAGTTCACCTCCAAAAGAAGCAGAAGCAGCATTAATCATGCCTCCAGGTGAAGGAGAAATCCATGAAGAGGTGGATCCCAAAGAAGAATAAAGAGTGCTGAGGAAAGCATTCACTGACATGGCTGAGATGGTGAGAGTCCTTTATCAAGAAAGGAATGAGATATTAGAAGGAGAAGGATCCAAACTTCACAAGGAAGGATAGGGATCATTAAGAGGTCACAATGATGAAGATAAATAAAAGAAAGGAAATTTTGGAAATGGAGACAGTGGAAAGTCACCATCATCGCCCTCATATTCATCCTCATCATCCTCTACTTCATCTTGAGTACATCAGCCACACATGTCAAAGAACACTAGTAAAAATCATTTTCTAAAAATTGATTTTAAGGTTGAATTGCCAATGTTTAATGGTGAAGTCAATGCAGAAAAGCTTGATAATTGGATTAGGCATTTGGAGGTCTATTTGAGAATTCAGAACCTTCATGATGATGATACCAAAACCCAACTAGCTTCATTGAGAATGGAAGGTGAAACACTTGTTTGTTGGGAAGCCAAGACAAGGGAGGAGATCAAAAATCATGGTAAGATTATTTTATCATGGATTGATTTCATTACTGTCATAAAAAAATAGTTTTATCCATTATCTCATATGCAGAAATCCATAATGAACTGGAAAAATTTAAGACAATTGAAAGGACAGAATGTGCAAGAATACACCCAAGAATTTAGGGGAAGAGCTCTCTTATTAGGGGTATATTTGTAGAGCCAATATACTTTGCTTAAGTACATAGGAGGCTTACATAGCTACCTAAGACATACTATTCTCATGTTTAACCCTACAAGTCTAGATGAAGTTTGTGTTCAGGCCACACATCTAGAAGCTAGAGGGAAAAAAGTTTCTGATGAGGGTAGGAAGAAACCTTTTAAGGGGAAAAAAAAAGAGAATACCTCAAAAGGTAATGGAAAAAAGAATGCATCTGTCAATAAAAAGGGAGAAAAATTGGTTTGTAAACATTGTTCAAGAGAAGGCCATGAAGAGAAAAATTGTTGGAAATTACATCCTTAAAAGAGACCGAAGTATAACAACAACAAAGGGAAGTAGAAAAATACAACTACAACTCAACATGAATTAGGAGAAGATTCAGGTGATGAATTTAAAATTATAGCCATGGGATTGAAGAACATGAAGGGGAAAGAAATTTAAACAAAACCCAGTACTAGTACATCAAACTATCACATACAAGCTCCAAATGAATAAGAGACAATTGAACTGTTTCATGTGAGGGTCATATCCAAGCATACTAAGATTCAGACACTTTTTGATAGTGGGTCACAAGAGAACTTAATCTCTAAATACTTGGTAAAGAAACTTAATCTTGAGACCATTCCACATACAAAACCTTATCCACTTGGGTGGATTTGTAAGGATGCAAATTTATAGGTTTCAAAGAAGTGCATACTGCACTTTGCAATAACTGCACATTTTGTTGACATAGTTGAATTAGATGTGGTTCTGCTTGATATTATAGGTATTGTGTTGCGCAATCCTTACTTGTATGAAAGGAAAGTGATCTTCCATCACCATGAGAACAAATACCATTTATTCAAATATGGAAAGGAGTACATTTTTAAAGCACATCGCAAGAAGACAAATATTGCAATGGTAAATACTGGACATGTAAAGAGGCTGGTAAATTCAATTAATTTTTTTTTTCTTATAATGATTAAGCCTAAAGCTGATGTTAATCATGAATCATTTGAGGGTTTTGATCCTAAGTTGAAATAAGATTTATATTATGTAGTTGATGCACATCATGAGGTGTTTCAAGAGCCAACATGATTGCCTCCAAAAAGGGAGATTCAACATGAGATTAAGTTGCAACAAGATTGTCCTCTTCCAAACATCGGCACGTATCGCATATTGATAATGGAGAATGTTGAAATAAAGAGGAAAATCAAGGACATGTTGGACAAAGGACTCATAAGGCCAAGCACTTCGCCATGCGGTTCACCCATAGTCTTGATTCCGAAGAAAGATGGGACTTGGCGCATGTGTAGACTTCAGAGCTTTGAACAAGATAACGGTAAAGAATCGATACCCACTCCCAAAGATAGATGATTTTTTTGATCACTTGAAAGAAGAAATTTGTTTCACTAAGTTATATTTATGAAGTGGATATCATTAAGTAAGAATTGTAGAAAGTGATATATGGAAGACTGCATTCAAAACCAAACAAGGACTCTTTGAGTGGTTGGTTGTCATTTGGTTTATGCAATGCACTGACAACTTTCATGCGTGTTATGGATAATGTTTTGCATCCATTTATTGATGACTTTGTGATTTTGTATTTAGATGATATAATAATTTTTAGAAAAATAAGAGAAGAACATGTCTTGCATGTGAAAAGGGTGCTTTATGTTTTGAATAAAGAGAAATTGTTTCTTAAGATGTCTAAGTGTGAGTTCAGAAAGACTTCTCTGGTTTATTTTGGACACATTGTAGGAGGAGGCGAGTTGAGAATTGATCCTTCTAAAGTGGAAGCCATTGTGAATTGCCCCACTCCCAAAACAATAATTGAAGTAAGAAGTTTCTTAGGCACAACTCAGTATTGGAGAAATTTTATTGCTAACTTTTCTGCAATAGCATCTCCTATGCATGCAGTGACAAGTGTGAAGAAAGGCTTCCAATGGGGAGGCAAATAGCAGCAAGATTTTGAAGCTTTAAAAGACAAGATCAGTTCAGCTCCAGTCCTTGCATTACCAAATTTGAGACAACCATTCGAGATACAAACTGATGCTAGTGATTATGCCATGGGCACAGTACTTTTGCAGCATGGTAAGCCTATAACTTTTCATTCTGAAATGTTCAATGGTGCTGTAACTAATTATCCTACATATGAAAAAGAGTTATATGTGTTGGTATAAAGTTTCAAGAAGTGGAAACACTACTTTATGGGTAAAGAGACGATTATACATACCGATCACCAACCTGTTAGGGTCCCGTGATTTGGCCGATTGGTGAGCCAAATGACGATGTAACATCAAACCAAGCTTTGGAGCCCAAGGACCTAGCCTTCCTGGACTTAGAGAGGGCTCTCTCTATATGTGTAAAAGATATCGGTGTGTTTGCTTATGGTGTTCTGATATTAGGCTAGTTATGAAGTGAGTTTTTGATTTTTGGTTATTTAAGTTTGTGAGGGATAAAACTGATCAAAGATATAACATGGGTAACAAGAAGTTAGATCAACTGGGCTATGGGGTCAAAAAGGTCAAGGAAACTATCAGATGATGATATAAGGCTGCTGTAGGGCCGATTTGATTCAAGGTAGAAAGGATCTTTGGGAAAAATGGAGTAAATGGACATCAAGTTTGTGAAACACGAGGGATTTCAAGTGTAACTAGTTGATAGCAGTCATAAACATGTTATAGCAAGCCATTAATCATGCTAAATGTAACTATGAGCTAATTAATACATAGAAATCAAACATTCAAGCCATGCATAGAAGTATAAGACCCTCTAACTTTGGGAAATGGCTATCAGACTTTGGGGAAAACACATAAGATGGACTAACAACTCAAAATACTATGCCGGAACGCCTAAACACAGTCTTTAAGTTATTGGGCACTTTGACAAACAAGCTTTCATAGTTTTAGGCAAAGGGCTAGATCGGGACTAGGCCTCCTTGGTTCAAACAAAATGATAATCTTAATCAGTCAAAGAGATAGTTTCATGGATGGAACTATGGACGGTCATAGGTAAGCAGGGCACACCATACATCCTACTCAACATGCATAGAACTTTTAATGAAACTAGCAACAATATCCTTAAGTTACTAAAGAGCAGTTAAGAATTCTTTAGTGCAACTAAGGAAGAAGAAAACATAAAAGCTATGAAGATTCAGGAATTTTGAGGTGCCTCCATGGGCATATCTCAAACTTAATCTCTACTGATCTATACCAAGCAAGAATCATGTATCATGAATGAAAACTAGAAGACAACAACAAAGCAAGAAACACTATACCATTCTACCATGTCATGGAATCCATCAACAATATTTCATCATTCATCAAAAGCATCCAAGAGGCAGTCCAAAATCATAACACAAGTATGTTCATCAAAGCTCATATGACCAATATATTGATTCTTCTCACAAGTTCAGCCTTGTTTTACAATGAAGCCTTGTCGAATAAATAGGCTCAAGTGAGGAAAACCTCATGGAGCAACTAGCTATCCCATTGGCCTAATCAAAATATCTAAACTTGTCCTTGAGGCTTTGCAAAGCCCAAGGCACAAAATATCCCATAAAATATCTAAAAAAATGCTAAAAAGGGAAATTATATTCACTTTGCATCATTTTCCAAGTGCAAAAATAGCTAAACGCACATTTGGAAAAAGCAGATTTTTGAGGTTCAAAAATTACAAAAATACTTCAAATTTATATCAGAAAAAGGTCCCCTGACTTGCCGGAAACATTTGGCAGCCTTCCTGGTGTCAAAACGAGGCTCATGATGGCCCGATGGAAAGCTCTCTGTGTCTACTTTCCGGCGCAACTGAAATCACCTCAATCTGATGCCTTGAAGTCTTCCAAATCTGTATCTGTGTGTAAAAAGCCAGGAAATTGCAGACTGCTAATATGCCGGGCAGAATGTGCAAAAAGTGAGCATTTTTCGCCATTTTGAGGGGGTAAATGATCTCCAAATGCTCTGAAAATAGCTGAGGACCTGATCATGAAATTATGGAATCAACTGGTATCATCCTCCTCCCTTGAAAAAACCTCAAATTGAAATGGCGAAATTATGAGTTTTCGACCAAAAACTCAAAAAATGCCAAAAAACAAAAAGTTGTCGAAATGGGCCCAAAATTGGCACGCATGACCCTCAAGGGTCCCTAGCAACATGCTCCAAAGCTGAGGCCAAAATGTCAAGAGCTGATGTGCCTTTCTCCTCTTTCCGTGTCGGGCACTTCCCCTTTGCTTTCTTCAATTTCTCTTGGGCTGCCTTTAGTTTGCGCCGGGCAAACTGATTCAACTTTTGAAAGTGATGTGTCCTCTTCCTTTGTAGCTCCAGATCTCTATTTGCTCTTTCAAGCTTCATCTCCAAGTGTTTGTTGGCTCTTTCAAGCCATGCCTCTTTGTTTTCTTCAATTTCCTGCTCAAGGAGTGCAGTGAGAGGAAAGGCTTGGAGATGGGCTTGTTCTTCTTCTTTCTGCTTTTCCAAGGCTCTTTTAAGTCCTATGGTCCTAGGTCTCTTCCGCCTAGGCTGGTCTCCTTCTTCTTCCTCATCAAACTCACTGATGAGTTCCTCTATCCTCATTTGCGCCTTAGCTGCCTCATTCTTTTATTTGATATCCCTTGCCTCTTGAACTGCTGTGTGAACATTCATCTGTTTATTTTGGGTTTCCAAGAAATAGTTGAAGTTCCTTGCCTGTTGAAGATCATTCTCCAATGTCTCAATTTGCCCCTCTTTATGGATTAGGAGGTTTTCAAGAAGGCGGGTTTCATTATCGCTGTCATCACTTTGGATTGGGATGACAGCCAATGCACCTCCATGTTTTTCACTTTTTCCAACCTTGATTTTCCCTTTGAAGGCCAATCTTGCACTTTTCTTCCTTGGCATGCTAGTGGGTGACCTCTTGGGAAATTTTCTTTTGCTAGGGACAACTTTTGTCACTTTTGGAGTGGCAGCCTTAGGCCCTTTCTTCCTTGCTATGCTAGGTTTTGTTCTTTTGGGAGGAGGAGACACAACTGCTTTACCCTTGACATCTTCTTGAAACTGCTGCTCTCCTTGAGGCTGCTGTGTGTCTTCTTCTTGCTATTCAATTTTCTGCCCCTGTTCGCCAACATCAATTTGTTGTTCTACTTCAATGCCTTGTTCAATTTGTGTTTCAACCTGCTGCCTTTTTTCACCAAAATCAAGCTGCTGCTGTGCTTGGATTTCCTGTTCATTTTGTGGCTCAAGTTGTTGCTCAATTTCCTTCCCAAGCTGTTGTTCCTGTCCTTCAATATCAAGCTGCTGCTCTTCCTCTTGTACCTGCTGTTCATCATCTTCTGTTCGCTGCTGACCTTCCCCACTGTCCTGCTGCTGTTCCTCATCTTCTGTTTGCTGCTCTTCATCCCTTTCCTCTTGCTCATGACCTTTCTCTTCTTGCTGTCTACTTCCCTCTCCTTCTTCCTGCTGTCCTGACTGTTCTGTGGTAATTTTGAGCCTTCTAGGAGTAGGCCTGCTGGACAAAGGTATAGGGCGATGAATAGGCTGAGTGGGAGATATATGGACAGGAGGAATAGTAGAGAAATCTGGGTGACTGATGAATACATCCCATGGAACCTCTTTCTTCTCTAGCTGGTGTAGGATGATAATTTTGATCAGAGAATGATGGAAAAGGGAAGGTATTTGTAGAGATGGAGTCTTCTTCTGGACTGTGGATGCCATCTTCTCGATGCTCTTGTATAAAAAGTAAGGGAGATTTAGCTGCCTGGTTCTAGTGAAATGCATCAATAGTCGGACATGGTAGGCATAAACTCGATCAAACCTCCCTTCACAAGTAAAATACTTCATTATGACTTTCATAAGAGGAGCATAGCTTTCAAGAAGATAAGAAAAAGGGAAAATAGCAGTGAAAGTATCTGTATGCTCAGGCTTGATGAAAGGCTTGTAATCTTCCAACTCAAGATGGGTCTGTTTGAACCATTTCTCACCATGATATGGAATCTTGGTGGCCTTGGACACTGATCTTGGAGAAAACTTGAAATCAAGGTCCGCTACCTGGAAATGCTTGTTCTGGAACCTCAGGGCGCATAGATGTGTTAATGGCGAAAAACTTTTGACCTCTTGTATCTTCTGGCAGAAGTCTAGACAACCTACTTCATGGAAGTTGAAAAGGATGGATGGATGAGCATTAACCTCTTCTGTAGAGATTGGCTCATATCTTTTATGTGGACCACTTCTGCTGTCTTGCCTTGGAGGCATTTTGACCTAAATGTGCTTTTGACGAAACAAACTGCCTCACTGTGTGTAAACTGCCTTCTTGGAGTCAAACTGTGTCAATTCACTGTCTTGATAGAGAAACAATGTAATTTGGATGATTGCAACAAGTTTCCTTACAATACAAAAACCCCTGCTCTTTCAGAAAGTGGCCTGTCCACCTTTAAAGTATCTCAACTGGCAGACTTTTCAATAAGATACCATGCAGTGAAAAGGAGACAAACTGCTAGGTAAATTTTCTGTGTAAAGTGTCAAGAAATCACCTTGTTCTTGTGAAGTTTGGAGGTTAACAGCACATTTTAATCTTTGCCCAAGGTAGACTTTGCAATCATTACAAACCTGCTCTTCATAGTGTGCCAATCACTCAACAAACTTACATATGGTGCAATCAAACCTTAGTGTAATCAGACAGTCACTGTCATAGTCCTGGAACAAAGGAAACAAAGTTTAAAATGCTCCAAACAATTCAACAAAGCCTGCAAGAGTCTTCTCTTTTCAAAATAATCAAGGCCTCTTATCAATGTAACACCTTTGGCTTTGTTAGAAAAAACTTTGCTCTATATGGACATCTACTTATCAAATAAGCTCGAGGGATAAAAGGCAGTCAAGCAAAATACACAGTGAAAATTGTCCTTTCTGTGAGAAGTAGAAACAACTTTGCCCCGTAGCTTTCAACCAATAAACTGCTCTTTAACCAAAACCCTTTTTCTCATTACATTTACTATCCTCTATTGGTATGTCACTCCATCAAACAAAATCATACCACATACATGGTCAACCTCCAGTGTGGACATACAGTCAATCTTACTGGTATGGAACAAGGTGACAGAATTTAAACAAGCTCTAAAGTTTCAACAGAGGCTATAGCAGCTTATTTCTTTCCCACAATCAAAACTCTTGTTTAATATGGAAACCCTGTCCTTTGTAGAAAAAACCTCTACCCCATCCGAATATCAACTTGTCAAAATAAGCTTGAAGAACAAGACAGTCAAGTGGAAAACTCAGGAAAAAACTGCCCCTTTTGTGGTCTATAAGGTTAACTTTTGCCCTTTGATGCTTTGAATTTCACCACAGTTTTACACCTCGGCTTCACAAAATATATGATGATATACAAACTAGGTCAAACTCAACAATTTTGTTCTAACCCCTTCATTCCTTGCACTTATTTGAACCATATACCCTAAGTCAAAGTCATACTTCATGAGAGAGGTTAACAGGGCTCATTTTGTTTCTATGATGAGGTAGGAGAGGCCTGTAGCTTTCAATCACAACCGCTCTTAAAAACAAACCCTGTTTTAATTTGAACGCTGCCTTCTTTCAACCAACACTGTTTTTATGCAGATATTTGTTTGCGGGTTGGAAATGTTTTGAAGGCAGTTGGAGGCATAAACAGGTGCACGGCACTTTGCAGAGGAAGAGCGTCGCACCAATAACCAACCGGGCGGCCTGTCGGGTCGTAGTCGGGCGCCGTGTACAGGCGCGTCGCGCACATGTACAGGCGCGTCGCGTGACTGTTATCGGTCAGTGCAAAAACGCTTCTGAGCGCATCACACAAACTTACAGGCACGTCCCGCAGAGAAACTATGGCAGACTTCTTAAAAAATCGCTGCAATCTTCTTTGTTTGGTCTTGAGGACAGCAGAGAGGCTTTACTCGATACTCTTGCTCGGAGTTTTCATAAATGAAGTAAGTGAAGTTGGTCAGTCCCATTATATTACTTTCCAAGACAACAAAAACCCCAACGGTTACTTTGTTGGTGAAGCAAGATAGGGTGTTTGTTTTCAAACCAAAACCTTTAAGCGTTGCCTTCGGACTTCAACATTTTCTTTGGTACATTGTAGGCTGGGCTCCAAAATAGTGTAGGCAACGGAGGGCTTTCATATTTTTAAACCAAGTCAACATGAACCACTTTTTATAATACGTGTGACTTGGCAAAAGGTTTTTACGCTATCATTGTCTGAGACCTGACCATCTAACAGCCAACTCCAATTTTGAATGATACCACGATGACCTTCAGACCATCTTTTGCCACTTTGTCTTTAACACTGTTGATGACATTTGTTATGTAACCCCACTTTAAAACTGTCAAGAAAATACTGAAGACTACTTGGTTATTTGAAAGGATAGGGTTTATCTTTCACCTTGCTTTGACAGTTTCTATCTTCACTTGCTTTGACAGTTTCTGTCTTCACTTGCTTCTTCAACTTCTTTCTCACTGCAGGTGCCCCAATTTTCTGACATTATTCGGATTTGGTCATGGTTCTTTGATTTAAGAAAGGCGCCCCTTTTCAAAATACTTCCCTTCTCAAAACATATCATATAATACCTCTGTTCATTGAATAATGAAAACTTATTTTTACCTTGAACTCTCTAAAACATTGACAGTATATCAAAACAACTCCTTTGCCTATGATGAACAATAGTTCCAATGGTGATGTCTCTTGGTGATAAAACTCAAATTTCCTTTGTCAGCTGATTTTCTTTCCATGCTTTTCAAAGTTTTCAAAACTCAGATCATAACTTGTGGATAAGATGTCTTTTGAAACTTTGACTGTTCTTACTTAGAGGAGGAAATGTCTCTTTTTGGAGCAGTGGTATTTAGATTTTGCCTTTGATGCTTTCCAGAACCTGAAACACTGTGCCAAAGCTCTTTTTGTGCTTAATGAGCTTGTATACCTGTTTGTAAGAGACAAACTAGATCAAATACATTTTTTCTCTAGGTATTATGCCATAATTTTGCCTTCAATGTAAATCTAATCAGGTGACAGGCTTTGCTTGACTGTAGATGCAACTGTTAGGTGTCTTTGAGCTTTCTTCTTTGACTATGGGTAGAAGACAAAACAGGGGATGATGTATTAGAATTAGAAAGTGAAACAAAGAGAGCTGCCCTTTTTGTTTCCTGTGCAAGGGGTTTTCACTGTCTCATTGCACTGCTCCTTGCTGAGGGGAAACTGAAATGTCACCATTTTCCTAGATCAACTTATGACAAGTATTTTGAAAGATAATTTCTGTGAGTAAGGAGGTTAGCACCCTTGAAAAACAACCATCTTTTCTTCTGCCTGTGTAATGACATGACTTGTCAACCATTCTTCAAATTGGTCTTGTTGAAATAGCAGGCTGCTTATAATTAGAATTGTTTTCACAAATGATATGTCTCTCCAAGGGTTTAACAATTCATATGATTTGAAAACTTCAAATGACTCCCTTTACAAGACCAAAAACTTTGTTTTCCTTTTTCTTGCACATTTCAGATCCTAGCCCTATTATGATAATCACTTATACTCAGAAAACCTAGAGTCACTGTTTTACTGTCTAGTAAAAAGCAAACCTGGGCTTTTGCAATCCTTAAAGTCAATATTGGCCAGCGCCCTCTGCTTGTAGATGAAGGAGGCGCCTTAACCCTCTGCTTGTAAATGAAGGAGGTTCTCGACCATGACAAATTACTAGTTTGCTTGACAGTGGTGTCTTTCTTTTACTGTGATTTCATGCTGAAAGGAAGCTGCAAGGTCTTGATGAGTAACTCTCTGTCTTGTAGATATATTCAGGCTCCTGTTTACATTGAGAAGCAGTTGTTCTTCTAAATGTAGATTCAAGAAATTCCTTCTGAGATGATGTTATATTTCCTGTCTTTGTTGAATCCATAAAACACTGTAAAACACCTAATAATCAGCTTGAGACTTTGGTCTATGCAGTGCTGAGACTTAGGGGTGTGTAAGTGGCGCGACTTAGGGCTGTAATCAATTTCATTTGCAGAGTGGGAAGTCTGTCATGAATGGTCTGTGTCAGATGGAGGTTTTTGGCTTTTTGATGTTTGCCAAAGGTAAAATGCCTTAAAGCGCCACTTCCTAACTTAGGGGAGGCTTTTGAAACAGACTTGGATTTTCCTTTTAGAGCTGATGGGCAGACCAGTAGGGCTGAAGCTAGATAGGATAATGATAATGAGTTTTAACTTTGACATGGGCGGACTGAAAAGTAGGAGGGCGAAAAAAAGTTTTATGAGGGTTTTCTAGATGACAAATTGACATATGGAGATCAGCTTCTAGAAAACTCAGCTATGGATCTAGTCATCACTAACAAGTGAAAAATACTGATGACTAACAGTGGCTCCATTTGGGGAGGGCATCTCCTCGTCAGGAGGTGTCCAGAATTCAGATCTTTGGCTTATGAAGACCAGTGCCTTACCCATTGGCGCAAAATTTCACCCTTCTTTGATGCTATTTCTGAAAAGTGACAGCATGGTTAACATCAATGATACTTCTACCTACCCCACTATCTTTCCTAACAGTTTTTCTTCTCTTTGGCGCATTTGAACTAACAGCCTTTTGACAATGTATATTTTTCTTTTTGCAAAATGAACCTATCTATTTCTACTCTTATATCTGTCGGGAGTTCAGATTAAACTGGTGAACTCCTTCATTACTCTACCTATGCTAGATCGACTGTCAAGATTAAGCAGTTTGATAGGATTTTGTTTCTCTAATCTAAAACATGAAATTCAAAATGATCAAATCAGGATTAGATGGTCTGATTTGTCATGCATTTGCGGCATAAAAGACAAGCTGCACACAAATATTATTTTGCAACAAAGGGAAACTAGACAAGCGGGGCTAAGATGTACAATGTATTTTTCATCCCTGACTTCTCTCTTTGGTTCTGTTTTAGGCATGTGGAACCAGAATCTCTCCCTAATCTAAACTCTGTGATAAGTCAATCTTACACAATGTTGACTATCTTTTGCACTCACTAACTAATCAGCAAATAAATTTAAACATGCTCAGCTATGATTAGGCTAGGTGGCTGAACAAGACATTGAAGTACTAGTAGCGGCATTTAGACTTGCTCGCTTTCTGAAAGACTATTTTTTTTGGAACATGGGGCCTTTGTTCTATCTTCACTCGCCCTCTTTTCTATTTTTTACTGTTTTTGACTTTTCCATCTTTTACTGTTTTTTTGACTTTTCTATTTTTCAATATTTCAGACAATGGTATGTACAATGAATGAAAAGTGTTTCAAACTCAGAAATGGAACTCCTGACAAAAATAATGCTTTAATGTCCTGCCATTCACAGGACCCCCAAAAATTTTAGTCCCATCAGGTTCTTGCAGGAAGAAAGCATTGTTTCCACTGACTGAGCTGATGATGTAAGGCCCTTTCCATAAATTTTCAAACTTGCCATGTTTACCTTTATCTTCCCTTCTAGAATCCCATTTTAAAACTTTATCTCCAATCTGGAAATCATTTTCCTTAGTTCTTCTGTCAAAAATCTGTTTTATTTTGTCTTGTGCCAACTGAGCCCTTTGGTAGACTTCTTCTCTAGTTTGCTGTAAATGGATAGTCTGATTTACCCTCCTTTGCATGTCATTTTCTTCTATTTGGACTTCTTGTAATAGCTTCATTACCGGAACCCCTAAAGATGTTGGGAAAATGGAATCTATACCGTAAACTAGCTGGTAAGGAGACATACCTATGGATTTCTTGGTGGTTAATCTATCAGCCCATAAGGCGTGTACTAGTTTCCCATGCCATGCTTTTTGATTTTGTTCAAGAAGTTTTTTGATAATGTTGACTAGGCTTTTGTTAGAAGACTCGGCTAAACCGTTACCTTGAGGGTAATAGGCTGTGGAATGTCCTAATGAAATATGATACTTGTGACAGAAGTCTATCATTTTCTTGGAGGAGAAGGCAGCGGTGTTATCTGTAATGATCTTCCTGGGACAGCCGAATCTGGATAGGATATTGGTTTCTAGGAACGTGATGATGACTGAATCAGTGGCATTCCGAGAAGGTATGGCTTCTATCCATTTGGTAAAGTAATCAGTGGTTGTGAGGATCCATTTATGTTGAGCGGATGAGGAGGGGTGAATTTACCCAATGAAATCCAAACCCCATTGCTGGAAGGGTCCTTCAACTATAATGGGATGTAAGGGCAAAGGTAAAATCTTTTTCTTGCCATAAAAAATTTGACATTTATGGCATGTCATAACTAGTTTATGAGTATCAGGGAATAAGGTAGGCCAATAATAACCGGCTCTAAGGATTTTGTTTGCAGTGGTTTTCCAGTAGAGATGGCCCCCACATTCCCCTTCGTGCATTTCGTGCATAATTTTCTCTGCATCAGACTCAAGCAAACATTTAAGCAGCATACCAGTGGGATTTTTCCAATACAGAAAACCATCTAAAATGAAAAACTTTAAAGATTTTTGTTTAAGGAATCTTGCTTTTGTTTTTGATAAAGTCGGAGGAGCATTCAGATAAGTTAATACATAAAGAATATCTGCATACCAAGGTGAATCCAGAAATATCTGATCAATAGGGGGGAGTGTGCACTCTTCCTGTTCTTCTAAGGCATCAACAAAATTTATATCTAAAGCTTGGAGGTTGGTTTCAGCCATTAGTCTTGCAAGTCCTTGTCCTTTAACTAGTTTGGTAGGCCGGATTTCTAAGTCATATTCTAGGATGATAGCGATCCATTTTCCCCTTTTACCATCAGGATCTTGGTTCAGAATGTCCTTGACGACAGTATTAGGGACAAAAGCTATGACATGATAATGCAAGATGTAAACTCGGAAATCTTTCAGCGCTTTTACCAATGAGAATGCCTATTTTTCCATGATGTTATATTTCAAGGGAGCATCTCTCAGGGATTTGGTAAAAAGGCAATGGGTTGCTCTTGCCCAGCTGCATTTTTTTGCAACAACACCGCCGCTATTGTGTGTTATGAGGCAAATGAAAAAATGTAAAAATCTTTGGTAAAGTCAGGGCTTATCAATACTGGTGTTTCAGTTAAAGCCCTTTTAATTAGTTCAAAAGATTTTTTGGCTTCTATAGTCCATTTAACCCCGACCTCCTTTTTTAACATATTTGTGATATCTTTCAGGAGTTCAGCAAGGTTTGGGATGAATCTTCTTAACAAATTTATCTTTCCGATAAAGGACTGTAACTCCTTTATGTTTCTGGGGTGACTTATCTGTAATATACCTTCGATTCTCTAGGGGTCTATTTAATTCCTTCTTCTGAAATAATGTGACCTAGGAGATTTCTTTCTTCTAGACCGAAAAGTGTTTTCTTTGGGTTTAGGGATAGACCATACTTTCTGCATTTGTTGAAAACTTTTCTTAAGTGTGCTAGGTGTTCTTCATCTGATTTAGAATATACCATTATATCGTCAAGATATATGACTATGAAAACACCTATGTCTTCTGAGAAGGCTATGTCCATGGCTCTTTGAAATGTGGCGCCAGCATTCATCAGTCCGAAAGGCATTTTAACGTACATAAAAGTGCCCCAAGGGGTGGTGAAATTTGTCTTATGTTGATCGGTAGGGTAAACCAACACTTGGTTATAACCAGAAAAACCATCAAGTAATGAGATTCTTTTAGCGCCTACTACCTTCTGAAGTATGTGGTCCATTTTGGGTAGAGGATAGTTATCTTTCAGACATGCCCTATTCAGGTTTCGGAAATCTATACAGAGTCTGATTTCACCAGTCTTTTTCCTAATTGATACTAGATTTGAGACCCACTCAGAGTATCGGAGAGACACTATTATCCCGGCATCATACATCTTTTTAATTTCCTTTTCAACCAACGGTAGTAATACTGGGTTTATCCTTCTTAACTTTTGTTTAAAAGGCTTTTGGTTTTCTTTGAGGGGAATTTTATGTTGGATGATGCCGGTGTCATATGACTTCAAATCTTGGTACCCCCATGCAAACACATCTTTAAATTCTTTGAATAAATTGACGTACCTTTGCTTTATGTGAGGTGGGAGGGTTTTGGATAGTTTAATGTTTTTTGGCTCTTCTGGGCTTCCTATATTGTACTCCTCTATGTCATCCTCAGTAGATTCCATCTTTGGTTTTTTGGCCACATCGTTAAAGTCAAACAATTCTTCTAAAGGCGCGAGCCCTCTGGGTATGGTGTCATTTTCGTAGTGTAAGACTTCGAGTTCCCTTTGGTCAATGTCCTCTCCTATTTCATTTTCATATGGATTGTCTACCAGGTTTAGATTGGTCCACAAAGGTGGATTTAGCTCTTGGTCTTGACTTAGGCTGGGTTTCCTTTCTTTGTCTCCTGAGTCTGTTTTGGTTATTTCAAACTCATTCCTGGATTGTAGGAAATCATCAATTTGATCATCGTCTTGGAATATTTGCCAATGGTCAAGATTATCTGGCACTGTAGGGCGATGTTTGACCTGAGTACTATATGGTTCACTTAGGCATGGTATTTGGCCATTACTCGCAGCAAAGGCGAGTTCATTTACTAGGATGTTTTGAATCCTAGGGATATAGGTGAGTTCATATTTCTCAAAGGTTTTAAGGATATCCAAAGCTGCATTCCTATATTCTCTTAGTCTTGGGTTCTTTGCCGAATATTCACCTTTGATTTGTCTGATTACAAGCTCTGAGTCTCCTTGGGATGATACTCTCTTAGCGCCTAGGTCCCTAAGTATGTGTAGACCAATGAGAAGGGCTTCATATTCCGCAATGTTATTAGTACATTGGAATTCCAATCTAAAAGAATGACCTTCTTTAGTATTATGAATCCAGATGCCGGCCCCTGATCCCGTTTTGCCACAAGAACCGTCAAAGCTTATACTCCAAAGAGTTTCCTTTTCATACATGATACTAAGCTGTTTTTCAGGTTTCTTGGGACTTTGGTCATCAATTTCTTCATTCAGTAATGGTTTGGAGATGTCTTCATTTTCTTTTATCTGCTTGTTTATATCACTTTCATTGTATAAGATAAAAGAATCTAAATTGGAATGAATGGAATAGATGGGAGTATTGTTTGGCCTATCTCTGTTGCTAACCATGTATTTCATGTGAGTCTCTCGGTATAATCTCCTAGTTTGGTTGAAAACTGGGATAGTAGCGAATGACATATCCATTTGAAGACATCCTTGTATTTTGGCAGCCCATGCCCTTGATAATAGCATTCCATACTTGGGCGGGATATCGGTCACTACTACGTCCATGACTAAGTTTTTCGCCGGTAGTTGTGTTAGGGAAAAATCTAGATTCTTTATTAGACCTAAACATTTGACCTGGCTTGAGTCGAAAGAATACAGGTTTTTGTAAGGTTGAGTCACTTCTAGTCCCAGGTTTTCCATGACTGCTTTAGGCATGAGGTTATGGGAAGCACCAGAATCTAACATGGCATTATGTAATATCTTGTCCCGTATGTTTAAGCATATATAGAAAGGAGAAATAGATCCTTCTTGGTATTCACCTTCTACTTTAGGGCCAAATAAGAGCTCGAGTTTGTCGTCAGTTAGATTCAAGGTATCTGCCTTGCTCTCTAGGTCGAGGACTTTGAAGATTTTAGATCTATACCTATCCACAGTTATTAGCTTCGTGAGGGGTATGGTAATTTTTATTTTGGAAATTTCCCCTTTGAAACTAAAAGGAGTATGTAGTTTAGGCAGATTTGTTTCAGCTTTCTCAGACATAACTTTTTCTATGTTCTTAATTTGCTGACTTTGGCTTGGGACTTTGTTTGATACAGCCAACTCTGGGGTTTCTGTAGAGGTACTAGGAGTATCTGAGCTAGTACTTGTCTGAATGGCCTTACCTTTGTTTTGGTCAATCTTTTTGGCCCCAATTTTGTTACTATCCATGGTCTTGTTTAGAATGTTATCAGGGGTTTTGGTACTGTCAGGATTACTCTTTTTGGAATGGTTTTGGTTTTTTCTTCTTCTAAGGTTATACTGCCGGTGAGCTTCTATTATGGCATTTTGGAAATCTATGGCAGGGTCGTCGAGATCTTCATAGTTGGTCTCATATTGATTAGGAGAAAAGAACGCTTGTTCTTCTTCTGTGAGGTACACCTCACTCTCATTATCAGATCCTATGAGGTTTAAATGATGTTCATCAAGATTTTATGTATCCCTGTCATCCTCTTCCACATAGTTTTCATTGAATGGTGGCCTAATTTGTTGGTCATTTTCCCTTGGCCTGTTTTGGGGCTGTTCCCTCCTAAAGTTTTGGTTCCGGTTTCTGTTTGGAGGGTTTGGTTGGTTGTCCCTAACAGGAGCCTTTTCATTTATCCTTTCCCACATTTTGGCCATGGTTTTGACTAAGTCATCTATTCTAGGATCTAGGGAAGGTGATGAAGTGGAGACCTCATCTTTATATGTGACCTTTCTTTCTGATCTAGTCCTGGCTCTTTTTTCTGCTAAGTTGGCATATGCTTTTATGGCTATTTGTTGCATTTCCTCTAAGGTAGGGGGATCTTTGTCTCTCAGATGATATGTCATGTCCGGATCGAAACCCTCGGGGAATTTTGCCAAGGCTAAACCAAGTGGGGGTTTGAAATGAGGTGGGAGGGAGTTATATACACTGTTGAACCTAGTGCAGTAAGCCTGGACACTTTCCCCATTTTCCCGTTTTAGGTTGTTATATTCTGACAGGATTTGAATGGGGTTTCTTCGGATTTCCCACCTATTTCTGAAGACTTGATGTAGTTCTGGGATATTGTGGATGTTGTTTGGAGTTAAGCTTTTGAACCATGTTTTGGGTTCACCACCAAGACTTTGGGTGAATATTCTCATTCTGAAGGTCTCGTCTTGTACCTCCAGGTATTCATAAGCATCAGTCATCCTACTTATATGTTGTTGAGGTGTGGTGGTGTCTTCTCCAATAAAGTGTGGGATTTTGTCTTGATATTTATTTGGGAGAGGAGCCAAAGGTGGTGGTAACACCAAAGGTGCATACCAGGCTGCCATGACAGGAGCTAATGGATGATGTACAAGATGAGGACTAGTGGGATGAGATGAGATGGTTTGAATAGGTGTGGCGGATGAACTTGGACTGGTGATTTGGTTTTGAGAAGACCTGGGATGGTGGGAGCCAAAGTAATGAAGAAGCTGAAAATCGGGAGGGGTGGAAGGTGAGGCTTATCTACTATGGCTGTGTGATTGGTCTAGGGTTTCAAGATCGTCAAAGTTTATTTCACTATGAGACCTGCTCCTGAAAAGAGTTTTTGATGATTCTAATTCAAAAGGTGAATCAGGTAGGATAGTGAGATGTTCAGGTACTGATCTTGTTTTATGGATGGATCTACCAGTAGCTAGATGGTCAGTTTCGAAAGCCTGCCACAGAATCTTCTCTGGGTCATCTACTATGATAGGGGGATTTGGGTCTGGATGGGATCTGGTGTTGATTCTTCGTGAAGCCAGATTTTGGATCTAGAGCTTAGAGAGAATGGTATTGGTGAATGTTCTGGATGAGTGGTCTCTCTAAAGTTCTACTAAGGTGAAGGATGGTCAAAAATAAAAAGGGATGGATTAGTGGAGTCGCCAGGTGGAACTGGGTTTTTTTTTATGAAGATAGCTATGGTCCACCACCAGTAACTAATCTGGGAATGTTTTGGATTTTTTGAGTTTTATGTGCAGCCTATGGTTTGTTAAAGTATCCTAGGCTTGTTTCAACACTTTGCTAGGGTGATGAGAACAACAAGAGTTTTACTCTAAATGGGTCTATGGGCTGCTTGCTTGTTTAAGTATCTAAAGGACCAAAGGGTCTATAAGAGTTTGCTAGACTATCATGTACTCAGTGTCCCACCATCTCCCGCTATGTTAGTGAGTGATGGGATAGGTCTATCAGATAGTAACCTAAAGTTCGGTAAAATAGTTAGGCCTACTAGAGGTTAGTGGAGTCTCCAGGTGGAAATTGGTTGCTTTTGAGATATGTGTGTATGGTCCACCACCAATATTTTGGGGTTTTTTGAGTTTTATGTGCCTACAAGGTTTGGAAGAGTTTTCTATAACTGACTCATCATTTTGCTAAGATGGTGAAGGAGCTATTTTCTACTCTTCAGACAATATCTAAGTTTACTAAGCTTGATTGAGACTTCAGGAGTTACTAAGGTGTACTTATATTGTCACTAACTCGAAAGGTCCTACTGTGAGTGTCACTATGTTAGTGAGCAGTGGGATGAGTCAATCAGATAGTATTCTTAAAGCTGCTTAAGGTCTAGGGAATCTAAGTTTGTTTAATACTCAGGGTCCCACCGTGATCGCCATTATGTTAGTGTGGCGATGAGGTGGCTCACTGGTAGGTATTCTTGAAAATAAGGGACTTCTAGAGTTCTAAGGTGTCCTTAGATTGTCACTAACTCAAAGTCCCACCGTGATCGCCATTATGTTAGGGTCCCGTGATTTGGCCGATTGGTGAGCCAAATGACGATGTAACATCAAACCAAGCTTTGGAGCCCAAGGACCTAGCCTTCCCGGACTCAGAGAGGGCTCTCTCTATTATATATAAAAGATATCGGTGTGTTTGCTTGTGGTGTTCTGATATTAGGCTAGTTATGAAGTGAGTTTTTTGATTTTTGGTTTTTTAAGTTTGTGAGGGATAAAACTGATCAAAGATATAAAATGGGTAACAAGAAGTTAGATCAACTGGGCTATGGGGTCAAAAAGGTCAAGGAAGCTATCAGATGATGATATAAGGCTGTTGTAGGGCCGATTTGATTCAAGGTAGAAAGGATCTTTGGGAAAAATGGAGTAAATGGACATCAACTTTGTGAAAGACGAAGGATTTCAAGCATAACTAGTTTGATAGCAGACATAAACATGGTATGGAAAGCCATTAGTCATGCAAAATGTAACTACAAGCTAAATAATACATAGAAATAAACATTCAAGCCATGCATAGAAGTATAAGACCCTCTAACTTTGGGAAATGGCTATCAGACTTTGGGGAAAACACATAAGACGGACTAACAACTCAAAATACTATGTCGGAATGCCTAAACACAGTCTTTAAGTTATTGGGCACTTTGACAAACAAGCTTTCATAGTTTTAGGCAAAGGGCTAGATCGGGACTAGGCCTCCTTGGTTCAACAAGATGATAATCTAATCAGTCAAAGAGATAGTTTCATGGATAGAACTATGGACAGTAATAGGTAAGCAGGGCACACCATACATCCTACTCACATGCATAGAACTTATGAATAAAACTAGCAACAATATCCTTAAGTTACTAAAGAGCAGTTAAGAATTCTTTAGTGCAACTAAGGAAGAAGAAAACATAAAAGCTATGAAGATTCAGGAATTTTGAGGTGCCTCCATGGGCATATCTCAAACTTAATCTCTACTGATATATAGGAAGCAAGAAGCATGTATCATGAATGAAAACTAGAAGACAACAACAAAGCAAGAAACACTATACCATTCTACCATGTCATGGAATCCATCAACAATCCTTCATCATTCATCAAAAGCATCCAAGAGGCAGTCCAAAATCATAACACAAGTATGTTCTTCAAAGCTCATATGACCAATATATTGATTCTTCTCTCAAGTTCAGCCTTTTTTTACAATCAAGCCTTGTGGAATAAATAGGCTCAAGTGAGGAAAACCTCATGGTGCAACTAGCTATCCCATTGGCCTAATCAAAATATCTAAACTTGTCCTTGAGGCTTTGCAAAGCCCAAGGCACAAAATATCCCATAAAATATCTAAAAAAATGCTAAAAATAGAAATTATATTGACTTTGCATCATTTTCCAAGTGCAAAAATAGCTAAACGCACATTTGGAAAAAGCAGATTTTTGAGGTTCAAAAATTACAAAAATACTTCAAATTTATATCAGAAAAAGGTCCCCTGACTTGCTGGAAACATTTGGCAGCCTTCCTGGTGTCGAAACGAGGCTCATGATGGCCCGCTGGAAAGCTCTCTGTGTCTACTTTCCGGTGCAACTGAAATCACCTCAATCTGATGCTTGGAAGTCTTCCAAATCTGTACCTGTGTGTAAAAAGCCAGGAAATTGCAGACTGCTGATATGCCGGCCAGAATGTGCAAAAAGTGAGCATTTTTCGCCATTTTGAGGGGGAAAATGATCTCCAAATGCTCTGAAAATTTCTGAGGACCTGATCATGAAATTATGGCATCAAATGGTATCATCCTCCTCCCTTGACAAAACCTCAAACTGAAATGGCGAAATTATGAGTTTTCGACCAAAAACTCAAAAAATGCCAAAAAACAAAAAGTTGTCGAAATGGGCCCAAAATTGGCACGCATGACCCTCAAGGGTCCCTAGCAACATGATCCGAAGCTGAGGCGAAAATGTCAAGAGCTGATGTGCCTTTCTCCTCTTTCCGTGTCGGGCACTTCCCCTTTGCTTTCTTCAATTTCTCTTGGGTTGCCTTTAGTTTGCGCCGAGCAAACTGATTCAACTTTTGAAAGTGATGTGTCCTCTTCCTTTGTAGCTCCAGATCTCTGTTTGCTCTTTCGAGCTTCATCTCCAAGTGTTTTTTGGCTCTTTCAAGCCATGCCTCTTTGTTTTCTTCAATTTCCTGCTCAAGGAGTGCAGTGAGAGGAAAGGCTTGGAGATGGGCTTGTTCTTCTTATTTCTGCTTTTCCAATGCTCTTTTAAGTCCTATGGTCCTAGGTCTCTTCCACCTAGGCTGGTCTCCTTCTTCTTCCTCATCAAACTCACCGATGAGTTCCTCTATCCTCATTTGCGCCTTAGCTGCCTCATTCTTGTATTTGATAGCCCTTGCCTCATGAACTGCTGTGTGAACATTCATCTGTTTATTTTGGGTTTCCAAGAAATAGTTGAAGTTCCTTGCCCATTGAAGATCATTCTCCAATGTCTCAATTTGCCCCTCTTTATGGATTAGGAGGTTTTCAAGAAGGTGGGTTTCATTATCACTGTCATCACTTTGGATTGGGATGACAGCCAATGCACCTCCATGTTTTTCACTTTTTCCAACCTTGCTTTTCCCTTTGAAGGCCAATCTTGCACATTTCCTCCTTGGCATGCTAGTGGGTGACCTCTTGGGCAATTTTCTTTTTCTAGGGACAACTTTTTTCACTTTTGGAGTGGCAGCCTTAGGCCCTTTCTTCCTTGCTGTGCTAGGTTTTGTTCTTTTGGGAGGAGGAGACACAACTGCTTTACCCTTGACATCTTCTTGAAACTGCTGCTCTCCTTGTGGCTGCTGTGTGTCTTCTTCTTGCTGTTCAATTTGCTGCCCCTATTTGCCAACATCAATTTGCTGTTCTACTTCAATGCCTTGTTCAATTTGTGTTTCAGCCTGCTGCCCTTTTTCACCAAAATCAAGCTGCTGTTGTGCTTGGATTTCCTTCTCATTTTGTGGCTCAAGATGTTGCTCAATTTCCTGCCCAAGTTGTTGTTCCTGTCCTCCAATAACAAGCTGCTGCTCTTCCTCTTGTACCTGTTGTTCATCATCTTGTACCTGTTGTTCATCATCTTCTGTTTGCTGCTGACCTTCACCACTGTCCTGCTGCTATTCCTCATCTTCTGTTTGTTGCTCTTCATCCCTTTCCTCTTGCTCATGACCTTTCTCTTCTTGTTGTCTACTCCCTTCTCCTTCCTCCTGCTGTCCTGACTGTTCAGTGGTAGTTTTGAGCCTTCTAGGAGTAGGCCTGCTAGAAAAAGGTATAGGGCGATGAACAGGCTGAGTGGGAGATATATGGACAGGAGGAACTGTAGAGAAATCTGGGTGACTGATGAATACATCCCATGGAACCTCTTTCTTCTCTAGCTGGTGTAGGATGATAATTTTGATCAGAGAATGATGGAAAAGGGAAGGTATTTGTAGAGATGGAGTCTTCTTCTAGACTGTGGATGCCATCTTCTCGATGCTCTTGTATAAAAAGTGAGGGAGATTTAGCTGCCTGGTTCTTGTGAAATGCATCAATAGTCGGACATGGTAGGCATAAATTCGAGTAAACCTCCCTTCACAAGTAAAATACTTCATTATGACTTTCCTTAGAGGAGCATAGTTGTCAAGAAGATAAGAAAAAGGAAAAATAGCAGTACAAGTATCTCTATGCTCAGGCTTGATGAAAGGCTTGTAATCTTCTAAGTCAAGATGTGCCTGTTTGAACCATTTTTCGCCATGATATGGAATCTTGGTGGCCTTGGACACTGATCTTGGAGAAAACTTGAAATCAAGATCCGCTACCTGGAAATGCTTGTTCTGGAACCTCAAGGCGCATAGGTGTGTCAATGGCGAGAAACTTTTGACCTCCTGTATCTTCTGGCAGAAGTCTAGAAAACCTACTTCATGGAAGTTGAAAAGGATGGATGGATGCGCATTTACCTCCTCTGTAGAGATTGGCTGATATCTTTTATGTGGACCACTCCTGCTGTCTTGCCTTGGAGGCATTTTGACCTAACTGGGCTTTTGAAGAAACAAACTGCCTCACTGTGTATAAACTGCCTTCTTGGAGCCAAACTGTGTCAATTCATTGTTTTTTATAGAGAAACAATGTGTTTGGATGATTGCAAAAAGTTTCCTTACAAATGAAAAACCTCTGCTTTTTCAGAAAGTGGCCTGTCTACCTTTAAAGTATCTCAACTGGCAGACTTTTCAATAAGATACCATGCAGTGAAAAGGAGACAAACTGCTAAGTAAATTTTCTGTGTAAAGTGTCAAGAAATCACCTTGTTCTTGTGAAGTTTGGAGGTTAACAACACATTTTAATCTTTGCCCAAGGTAGACTTTGCAATCATTACAAACCTGCTCTTCATAGTGTGCCAATCACTCAACAAACTTACATATGGTGTAATCAAACCTTAGTGTAATCAGACAGTCACTGTCATAGTCCTGGAACAAAGGAAACAGAGTTTAAAATGCTCCAAACAATTCAACAAAGCCTGCAAGAGTCTTCTCTTTTCAAAATAATCAAGGCCTCTTATCAATGTAACACCTTTGGATTTTTTAGAAAAACCTTTTCTCTATATGGACATCTACTTATCAAATAAGCTCGAGGGATAAAAGGCAGTCAAGCAAAATACACAGTGAAAACTGTCCTTTCTGTGAGAAGTAGAAACAACTTTGCCCCGTAGCTTTCAACCAATAAACTGCTCTTTAACCAAAACCCGTTTTCTCATTACATTTACTATCCTCTATTGGTATGTCACTCCATCAAACAAAATCATACCACATACATGGTCAACCTCCAGTGTGGACATACAGTCAATCTTACTGGTATGGAACAAGGTGACAGAATTTAAACAAGCTCTAAAGTTTCAACGAAATCTGAGCTTGTATTTCTTCTTTCCCACAATCAAAACTCTGTTTAATATGGAAACCTTTGTCCTTTGTAAGAAAAACCCTACCCCATCGAGATATCAACTTGTCAAATAAACTTGAGAACACGATAGTCAAAGTGGAAAACTTCAGGGGAAAAAAGCACCCCTTACGTGGTCTATAGGGTTAACTTTGCCCTTTGATGGCTGAATTTCACCACAGTTTACCTCATTTTAAATGTATGATGATATATAAGCTGAGTCATACTCAACAATTTTGTTCTAACCCCTTCATTCCTTGCACTTATTTGAACCATATACCCTAAGTCAAAGTCATACTTCATGAGAGAGGTTAACAGGGCTCGTTTTGTTTCTATGATGAGGTAGGAGAGGCCTGTAGCTTTCAATCACAACCGCTCTTAAAAACAAACCCTGTTTTAATTTGAACGCTGCCTTCTTTCAACCAACACTGTTTTTCTGCCTCAAACAATATTTAGAAAATGTGAATTTGGAAGGAGAGCAAGCCAAAATACCTCAAAATCACGATGCAGATATTTGTTTGCGGGTTGGAAATGTTTTGAATGCAGTTGGAGGCATAAACAGGTGCGTGGCACTTTGCAGAGGAAGAGCGTCGTGCCAATAACCAACCGGGCGGCCTGTCGGGTCGTAGTCGGGCGTCGTGTACAGGCGCGTCGCGCACATGTACAGGCGCGTCGCGCGACCGTTATCATTCAGTGCAAAAACGCTTCTGAGCGCGTCGCGCAAACTTACAGGAGCGTCGCACAGAGAATCTGTGTCAAACTTTTTCAACTGCTCCGAACTTCTTTGTTTGAGTTTGAGGGCATCAAAGGGTCTTTGCTCGAAGTTTGAGAGATTTCAAAATGAAAAGGCAAAAGCCTTGACCCCTTTTTAAAGTAAAGAAAAACAACGGTCCCTTTGATTTGATTTCGAGAGGGTTTCTCCTTTTACAAGTTTTGAAAAACGTTTGTTTTTAAACCCATACTTGAAACCTTATTTCTTTTGCAAATGAAACAAGATTTCTTTGTTTCAAACAAAACCCAAAGGCGATGATAACCTCTTTATAAGCCTATTTTCCCTTCTCGAAATGACATAATATTTTTGAGAAATATTTTCCTTTTAGACTTCTGACTGTTTCCTTATTTGAAGAAATGCCTCCTCCTGCAGCAGTAGTATGTGGATTCTGTCTTTGATGATTTTCAGAATCCAAAGGATTAAGCCAAAGTATTATTGTTCTTGCTGAGCTTGTAGATTTGTAGGAACCTTTACCTTTTAAACTTGGTTTGACAGACTTCTGTAGGTGTTTGTTGATTGTAGATGCAAAAATACAGTTGTGTTGACCTTAGGTTCAATCATCCTCTGTCCACTGAAAAAAAAGGATTCCTTTTACAATTCTTTTTTCACTTGGATTGTAACAGTGAAGCACCTCATGGGTTTTGAATGTCGCTCCAGAGCTATGAAACTCATTTCCAGAACCTGTTGAAATATAGTCTATATCATTTTCCTGTGTCATGACTTTTCTTTTAACCCATAGCAGAGTTTGTGTTACTTGGGCTCCAGATTGCTATATTGGAAAGAAAATTTGATAAGGGACCAGTTTAACCTCTGTCCTAAACTGCTGAAGGTTATTTGATGAGCAGGTTTTGACAAAATATTTCTCTTATACATGATGACAGGAAAACCAGCTTTGACAAACATTACTGTTTTTACTTCTGTCTTCAAACAACACTTTGCTTCAGAAAACTCTAATCACTGTTTCACTTTTGCACATGGGTCTGAAGGGTGATTCCTGTCAGTTTTGTCTCTCTGGTGACTATTTAACACAACAACTCCACTTTTGAATGATACTCTGATGACCTTCACACCATCCTTTGCCACTTTGTTTATAACACTGTTGATGACATTTGTTATGTAACCTCACTTTAAATTTGTCAAGAAAATACTGAAGACCGCTTTGTTATTAGAAAGAGTAGGGTTTGTATTTTCAAACTGTTTTGACAGTTTCTATCTCCAAAAGCTTCTTCAACTTCTTCCCTAATGCAGGTGCCCACATTGCTGACATTATTTGGATTTGGTCATGGCTCTTTGATTTAAGAAAGGCGCCCCTTTTCAATATGCGTCCTCTTCTCAAGACATATCATTTATGATATCTCTGTCCTTTTGAATAATGGAAAACTGTGTTTGTTTCAAACCATCCAAACAATGACAATATGTCAAATGACCCTCTTTTGGACATGATGAACAATAGCTCCAAAGGTGATGTCTCTTGGTAATAAAAACTCACATTACCCTTGCCAGCTGATTTTCTTTCTATGCCTTTCAAAGTTTTCCAAAACTTAGATGATAACTTGTGGATAAAATGTCTTTTTGAAACTTTGACTATGGGTAGAAGACAAAACAGGGGATGATGCATGAGAGTTAGAAAGTGAAACAAGGAGAACTGCTCTTTATGTTTCCTGTGAAGGAGCTCTTCACTGTCTCATTGCACTGCTCTTTGCTGAGGAGAACTGAAATGTCACCATTTGCCTTGGTCAGCTTATGACAAGTTATTTGAAAGATAATCTCTATGAGTATGGAGGTTAACACTCTTGAAAAACAACCATTCTTTTCTTACGTGCTGTGTAATGACATGACTTGTCAAATTTTCTTCAATTTGGTCTTCTTTGGGCTTTTGCAATCCTTAAAGTCAATATTGGCCGGTGCCCTCTGCTTGTAGATGAAGGAGGTGCCTTAACCCTCGCTTGTAGATGAAGGAGGTTCTTGGCCATGACAAATTACCGATGCTGTGTGGCACGGTGGTGTCTTTTCTTTCCTGTGATTTCATCGTTTGAAAGGAAAGTTGCAAGGTCTTGATGAGTAACTCTGCTTGTCTTGCAAATGTATCTCGGGCTCATGTTTACATTGAGAAGCAAGCTGTTCTTCTAAATGTAGATTCAAGAAATTTCTCACGAGATGATGTTATATTTCTTGTCTTTGCAAAATCCATAAAACACCGTAAAAACACCTAATAATCGACTTGACACTTTTGTCTATGCGAGTGTTGAGACTTAGGGGGTGTGTAAGTGGCGCGACTTAGAGTTGTTATCAATTTCATTTTCGTAGAGTGGGAGGTCCGTCATGATTGGTGTGTATTAGATGGAGATTTTTTTGGCCTTTTTGATGGTTGCCAAGGGTAAAATGCCTTAAAGCGCCACTTCCTAACTTAGGAGAGGCTTTTGAAACAGAGACTTGGATTTGCTTTTTAGAGCTCGATGGGAAGAACGAGTGGGGCTAAAGCTAGACGAGGATAGTGATAATGAGTTTTGACTTTGACATGGGCGGACTGAAAAAGTAGGAGGGCAAAAAAGTTTTATGAGGGTTTTCTAGATGACAAATTGACATATGGAGATCAGCTTCTAGAAAACTCAGCAATGGATCTAGTCATCACTAACAAGTGAAAAAAAATATTCATGACTAATGAACAACCTTATTCATTCCATTGTTCATGATATGGTAAAAATGAGCAAGAATACTCTTTTTAATATTCAAACTTTCTTGCAAGATGCACGAGACAAGATTGAGTTTTTGCAGTTGGAATCTCAACTTCAGAAAGATGAACTTCAGCAAAAGAGTCATCATTTTGAACCTGTTTCTGTTTAAAAAATTGAGAAGGACTCCCATCATAAGCAAGAATATAAAGTTACAGTCGATTCAAATTAAGTTCCTTGTACAAGAGAATATTTACATGTAGATGTAGCAGCTCAGTCTACACTTCCCAAGCCCATCATCAGACCTTGGGAAGAGCTTGTTCATAATAAGCACAGAACTAGTCTTGGATATGAAAAGGAGTTGTCCTTTCATATTCTAGACTATTCCAAGCCCATCAAATTTGAGAGTGCTGGATTTATTTATGACAGTTCACCTGCAGTTGTTCCAAATCCTGCTCCACTTCCACAACAACAACAGATTGTAAAATTCCAACACTATGATCGAGTTGGCCATATGAAAGATCACTGTTTTGATCTTCATCCACACAAGCACTGTGGTTGGTGTTGGGGTTCCCATGTTTTGGCCAGATTGGCAAGACCAAAAGATGAGACAACATCAGAACCACTTTGGAGCCCTAGGATCTAGCCCTCCTAGACCCGGAGAGGGATCTCTCCGATACAACAAAGAATGGTGTATCTTTGAAGCTCAAGATGAGGTATTAGGCTAGGTATGAAGTGCAAGGGGGGGTTTTAAAATGATTTGGTTGTTGAGCTGCTAGGTTGGTCATGAGATCATAGACTGAGAAAGTAATGGGAGGAAAGGAACAAAGCAGCAGGATGTTTCAGCAAAGAGGATAGGTCAAGAAGGTGCCATCCATTGGGCTATGGATTCATGAAAGGATAATTACTCGAAGAAACTAGCCAAAGCTTTCAGAGGGCAAGTCATCTACACTAAAGGATCTTTTTAGATAGATGATGGAATGGGACATTAAGGAAAGAAAGTGAGAGAAGGAAAGCAACCCAATTTCTATCTATAGATAAGGTCAGAGGTCATTTAACTCTAGACCTGCTTGGACATACTCAAAGGTAGCTTTCAAAGGAGAGACAAAGGGGCAGCTTCTAGATCGGACCAGAGGTCATTTAACTCCAGGTCAGCTTTAGCATGCTCCAAGGGAAAACAGAGATAAGTTTAACAGAGAGATCTCATAAAGGCCAGCTAGTTGCACAAGGATCCTAGTGGACAGGGCTAACTCTAATCCCCAGTGTTCCCAAATATTCTGACTTAAACCCAACAAGAACATCTAAAGACAGATTCGTTTAATTCATACGTCAGCTAGCAGCATAAGGAACTACTACACTGGTTAAATTAACTAGAATCAACCCTTAGATAACACATTTAGCAGAAAACATAGAAGGCAAGGAGAGTAGAAGCATAGGGTACCTAACAAGGGTAAATCCTATACCAAATTTCTAATGCAAGCGAGCAAAAAATGAAGATTATGAAAATGTAATAAACAGAGTTAGGAAAACATCACCAATAGTAATAGACCAGGATCCTATGAAATGTTCTTTGATTAATTGATGCAAAACCAATCACATACACTGAGCTCAATGGTTGATTACAATCCAAACTTTCTCCTCCTAGCCTACTAAAAAACAACTACTCTGCTAATCTCTCCCAAAATGTTCTAACAGTCAAAACTAAATCCCTCTAACTACAACGACAGCAGCCGAACAACAACCATTTACAATTTGATCTTGGGAATTCTTATAGGAGAACAAAATAGCATGAGTAGATGAAAACTTAAATGCAACATTTAAACTCTAAAACAGTAGGAGGGCCGAGGCTCCATTCGGTTTTAATTCTGAGTATTAATATTTGGTACTCGTTGTAGTGTTCTGGTGAATTTTCACAACAAGGAAGAATAATGATGCTAGGATCTGCCATACCATGTAACAAATGCTTCTGATGGTGTAGGACTGCTGTCAAGGCTGGAAAATCTCTCTAGAACACGGCGTAGGATGAGAAATGTATGGGTACCTTGTCCTTTTATGGAAGAACGTCCTGCTGATATGAAAACCTTGATGGTATGGATTTCTATGCTATGGACCTTCTGCGCGATCCACGGGGTCTTTGATTTTGGTACCCTTGCCTTCTAAAATCCCTGAAGAAAGTCAAAAGTCTTCTATTTCTTGCCTCGAGCTCTCTGTTGCTTCCCGTAATGTCTATGTCTGTTCAATTCGAGCTTTAATGGCGTTGGAGAGGGTTTGTGGAGTTCAAACTTTGTTCTTTGATGAAATCTATGATGCAGACACCTTTCCGGACAGTTTTCTATGAAATCAGGCTCTAAATTCAGCTCCTCCTTTGTACTGTGCCTTTACAATAGCATATATGAACCATGGCGGGTTTAATCACCTAATAAACCTTCAAAACACAAAAACAGTTATGAAAAACATGTATGGAGGTGGTGGTATGGATGAAAGTGACAGTGGCAGTGTGGCGCGGATGAGGATGATGACTACAGGGGCAAAAATGGAGGAAAACATGACACAGTGGAGAATGCATGAGAAAACGTCGAGGCAGACGTTTTAACGTAAAAATAATGAAATTTAACCTTGGGATGAATATATATAACGGGGGCAGGCGAAAATACGGTGGAGACACGTGGAAAATGACGTGGTGGGACCAGTCAACGGCGGGCCATGCAAATGAATCTTCACCGTCCGATCTTCGAGGAGATCAACGGCTGGGAACACGGTGAAGGGTGATGGACAGTGGGCTAGGGTATGAAGACCATAGATTAACCCGTGCGCAGCTCTGTGAAATGACGACTGTTGGATCAACTGCCCCAGATCGGACGGTGCACGTGCATATCGCTACGCATTCGCGGAAGAACGTTAACGCGCGATGAGATAGCGGTTTTCCAGCCGTACCGGTGCCACGCGTAGGATGTTGTATGGAATCGCTGGCCTATCGGAAAATACCGCCCTCTGCCCAAAGGCGATGCGATGAAAACTGGGTTGTTTCTTAATAGTGTCCGTGGGCGTGGGGACCACCAGGCGGGAAAGAAGATCTATCCGTTGATCTGTTGTTTAAATGAACGACGAATTTTTGATAGGGCAGTGAAATGGTTTATATGGTGGGGACTTTATAATATAACGTTTTATTATAAAATTTCCTGGGTCATGGGGGGGGATGTGGTTATACAAATCGCACATCTTTGTTTTACAATGATTTACAATGCGATTTACAATCTGAAAGGGGGGAGAAGGGCTAGACCCTATTATAAGGTAGGAAAGTGGGGTTTTGCCCATTTTAATGTGATTTAAAGGTTAGGAAGGGGAACGATAGAGGGGTAAAGGGTGAATTAAACCAAACAAGGGGGATGGGTAGAATTTGAAGGGGGTTTGTGGTGAATTTAGAAGGGGAAGGACAGAGGATGAAAAAAAAGGCTTAGAGGGAATGAAATAAGAGGGAAAGGAAGCCTTTGGGCATTTCTTCACAAACAGAGAGGCTTTATAATGGAAATCAACAGAGGGGATTTCATCAAAGGACAAAAGGCAAAAGGAGGCTTCAAGGATGATGTGTTTTCAGGGGAAATGCATTCCTTGAAGGCTCAACAACATTTTAGCCCCCTGTTTGCTTGTCAAAAATTTATGGGGGGCTAACAGTTGGCACACCCATTCTTCACACAGATGCTTCAAAAACAAGCCTCTTGCAAGAAAAAATATTCATTTTGGATGGATCGCTTCTTGGCAATGGGCATCGACAGCCAAGAAGATGTTTAAGTCACATGTCAGAACTTGTTCTATAATATTGAACAAACTTGCAGTTGATTTTTCACCATCGTCTCACCTTGTACCTGACAGGGGGGAAAAGGGTGGTCATCTACAAGCTTCAACGTCACATCAAGAGATCCTGAGCCACAATCTCTCATTCCATATTCAGAGTTGTAGCTAGAGACACAATAGTTCAAGCGAGCCTGAGCCACAATTTGTAATTCCAGATTCAGAGTTGTAGCCAGAGACACGGATGCTCATGAGCATGCCTTTGGTTGATGGACAGCCTTAAACCATCCATGTGAAGTTCATATTCTTCCTCTTCAAAGAATTTGTAGCACTTCCTCTAGCAGAAAACTTCAACTTCTTTCCAGCTTTGGTTGAGTTCCAGGAAATGCATCAAGCATTCCAGTGTTGGTGATCATCCTTAAACCATCACAGGTTGTAGACTTCTCTTCTTTTAGGTTGAAGGTATCTCTTTTCAAATATGAGGGACACTTCCTCTAGCACAAGCTCTCAACTTCTTGCCAATTTTGGAAGAGTTTCAAGAACTGCAATAAGCATTGCGTTCCAGTGTTGGTGGTCATCCTTAAACCACCTCTTTATGCCAACATTTCAGAGAGTTGATTCAGCCTAAGTTTTGCCATGAATACTTTGAAAATTTTTATTACAACTCTCTTCTTGGACTCACACATACCCCTTCAGATTAAGGGGGGGAATATTGAACACCTAATCCTCTATGGGTAGGTGTGGAAGGCGAAGAGTCACAAAGGAGTCCAAGTGACCTTGGAAGATGAATCCAAGAGTCATACCATTGTATTCTAAATGTACATATATGGTGAATAATATGAGTATCTCATGCCTATATTTCTATGTGTGTGTTTAGTTTCTTTATACACAATGTGTGTGTTTAACAATATTCATGAGTGGTGAACCACCAGCGACTCCATCCGTCATCTGTATTATGTAATATTCCAAAATTTGCATGCAGCAAATTGGGATATTAATTTTTGTTGATTTCATTTAGGAGGTGAATAAAATGGGTAAAAGGCCCATGAGTAGGAATAAAATCCCTCATAGTGTGAAAGGGATCAATGGAGCAGCTTAATTTTTCACCTTCCAGTATGAAAAGAGGAAAATGCATGAGGACAAGATCAAGTTTGACCAAGTCAACAACGTTGCCTAAGAGGTGTAGCTTGCTTGGGAAGACAACGCAATTTGAGAGGGAGAAAGATTCTTTGTGGAAGAAACCCTAATGTTTGGGGTCCAGGGCAAAGATACATTCACTTTCATAAAAGGAGGAAGAGGCAGCCATAGTGAGACATCTTTGAGCATATTGATTTTGGTCTGAAGACTATTTCCATTCTCTGGCTGTTCAGCTAAGTTGTAGTGCTGCTTAGCACGAGGGATTCATGTTTATGATTTCATCTCCTCCTTGAGAGGCCCCTTGAAGGATTTCACTTCATTTTCTCCATATCTTGGCTCAAGGCCAAAGCCACTTCTTCAGTCACTACATTATTTATATTGAAGTATAACATAGTGTTGCTAGGTGTTGCAGTGGAGGGGTTCCACAACACCATTCCTTGTCTCATATTTCAGAGGAGGGAGTCCCTATTCCTCGGGAAGGTTAGTAAGGAAGGGTTCAGAGCTGATTTTCATATCTTGGCATCAAGGCCAAGCATCTCCCATCATAGACAATGTCGTCCATTCTCCATACTGCGTTATATCAGTGCATTCTTGTAGTGAAGGTTTGCACCAGCTTCTTGGAGGGAAAGATCTTCAGTGTTAGTATCAGCCTATCACTTAAGAGATCCATTGGAGGAGGTTTATTTCATATTGAGCATCATCTTCAGCCATCTCCATGTATTTATAGTATTGAGTTGCAACTGCTACCCAACAACTCCGGTATTTCTGCAAATTTTCCATTTGTATCTATATTGTAGCCAATCCTCTTAAGGATTGTTGTATTGTTATTTTCAGGGGTTGAGAGCTTTCTCCCCCCTCATTTATTTAGCTCATATTTTCATATCATTTATTTATCATGTATTTTGTTGCAGTGTCTCCAATGAACTGTGTTATTTCAGCCATATGACATTTCTGCAGAGCAGTGTTGTTATATTGTATTGTACATGTCTCATTGAGGCTTTCATAGCCCATCTTGAGTGATTGATTCCTCAAATAATTGTATGCATTTGCTGCTATATCATATATTATTTGGCTATATATTTATTTATGTGCTTAAAACTATAAAATACCGTTGTCATTCCATTTCATGTTCATGTATTGTTGTAGTCCCTTCATCGGGCACTTTTTGAGGACATCTAAGTGTGGGAGATCTATTTAGCCCACTTAGAAGTATTTATTTGGAGACTCCTCTTGGATTTAGGACTTAGATACATTTATCTAAGGGATCCAGGTCCTGGTTTCAATTTCTGTAGCAGCCATTCCTAGAAAATGCGTTTTCCAGTCATGTCTTGCTAGCTATTCCAGATTTCAAATATTACGGTGGTATCAAAGCATAGTCTTGGCTCAGCCTATGAGTCTAAGCCCAAGATATCAGAATATTGAAGAGGAAGAGTTTCATCTCATCATATTTCAGATCCATGAAGAACCTCCCCAAGGAGGATAAGCAAAAATAAGAGGAATATCCTTGCACTTCCTATTCTCTTCGAGAAGGAGATAGAGAAATAAGTAGGAAAAAGACTCCATATTCTAAAGGAGAAAGAGGGGATAAGCTCACAAAGCTTATTCATAAATCTATACATAATATTCATGAAGACTTCAAGAAGACCTAGAGGGAGATGTATGGAGAATTTCCGAAAGAGTTTGAATCCAAAGCAAACTCTAGATTTGAGGAGTGTTAGCAAGCAACTACACACCCTAATACATAACGCAGTCACATGCACAGGATTTCCATAATAGAGATGGAAAAAAGAGAAGAGGTTGCTAGGAGGGAAACCCTTAGTGATTTCTTGAAAGAGTATGAGTTTCAAACTCATAAATTCTGAGATCATCTCATTTTTTCAGAGTTTTTCAAGATGAAGGTGAATGGGAGATAGCAGCAAGATAGATTTCATCTATCTACCTTTGAAGGTTCACGTGTATGTTCATCCAAATCTTGGGTGGAGGAGTTAGATACCTTCTTGGAGAAGCACCACATTTTTGAATATGAAGCCATCAAAGTTACAACACTGCATTTGAGAGGTAAGGCTTTTCCCTGGTGGATTTTTGAATCCTTTTCTTTGAGGAATGTAAACATTGCATCCAATGCTAGTTTCATTAAGGCATTAGTGAAAATATTTGATAGAAGGATTCATGAGACACACATGGTGGAGCAAAACAAGAAAAATCAAAAAAATCCCTTGCATGAGAATGCAGTACCCTTGCAGATAACCATGGGGAAGGCTGAAAACTTGCACCATACCTTGCCAGAACAAATACTTTCTTCTCACACCTTTGAGCAAGGGAGCATGGAGATCTCTTTTTCAAAAAGGGATCCAATTATTGGATGGTTTCCCATTCATGTTGCAGATATTGAGGGAAACAATTTTGTCATGTCTAAATATTATCTAGTGAATCATGCAGTGGAAGGAGGAGCTCTTGCTCCAAGCAGAGGGATGCTTGCATCTTTGCAAGGAAGTCCGCAGGATCTCATGTGTGGAGATTAAGGCATAATTCATGTCCTACATGTGCCATTATTGAGGAGGTGTGGAACCATAGAGACACAAGGAGAAGGTAGGAAGAAGACCCAGCATCATAAGATGAGGAGTACACATCCCTATTCATTTCTGGAGGTTGATGCACTTAAGAAGGTGATTGGATTACGTAGTGGAAGCATGGAGAGTTTTCTCTATTCATATATTCAGTCATCTCTTGTTGAGGATGTCTCATTTCATGGATACATTTTTCCGGGGAGGCCACTGGATCAGCAGAGGAGGATGGATGCTTCACCAGTTGAGGAACCACTTAGTGATTTCAGAGGAGTGGAAACCTTGGGAGAGCTTGATACAACACTGGGGGTCTTGGGTAGACTCAAAGAGAGAGGGAGCATTCCCTCAACATCATCAGTACCCACTTCCATCAGATTCCGCACTGTGGCAGAAGCAACAGGGGAAGGACAACAACCTTCCAACTTGCATCTTTGACATGGGAGATGTCAAAGGAGAGGGAAGCCATATGACAGATGTTCTTCATGATAGTTCATCAACGCTATCACTATGGAGGATAGATCCATATTGGAGCTCCCAGTTGTTGGTGGAGTATTCCAAGCATCTTCATGTTTGTCAGATATTGGATGGCTAGCTGCATGAGGAGGAGTATTCAGCCAGAGATGGGGTCATCTTCTATCATGGTAGGATATTCTTATCTGGAGCTTCTAAGCTCAATGAGAAGTTGCTACAAGCAACTCATAAGGATTTCCTTTTCAGTCCCACTTGTTCTATGAGAGCATACCACACCATCATGGAGGGGTATTTTTGGGAGGGCTTTGAGGAGGAGATATATCAGCATATGAGAAAATGCATGGATCATATGGAGATGGAGGAGAGACATAACACTTTGGAGGAGTTATCACAACCACCTCTTTTCTCTTTGAGAATGAGAAGAGACTCACTTATGAGCCACTTGAATTTTATGAACAAGAGTTATGGTAAGGGTATTCATTATTATTTACATTATTATTTGTATGATGTATGTATGCATCCCTTAACCATACATGTGCATGATGATGCTCCAGGGAGGAGAATTATTTTTTCTATACCTCGTGGTTTAGATGAGGCCATAAGCATGATTGATGGCCACTCCCTAGGAGGACTTGGGGAAGAGATATGTTATGGAGGACATGCTCATTTTACACCTTACATTATTCACTTCCTCCATACTTATGAGGAGATTGGAGTAGCAGGCAAGTGGTTGAGAAGCCACTCATTTTATCAGTATTTATTGTGGTTGAGGGTCAAGCCGCATTGGTTGCACTTGAGGGAACATTGTCCTTCTCATTTGTTGCATATGGAAGAAAGTATGATTCTCATTTTTTCTCCCTATGTTTCTATTGTTTCTGTCTTTATGAGGAGCATGCTTGGGAGAGAGACACATTGGGTAAATGTGTCCTTTGAGGGAGAATCCTCCCACACTTTTTGCACTACATTTTCTAAGGGGAGCATGGGATATGATATGGTCACCTTGATAACACATTTTTCTCTTTATGAGGTGAGCCATATGATGATGACTTCCAACTCATCATATATGGAGATACTTGGGCCAGCATGATTTGCAGCATTGGAGGAGAAAAATTTGGAGATATAGTCCTCATTTTGCCACTTGAGGAAAAAATTATTGCAGCCCATGATCATCCAACACTCTACACTTATCATAAGTGGAGAGATGGATAGCGTGGGGTATGCTACAGTGTTTACCATGTGCAGATTTTCAGCCCACCTACTTTTCTAGAGCCAAAGGTGGAAGAGATTTTCGAGGAGTTTCCTAGTTGGGAGGTGACTCATTTTGCATGGATCATAGCTTGGAGATGGAGGATACATATGGGGAATATAGTTACCATTATATTTCAGATCCCATTCTTCAAGGGGACCTTTCGACATCACTTTGCTATCCTCTTGAGTATTTCAACTTTACATGATGATGGCTTAATAGCTGACTTGCATGCTAAGAAGGAGCAATGTGGAGACTTTATTGATGAGATATCATCACCTTCCTTGGAGGAGATAATTATACATGGATGCTATAGGGAGAGGAGAAGGAAAGAACTCAGTCTATCCTTGCACTTGCTTGAGGAGAATAAATCTTTGAGAGGGGAGGCATGTAATAATCCAAACTTTGCATGCAGCAAATTGGAATATTAATTTTTGCTTATTTCACTTAGGAGGTGAATAAAATGGGTAAAAGACCCATGAGTAGGAACAAAATCCCTCATACTATGAAAGGGATCAATCGAGCAGCTTAATTTTTCACCTTCTAGTATGAAAAGGGGCAAATGCATGAGGACAAGGTCAGATTTGACCAAGTCAACAACACTGCCTAAGAGGTGTCGCTTGCTTGGGAAGACAACGCAGTTTGAGAGTGTTAGTATGAATCTTTTGTCGAAGCGTATGAAAAAATACCACTTTAGCTACGCATAACTTATAGCCCTAACATCAAATATGGCTGCCAATATCTTCAGATCTGCAGTTAGTTGATCAAGACAAGTGCTGCAAAAAACCAGATCTATGCATAGAAAGACATTAAGCAGTAAAATCAAGAGTTTGATCCATACATCCAATAGACAAGACAAGAACAATGTTTTTTGAAAGAATTTTTGTATTAAGGGCACCTGGGAGGAAAACAAGAAGGTGTATCCAATTCTCCTCAATGGGATGGGTTCTTGGAAGTCCTCAGCACTTCAGATCTAGAATCTCTCTCTCTCTTGTTGGTGTAGAAAACCCAGACAAAGATAGAACTCAAAGGGAGCTCACACAGCAAATAATGTAGAAAAATGTGACCAAGTGTATAGATCCAGAGTGATCTAATAGGCAACAAAAGGTGAGGAATGGTAGGAAAAACCCTCCTATTTATAACAAATATTGGGTCATTCTAGATCTTGGTGCATGATTAAAATAATGTTAACCAAATCTAGATCCACCTTTTATGGAATATTTTATTATATTTGTTGGAGGGAAAAAGTATCTGACTTGGGTCAAATCCCTTTATTTGTAAATAATAAATAAATAAATGATTTATTTGTCATTTTAAGGAAGTGGTTGAAAGATAATCAAATAAATAATGATTTATTTAATTATTTATGGGTGATTTAGTCATATTTAACAAGGAATATTATTTAAATAAGATTTAAATGATTATTCCTAGAAAATAATAAGATAAATAAAGATTTATCTAATTAATTTCTTTGTTTTGGGTTAAACATGACCAGGAATAATAATTGAATTATTGTTTAATTAATTATTCTTGAGGAAAATCAAACAAATATAGGTTTGTTTAATATTTCCTTTTGGGGTTTCCTGTTTAGACCATAAACAACCTAATAAATGTGTTTTATTAAGTTTTTTTACATAGTGAAAGCAATTTTACTTAGGGTAAAATTGGTCTTACATGGTGTACTTGGGTCCATTTAATGATAGTAGGTTAGATGACCAAAAAATGGTGTAACAGAGAGGGAGAAATATTCTTTGTGGAAGAAACCCTAATGTGTGGGGTCCAGGGCAAAGAGACATTCACTTGCATAAGAGGGAAGAGGCAGCCATAGTGAGACATCTTTGAGCATATTGATTATGGTCTGAAGACTATTTTCATTCTCTGGTTGTTCAGCTGAGTTGCAGTGCTGCTTAGCATGAGGGATTATTGTTTAGGATTTCCTCTCCTTCTTGAGAGGCCTATTGAAGGATTGCACTTCATTTTCTCCACATCTTGGCTCAAGGCCAAAGCCACTTCTTCAGTCACTGCATTATTTCTGCTGAAGTATAACATAGTGTTGCTGGGTTTTGCAGTGGAGGGGTTCCACAACACCATTCCTTGTCTCATATTTCAAAGGAGGGCGTCCCTATTACTTGGGAAGGTTAGTAAGGTAGGGTTCAGAGCTGATTTTCATATCTTGGCATCAAGGCAAAGCATCTCCCATCATAGACAGCGCAGTCCATTCTCTATACTGCGTTATTTCAGTGCATACTTGCAGTGAGGGTTCGCACCAACTTCTTGGAGGGAAATATCTTTAGTGTTAGGATCAACCTATCACTTAAGAGATCCATTAGAGGAGGTTTATTTTGGACTGAGCATCATCTTTAGCCATCTCCATGTATTTCCACTATTGAGTTGCAAATGCTACCCAACAACTCCGACATTTCTGCAGATTTGCCATTTGTATCTATATTGTAGCCAATCCTCTTAAGGATTGTTGTATTGCTATTTTCAGAGGTTGAGAGCTTTCTCCCCCCTCATTTCTTGAGCTCATATTGTCATATCATTTAGTTATCATGTATTTTGTTGTAGTGTATCCAATGAACTGTGTTATTTTAGCCATATGACATTTCTGCGTAACAATGTTGCTATATTGTCTTGTACATGTATCATTGAGGCTTTCATAGCCCAGCTTGAGTGATTGATTACTCAAATAATTGTAGACATTTGCTGTTATATCATACATTTGTTGTCTATATATATCTTCATGTGCTTACAGCTATAAAATAATGTTGTCATTCCATTTCATGTTCATGTATTGTTGCAGTCCCTTCATCGAGCACTTTTTGAGGACATCTAAGTGTAGGAGATCTGTTTAACCCACTTAGAAGGATTTATTTGGAGCCTCCTCTTGGATTTTGGACTTAGATACATTGATCTAAGGGATCCAGGTCCTGGTTTTAATTCCCATAGCATCCATTCCTGGAAAATGTGTTTTCCAGTCATGCCTTGTTAGCTATTATAGATTTGGAATATTACATATTATTGGTTCCATGTCTCAAATTTCTTAGAAGTCTTCTTCCTCAACTCTAGGAAGCCGAAGTATACTTCTTCCAAAAATTCTGCTTCTCAATCCACCTCGAATTCTGGTAAGCCCGCAGAAGTTAATTTCATTTAGGCTAATCCGGCAGATAATGCTTCTAAAGGTAAAAATAAGGGTGAAGGTAAGGCCAAAGCTGATACGCTGAAATAGGATTATCAGAAACCTCGTACCAGTGATGGTTCTCAATGTAAGCCGAAGTAACCTTGTTTTATTTTTGATGAAGAGAACTTCACCAAGGACTGTCCTTGAAGGTCTGAAGTGAGTCATTTTCTCAAAGGAACCCAGGGAACTCTTACCATTCTTAAAGAACCTTTCCCATCTCAGCAGACCCAGATGGTAGAGAAAACTCAATCTTCTACCCCATTTGGCTCTCAAGTGTTCATGATGAACAGTTCTGCAACCATTTCTATTGCTACTCGATTAAAAGATTATACTGGATCGCGTTAGGTAGCAAGGAAATAAATCGCTAATGGTCCTCCTCCTCCGCCTGTTTCTGGCCCTCTTGAGATTGAAAGGCCTAGTGATGAATCCGTTATACAACCACCTTCCAAAGGTGTATTATGTAAGTCTTCTTACAATCCCAATGCCCGAGCCACTCATTATTATAGTATTGTTGAGGATTTGGCTCAAGCACCGTCTGCAATGTCTGCATTGGAAGTACTTCAGATTTATTTGAATTCCATCTCAACGGAAGGCTTTGTTTTCTGCGATTGGTGGTGTTGATCCTGCTGATACTAGCCTTCTCGATTTCGATTTAGAGAATTTCATTCCACGACTTCCGCATCAGATTGCACTTATTATCCAAGTGGTTATTAATGGTCTCGATATCCATCGAGCAGTTGTGGACAAGGGTGCATCAACCTGTGTCATTTCATCTTCTTGCTGGAAAGCTATTGGTTCTCTAGCACTAAATTCATCACCAAATGCCCTTGAAGCATTTTATGGAAGGGAATCAAATCTTTTAGGTGTTCTCGCTATTTTAATGATTACTTTGAAAGGGAAGACAGTCAATGTTGAGGTAGAGGTAGTTGATGCCAAACTTAATTATAATATTCTCCTTGGTCGCAGTTGGACTCACGCCATGCTGTGCATTTCGTCCACTCTCTTTCGTGTTCTGAAATTTTTACATGAAGGAAAGATTGTTACTATTGATAAATTTTCCTTCTTCACCTCTTCTTCTGAAAACAAGGTTCCATATGTGGATAAGATTTCTACTCCGTACGAGAGCGTAGGGTCAGGCCTTTTCAAGGATCCTACCCTCATGGGTATTTTTCCTCTTCCTACACCAAACACTATTTAGCTCAATATGATATCTCAGTTTGATGACCCATGGATTATCCCTTCACTTGAACAAATCAATTCCTTTGGAGATTTGATGTCGTTGAGTCCGATTGAGATTGACTATTGTGAACTCATTGCGTCTTCAAAAACTCTATCCTCTGATCATGATCCTTTGAGCATGTCTCTTGACATTTATTCTCAATCCCCCTGGATTGGTGATTTAGATTCACTTGATCCTTTGAAAGAAGTTTTTCCCTCTAATGAAGCCATCTTGGAAAATATGTCTCTCGAGGAGTTTCTTTGGGACGATATCCATTATCATTCCTCATTCATGTTTAGTCTCGGGGATATGTCTACATGTCTTGAGTGATTTTCATCTTAGGTTCCTTCTCCTCCACTTCAAATTCCAATTTTGATGCATGACGTTTTTATGGAAGGTAACTTGAGTAATATTACACAGATGATGCCTATTAACATTTCTGTTAAACTGGGAATTGTCGAGAACGTCCATATTGGGGTCACTTGTTCTTCCGATGAAGTCCAAGTTTACACTAGCCTTTTCCATGAGTTCCGTGATGTCTTTGCATGGTCTTATGAAGAAAATCCTGGGACTGATCCTAGTATAGTGGTGCATGAAATTCCTACTTACCCTGGTTCAAAACCTGTTCACTAGCGTCTTCATCTTGTGCACCCTAGAAAATCTATTGCCATTAAAGGTGAAGTTGAAAAACTTCTCAGAGTTGGTTTCATTTATCCGATTCCCTTGACAGAATGGGTCTCTAATATTGTTCCTATAGATAAGAAACATGGAACGATTCAGGTCTGTGTTGATTATCGTGATATCAATCGAGCTTGTCCTAAGGATAATTATCCTACTCCCTTTATTGATCAAATCATTGATGACTCTGCCGGGAGTGAGATTTTTTCCCTCATGGACGGTTTTTCTAGTTATTATCAGATTAAAATTCTCTCAAACAATCAACATAAGACTGCATTCATCTATCCTTGGGGTACTTTTGCATATAAGAAGCTCCCTTTTGGCTTAAATAATGTTGGGGCCACATTTCAGCAAGCGATGTCGTATGATTTTCATGATATTTGTCATATCGTTCAGCCTTATCTAGATGACCTTCCCACTCATTCAAGTAAGCATATGGACCATCCTGACCATCTTCGTCAAATTTTTCTTCGTTGTCGACGTTACAACATTCAGCTTAAGCCACACAAGTGCGTCTTCTGCATTGATTTCTGTAGAATCTTGGAGTTTATCGTGTCCAAAGAAGGAATTCGCCTCGATCCACTCAAGGTTGAGACTATTATCAATCTCCCCTCTCCCTCCTCGTTACATCAGTTGCATAGTTTGCAAGGGAAGGTTAATTTTCTACGTCATTTCATACCTAACTATGCAGAAGTGGCTGAAGGATTCACATGATTGTTAAAGCAGGGTGTCCCATTCTTTTGGGATGAGATTGCTCAGAAGCCTTTTGAGGCGTTGAAGATGTTGCTTGTCAACTCTCCTCTGTTGCATCCTCCAAAATATCATCGTGATTTTTCCCTCTATTTAGCCGCCGCTTTCAGCACGATTTTCATGGTTCTGGCACAAGACGATGGTGACGGTAATGAGCATGTTATCTATTACTTATCTCGTAACCTTCTTGATCCTAAGACACACTATGCACATGTAGAGAAGTTGGCGTTAGCTGTGGTTCAAGCGATTCATCATTATATTCTTTTGCGTATTATGATTGTGATTTCTGATTGCAACCCTATGACCTATATATTGTCTCAAAAATTGCTGGGGGTGAAATACTCGAAGTGGATTGTCATCCTCCAAGTGTTTGATTTGAAATTTACTACTTCCAAGTCGAAGAAATCATTAGTCTTTGCTGACTTGATCTGTTTCCTCCCTTCCGACTCTGCTCTATCTCATTTTGAGGAATACATTCCAAACAATAAAATTTTCTTGATTAGCACCCTTGATCTATGGTATGGTGATATCATCATCTATCTCTAGACTTCTAATTTTAGATCTGAGTTGACGAAGAATGCCCGTCGATGCATCCGGCACTAATCACAACCTTATCGTATAGTCGGAGATACGCTCTATTGCGTTGGAATGGATTCCATACTCTGTTAATGTTTGAATCTTGAGGAAGCTGAGAAAGCCCTGAATGATTGTCACAGTGACGTGTGTGGCAGTCACATGTCTGGTTATGCCACTACACAGAAGATTCTTCGTGCCGGTTATTTCTAGCCTTGTATTTTTAAAGACTGCATTCTCGTGGTTCATAAATGTCATGATTTCCAGATCTACTAGCGTAAGATGCATGCGCCGCTTGTACCTCTTCATTCTGTAGTTACCGTTTATCCCTTTTTGAAGTGGGGCATCAATTTTATGACGTGTAACCCTCACTCGGTTGTGGGGCATGCTTATATTATCATAGTCGTTGACTACTTCACCAAATGGGCCGAAGCAATGGCTACACTTGTCGTTGATGGTATGAAAGTTTCTCAATTAGTATTCAATCACATAATTGATAGGTTTGGTGTCCCTCAAGCCATCGTTACTGATAATGATTCCTATTTTTGGCATTCTATGGTGGTGGAGTTGACTTCTAAGTTGGGTTTGCGTCACGACAGCTCAACACCATACCATCCTTAGGCCAATGGCTAATTTGAAGCCATGAACAAAGTTCTTTTCACCATGCTTCAGCGTATGATTGGGATCCACAAGTCCAATTGGAATCTCATGTTATTTTTGGCTCTTTTGGCATACCGAACCTCAGTTAAGAATGTGATCGGATTTACTCCTTTTCATTTGGTTTATGTTCTGGATGCTACTCTCCTGATTGAGTGTGAAATACCTTCACTCAAGTTGGCTGTTGAATTACTGTTGAACACTTCACCAGAAGAAGATCATCTCCTTTACATAGAAAGGCTGGATGAAACCCACCACTTTCCTGCTCTGGTTATTGAAGCACAAAAAAAAACAGGTCAAAGCTCATTTTGACCAATAAATTTCCCCTCTTTCTTTAGTTGAAGGAGTTTGTTGAAGGACACCTCATCCTCCTATACGACCAAGCTCATGATAAGCTGGGGGTAGCAAAATTTCAACCCATGTGGTATGGGCCCTACATTATTAAATGTGTGTTGCAGAATGGGGCCTATGAGCTCATTGATTACGAAGGTCATCCTCTAGAACAACCCAAAAATGGGTTGTATCTCAAAAACTATTATGCATGAGTCATTCATGCATGATTTGTGTACATAGGTGTTGTTTTCATTTCTATACATGCTTTGGTTTGGTGTGATTTGTGAGCATTTTTCCTGCTTATTGGGTCTTTCTTATTGTGCAGATGTCTATTACAGCTTATGTCGGTTTCGCGAATGGTGAACCCGCAATACCAGGAATTTGTCTTCAACATCTTAGGTAATTTATAATCCTGCTAGTGAGTTGATAGATCTGCAAGGTATTTTTCTAGGATTGACTACAAACAATGCCATTGAGGATAGTGTTGTTCTCAAACTATTAACTAAGGAAATTAACCTTGGCATACGCGCATTGCTTATAAATCTAGATTCACAACTTGTTGTTATTTAGCTCAATGGGCATTATTTGGTCAGAAACCCATACATTCTGAGATTTTATTTATGTGTTCATTTGATAGAAAGAAATTTTGATTTTATCACATATCAACATATTAATAGATGAATGAATGCATTAACTGATACAATGGCTAACATTGTATTAGATAGACATTTGCGTAATCTATAAAATCATCATCATATGTAAAAGATCCATGTAGGAAAATAGATTTATATATATATATATATCGAATGTTTGCATCAGTGTGCATTATAAACTCAAAAAATATGTGTGTTTCTATTACATCCTGAGAAAACATGTCTCTCAAAATATGCAGATATAAAACCTAGGTGTCTAATCGGTGTGATGCTCATGGTAGCATGTCATTGCCCGTACGAGCCACCTTAGTAAGTGATGAATGCAGCTTGGCACCCCTACGGTATGTCTCTGGTAGGCATAAGGAACATTTTCGAGTCATGCATAGTCCGAGTCTCTACGTCTGATTCCCTCTAGGTTGCGCAAGATCTCCTCCTCCTCGCCTCCTTCACCATGAGGGTGAAAGTCGCGAGCGATTCACCTCACTATCAGAGACATGCCTGCGGGTCTCTCTAGGCTAACATATGCAAGTGCATGGATTTAACATCAAAACATAAATAATAAAAAACAAATCATAACACTCATGAAAATTAAAAAATGAGTCTTACCCAAATCTTCATCCCAATCCTCTCCCTCTGGGAGTGGGAGGTCTAGATCACCAGTAAAATCTGTACCAGAGTAGATCCAGTCCTCCACATAATCAACTATTGGTAGAGCCAATAAAATAAATATGGTCTCCAAGACATCTGTTGGCCACCCCCTGCCCTTGGCATCAGAGTTTCCCATCGAGAAATCCGTGGTTACCTCGCTGGTGGTGTCAGGACTATGACCTCCTGACATTAGAAGATTGGTAGTCATTCCAGGAAGAGCAATACCAAGATAGACCCATAACCAAATTGCTTCAATTTCATATTTTTGCACTTTATTAGCTGACATTTCATATTTATTGTCACGGCCTCTGCCTAGTTATAGATGGGAAGTGTCAAGCATTCTACAGTAAGAAGTAGTTGTGTCTTTATTACTTCATGCGGTGCTTGCGATCCCGCAACTTGTGTGATGGTATGTAGCACTACTTTTAATGCCAAGTCTGGGATAGTCTGGATATCGATTTTCCCACTTCCTGATCCCTTCCGTGCCCCTGGACATACCCTATAAATTACCATGGACATGCTCTCCATGCAAGGCCGGGTGCCAGTTAGGATTGGTGCTGCTCCCCTCTGTGATAGTCATGTTATGAAGTAGACATCAGAAACATCAATCTCAAGTTCCTAATCTTGAAGGATGAACTTTTCCCGATTCTCATCCCATAGGATGATCAAATACTGTAGCAGCTTCGGTTGATCTTGGAGACACAGTGTCAAGAAGAACTTCTTCATTCCATAGTATCTGAGAGCTTCCATGCATCTCTCATTTTCCGTGGCAAACTCATCCTATTCGCTGTGTTCCCTTTCTTTCCATTCGATCACCATTTTGCCTCTGTCTACCTGCAAACATGTTCATATGGATAGTATTAGCTATTTTAGAAACTTGGATTTGTAAAAAAATGGGTCTTTAACTTGCATTTTTTTAAAAAAAATGGTTTGTGCGGTTGGCGTGCCCTAGTTCAAAAAAATGAGCGATTGGCGTGAGTTCGTGCCCAAAACTTGTGCCAAACACCGTGCCCTAAAATTTACATTTCCTCCTCTAGAAATAAAAATTTAGGGTTGTAGGCAGTAAAAGAAGACTTAAATTGAAGGGAAGGATGACAGCACTTACCTGGGACTGACAGATTCGAGATTGGTCAGCTAGATCGTCCGTAATCGTCATCGCAAGATCACACTATAAAATGGGTAACTATTGCTCCACAAGAGGTAAAAAGTGAAAATTAATTATTTTTACCATTTTTGGCATTTTATAACTTTTCACAACCCTAATTAGGTTTTAAGACATATTTTTCGATTATTCTATCATATTATTTTCAAAAAATGGGTTTTACACATATCTCTTGTGCAGCGACAGGTTTTCAAGCCATAGTGATGAAGTAACGAGTTAAAAGTCTCTACTGGAGTCATCTTTCATCTCTTTTCTGACTCTCTAAAATTGAAAATATTGCCAAGACTCTTGTCATTTTGAATTTGTTAAATGGATGCGAAGCGATATCTACCCAGTATACGTTTACCCCTTTTTCGGGCTGGGATGGATTATTTACGAAAAACGAATACCTTAGCCTATCGCGACTAAGAGGTTCTTTCAGATATTGTTTTCTACCTTTTCAGATCTGAGAGACTATTTACGAAAAGGGCCATGCTGGAGTTTTCTTTTCTACCTTCTTTTAAAACTCTCTAAACATGAAAATATGTCAAGTTCTCCCTTTGTTAGACTCGTTAAATCCTGATGAAATCGGACTTTGTCACTATGACGTTACTCGAGTTCCTCCTTCCTATGGCTCGTAAAATGTACTAGGTTGGATTTTTCCGAAGGAGAAACTTACATTGCAAGCATATGCTATCCGCTTCAAGATTTTTTTTAAAAATAATTGAGGTACTTGCCAGAAATGGTGGGGGAAAATAGAACCAATTTTTAGTTATGTTGGCAGTATGTTGCTCTTGAACATAGCACTTTTTTGCATTCGTGTCAGGTTGGGGACATCTCATTTCGTCATTTTTGCCTCCATGGGTTTGCGTAATCTCTTTTTACCTCTCATATGCTCATTTCCATGTCATCATGACCTCAAATCCCTTGATGTCAAATACTACCAAATCCATTGTCGTGTCACTGATATGTTCAAGAGAAGTTTGCCTCTGCATTTTTCAACCTCCCTCTGATTCTCTGTTGGTTCTAATTCACTATCATCATGTTCCTCTTTCTCGTGTCAATGATGTGGGAAACATTATGGCCCTCCTTCGACCGGGTCACTTCCTGTTGACTTCAGCTCATAATCCAGGAATCTGATCTAGAGACTCCCTTCTGGTACCTTAGAGCCTACGTGCCTCAATGGTAGTTTCTTCGCATTCGACACAAGGTTCACACCATTGGCCTTCGATCGGGTGATTTTGCGGGTGTTCGACGTTAGATCCCTGTTCACATTCTGTGGATTGTACCTTTCATACCTTGAGGGCCATTGTCATTATTGGTGGTTTCTCTCGTGTTTTTTAATAGTTTCCATCATTGGTTGGTAATCAGAATATTTTCTTGCATGTTCGAATTCAGCTCCTATATTCGCATATTTGAATTTGTACTTGTTCGGGTCGATATGGAGTGCAAAAACCTGGGTTTTTTCTGATAAAACCTAGGCTGCGGGTTCTTGTGGATTATTGTGACTTATTGCATGACTCTTTTTGGATGGCTGTGACCATACCTGAGTCTATTTGTTGATCCTTGCTGCTGGATGGCTGCGTCCATACCTCGGATCTCAGTTTTTATGCACTCTATTATGGATGGCTACGCCCATACCATGTGTTCATGTATCAAATATATGAGTTGTATTTGTAATTGCAAGTTTTTCCAATGATGGTGTTTAGTTTGAACGCATTCTCATAAATCATTTCTCCCCTTCGTCTCTCTCAGACCTCATGCTTTAGGGGGCATCTGTTACAAAACATTTTTTCACTGTCCTTGCAATCCCCATCTCATGCATTGGAGGGTAATTTATGTGATCAATAAGCAGTGTCATGCCTTGCAAAGACCATCATTGCATCCCTTTACATGACAACAATATTCCTTCTATTGAAAATTCCCTGAGTAGAGATTCAAAAACCCTTGTTTTTTCTTTGGTTCGAGTATTCAGTTCTGCCCTCGCATCGATGAGGAAGATTAAAACTGGGCCCCACGCCAATTAGTGCTCTGTCTCAGTTAGCCACCTGCGTAGAGCTGTTTATGGAATGATTTTTAAAAATAGAGGCAGAGATTCCACTCCAACAACTCCGAGGATGAGTCATTGGGAGTGGTTGTATTGAATAACCAGAGACTCCCTCCTTTATTTTATGGTTTCCACCTCTTATGGAACCTCCTAAAGGATAGGCCTCCCTCCCACCTTTGTAGGTATCCTAACCTCCTCCTTTTCCTCTATAAAAAGAAGCTATCTCTCCTTGCATAAGCTAGCTGAACATGGAGAATTGAGTATACTATAGATGAACTATTTAAGAGATAGAATAAGAAGGAACTTCGTTGAGAGAGCTTGAGTCCATGCCTTCATCCCGTTTGAATCCCCTGACGAGCATCTCGATACGCGCCGCCGAGCCCCATCGGAGGTGTTAGTTCCCCGTAATTTGCTAGATTGATTGAGATACAAATTGACAAGGGTAACATCAAACCAAGCTTTGGAATCCAAGGACCTAGCCCTCCTAGGTTCGGAGAGGGATCTCTCAATGTGTGCAAAGATATGTCTTGTTTACTGATTAGGGTTGATTATAGGCTAGATGTTGAGTGCAATGTATTTTGATTGTTTTTTGGTTGGGTATGATACTTTGATAGATTTTAGATAGGAAACATGGAATATTGTTAAGTCATTGGGCAATGGAGTCTAACAAGGTCCAGATAAGTTCGTCAATGGTGTTTAAGAGCATTTGCAGGGAAATTTTACTTGGTTGGTGGATCTTTTAAGGTTATGAAGTATTTATGAAATGGACATAAAGATTGAGAACAACAAACTAATAAAGGGATGAAACCAAATCCTTTATATACTTGTAAACTGAGGGAGTTAGAAAATTGATAAGAACAGCAAGGGAATCAAAGGCATAAGCATAACCTAATCCATTTGATTTCAGACTAAAAACAGATAATTAACCAAGACAAACATTCAGATAAAAACTTAGAAAGGTAAGAAACTTATCTAACTTTCAGAGCTTTTATCATCTAGAGCAGAAAAACATTTAAGATACGCAAGTAACTAGAACCATAGAAGGAGAGAAAACTCTAACATCCAAAGTTACAGCTATAAGGTTTCCTTAAAACAAATTTAGCTAAGTAAAGGCAAAGAGCATGATTTTAAACAGACTTCTTTGACAAACCTAGACAAAGCTGCTTTAAAGAGATGATTCCAAGAACATGATATTTCGGTGGCAACAATATGCAGGGCTAACCATAAATCATAATTAATGCTAACTGATCTAAATTATTCAAGAAATGGACAAGCTAAGAACTTGTTAGAGAGA
>CM076571.1:270322972-270521162 GCA_034641835.2 Pinus albicaulis | reverse complement strand
GTAAATGAACATCAAGTTTGTGAAAGACAAGGGATTTCAAGTGTAACTAGTTTATAGCATACATAAACATGTTATAGCAAGCCATTAATCATGCTAAATGTAACTATGAGCTAATTAATACATAGAAAATCAAACATTCCAGCCATGCATAGAAGTATAAGACCTTCTAACTTCGGGAAATGGCTATCAGCCTTTGGGGAAAACACATAAGACGGACTAACAACTCAAAATACTATGCCGGAATGCCTAAACACAGTCTCTAAGTTATTGAGCACTTTGACAAACAAGCTTTCATAGTTTTAGGCAAAGGGCTAGATCGGGACTAGGCCTCCTTGGTTCAACAAGATGATAGGCTAATCGGTCAAAGAGATTTTTATGGACGAACTATGGACGAGTCACTTGGGTAAACGGGCACACCATACATTTCTACTCAACGTGCATAGAACATGAATAAGGCAACAATATCCTTAAGTTCTTAAAAACGATTAAGAATTCTTTAGTATAACTAAGGAAGGAAGAAAACACAAAGCTATGAAGATTCAGGAAATTTGAGGTGCCTCCATGGGCATATCTCAAACTTAATCTCTACTGATCTATAGCAGCAAGAAGCATGTATAATGAATGAAAACTAGAAGACAACAACAAAGCAAGAAACACTATACCATTCTACCATGTCATGGAATCCATCAACAATCCTTTATCATTCATCAAAAGCGTCCAAGAGGCAGTCCAAAATCATAACACAAGTATGTTCTTCAAAGCTCATATGACCAATATATTGATTCTTCTCTCAAGTTCAGCCTCTTTTTACAATGAAGCCTTGTGGAATAAATAGGCATGAGTGAGGAAAACCTCATGGAGCAACTAGCTATCCCATTGGCCTAATCAAAATATCTAAACTTGTCCTTGAGGCTTTGCAAAGCCCAAGGCACAAAATATCCCATAAAATATCTAAATAAATGCTAAAAACGGAAATTATATTGACTTTGCACTATTTTCCAAGTGTAAAAATAGCTAAACACACATTTGGGAAAAGCAGATTTTTGAGGTTCAAAAATTACAAAAATACTTCAAATTTATATCAGAAAAAGGTCCCCTGTCTTGCTGGAAACGATTGGCAGCCTTCCCGGTGTCGAAACGAGGCTCATGATAGCTCGTTGGAAATATTTCTATGTCTACTTTCCGGCGCAACTGAAATCACCTCAATCTGATGCCCAAAAGTCCTCCAAATTTGTACCTGTGTGTAAAAAGCCAGGAAATAGCACACTGCTGATATGACGGGCAGAATGTGCAAAAAGCGAGCATTTTTCGCCAATTTGAGGGGGCGAATGATCTCTGAATGCTATGAAAATCGCTGGGGACCTGCTCATAGAATCATGGCATCAACTGGTATCATCTTTCTCCCTTGACAAATCCTCAAACTGAAATGGCAAAATTATGAGTTTTCAACCAAAAACCCAAAAAATTGCCAAAAAACAAAAAGTTGCCGAAATGGGCCCAAAATTGGCATGCATGACCCTCAGGGGTCCATAGAAACATGCTCCGAAGCTGAGGCCAAAATTTCAAGAGATGATGTGCTTTTCTCCTCTTTCCGTGTCGGGCGCTTCCCCTTTGCCTTCTTCAATTTCTCTTTGGCTGCCTTTAAATTGCGCCGGGCAAACTGATTCAACTTTTGAAAGTGATGTGTCCTCTTCCTTTGCAGCTCTAGATCTCTGTTTTCCCTTTCAAGCTTCATCTCCAAGTGTTTTTTGGCTCTTTCAAGCCATGCCTCTTTGTTTTCTTCAATTTCCTGCTCAAGGAGTGTAGTGAGAGGAAAGGCTTGGAGATGGGCTTGTTCTTCTTCTTTCTGCTTTTCCAAGGCTCTTTTAAGCCCAATGGTCTTAGGCCTCTTCCGCCTAGACTGGTCTCCCTCTTCTTCCTCATCGAACTCACCAATGATCTCTTCTATCCTTGCTTGCGCCTTAGCTGCCTCATTCTTATATTTGATCGCCCGTGCTTCATGAACAGTTGTGTGAACATTCATCTGTTTGTTTTGAATCTCCAAGAAGTGGTTGAAGTTCCTTGCCCTTTGAAGATCCTCCTCTAATGCCTCAATTTTCCCCTCTTTATGGATTAGGAGGTTTTCAAGAAGGCGAGCCTCATTATCACTGTCATCACTTTGGATAGGGATGACAGCCAATGCACCTCCATGCTTTGTACTTTCTCCAACTTTGCTTTTCCCTTTGAAGGTGAATCTTGTGCTTTTCCTCCTTGGCATGCTAGTAGGTGTCCTTTTGGGCAATTTCCTTTTGCTAGGAACAACCTTTGTCACTGTTAGAGTGGCAGCCTTAGATCCTCTCTTCCTTGCTGTGCTGAGCTTTGTTCTTTTGGGAGGAGGAGACATAACTGATTTACCCTTGACATCTTCTTGAACTTTCTGCTCTTCTTGAGGCTGCTGGATGTTTTCTTCTTACTGTTCACTTTGCTGCTCCTGTTCACCAACCTTAACTTGTTGTTCTACATCAATGCCTTGTTCATTTGGTGTTTCAAACTGCTGCCCTTATTCGCCAAAATCAAGCTGCTGCTGTGCTTGGATTTCCTGCTCTTTTTGTGGCTCAAGATGTGGCTCAATTTCCTGCCCAACCTGCTGTTCCTGTCCTCCAACAACAGCTGCCTCTTTGTGCTCTTGTACTATTTGTTCATCATCTTACGTTTTGTGCGACCTTTACCACCACTATTTACTTCATTGTTCCTCATCTTAAATACATTTGTTGTTCATCCCTTTTCTCTTCTTGCTGTTCATCCCTTTTCTCTTGCTCATGACCTTTCCTTCTTCTTGTCTACTCCCCTCTCCTTCTTCCTGCTTTTACTTGTCCCAGTACGTTCGGTGGTAATTTTGAGCCTTCTGGGAGTGAGCTGTGGACAAGAGTAGGGGCGATGAATAGGCTGAGTGGGAGATGTATGGACAGGAGGAACAATAGAGAAATCTGGGTGACTGATGAATACATCCCATGGAACCTCTTTCTTCTCTAGCTGGTGTAGGATGATAATTTTGATCAGAGAATGATGGAAAAGGGAAGGTATTTGAAGAGATGGAGTCTTCTTCTGGACTGTGGATGCCATCTTCTCGATGCTCTTGTACAAAAAGTAAGGGAGATTTAGCTGCCTGGTTCTAATGAAATGCATCAATAGTCAGACATGGTAGGCATAAACTCGAGCAAACCTCCCTTCACAAGTAAAATACTTCATTATGACTTTCATTAGAGGAGCATAACTGTCAAGAAGATAAGAAAAAGGAAAAATAGCAGTGAAAGCATTTCTATGCTCAAGCTTGATGAAAGGCTTGTAATCTTCCAAGTCAAGATGGGTCTGTTTGAACCATTTTTTGCCATGATATGGAATCTTGGTGGCTTTGGACACTGATCTTGGAGAAAACTTGAAATCAAGGTCCGCTACCTGGAAATGCTTGTTCTGGAACCTCAGGGCGCATAGGTGTGTTAATGGCAAAAAAATTTTGACCTCCTGTATCTTCTAGCAGAAGTCTAGACAACCTACTTCATGGAAGTTGAAAAGGATGGATGGATGAGCATTAACCTCTTCTGTAGAGATTGGCTCATATCTTTTATGTGGGCCACTTCTGCTGTCTGTCCTTGGAGGCATTTTGACCTAAATATGCTTTGGAAGAAACAAATTGCCTCACTGTGTGTAAACTGCCTTCTTGGAGCCAAACTGTGTCAATTCACTATTTAGATAGTGAACAATGTAATTTGGATGACTGCAACTAGTTTCCTTACAATACACAACCTCTGCTCTTTCAGAAAGTGACCTTCTACCTTGAATGTATCTCTGTCAATAGATTTCTCAATAAGAGACCATACAGTGAAAAGGAGACAACTGTTAGGTGAATTGTTGGTTCAAAGTGTCAAGAAATCACCTTGTTCCTGTGAAGTTTAGAGGTCAATCAACACATCTATATCTTTGTCTCAAGGTAGAATTTCCAATCATTAAAAACCTGCCCTTCCAAGTGTGCCAATCTCTCAACAAACTTACATATGGTGCAATCCACCTTTAGTATGATTAGACAGTCAATATCATAGTTCTGAACAAGGTGACAGAGTAAAAATGCTTCAAAAGTTCAACCAAGCCTGCAATAGTCTTCTCTTTTCAAAATAACTAGGACCTCTTATCAATGTAACCCTTTGGCTTTGTTAGAAAAACCTTTACTCTATATGAACATCCACTTATCAATAAGCTCGAAAAACAAAAGACAGTCAAGAAACAAACACAGTGAACACTGTCTTTTCTGTGAGAAGTGTGAGCAACTTTCCCCTGTAGCTTTCAACCTATAAACTGCTCTTTGACAACAACTCTTTTTTCTGATTATACTTCACTGTCTTCTATAGGTATGTCACTTCATCAAACAGAATCATACACAAACAAAGTTAACCCCCAGTGTGAGCATACAGCCAGACTCACTGATATGGAACAAGGTGACAGAATTTTGAAGAATGTTTCACAAGTTCAACCAAGCCTGTAGGAGTTTTATCTCTTTCCCACAATCAAAACTCTTGTTTTAATATGGAAACCCTGTTCTTTGTAGAAAAAACCTCTGCCCTATCTGAATATCAACTTGTCAAAATAAGCTTGAAGAACAAAAAAGTCAAGTGGAAAACTCAGGAACAAACTTCCCCTTCTGTGGTCTATAGGGTTAGCTTTTGCCCTTTGATGCTTTGAAGGTATAGGATCTCTGGTCCTTTTATTAATGAAGGTGAAAACATACAACTTCTACTTCAGCACAATTTCTTTCTTGTAGGTGCCTTTAATAACACATACAGTATTTCACCACAGTTTTACACCTCGGATCACTTGAGAATATGATGGAGAAGCTTATTGATGCGTTTAGTCCAGCTCCGGAGGTGTTTCGAATAGGTTACGAGGGTCATACAAATGCGCGACGTGCTGGGCTTTCAGAGTGCCGCGCCAAAACAAACTGTCGGGTGGATTTGTCGGGTCGGCCGGGCGCCGTGTATAGGCGCGTCGCACACGCATACAGGCACGTCGCGCGGCAGTTGAACGCCCGTTCAAAACTTCTCCCAGGCGCGTCGCGCAGTTTTCCAGGCGCGTCGCGCGGTGTTTAAACCTAAAAACTGTGTGCAAATTGCTCAAAATCGTTCCAGTCTTCTTCGTTTGATGCTGAGAACATCAAAGGAAAACTCACTTGTGATTTGAAAATGCAAATTTATTCCTCGAATTTACTCTTATGTCATTTCAAACTCTCAACGGTCACCTTTATAATTGTTTTGAAATGCAAAAAAGAACTTATGGTTGGCCCTTGCAAATTTTTTCAAAGCTTTTTGACCTTCTTCAACACAACCTTTTGGCGCATTTATAACTTGGACTCGGCAGCGATGCAGGCAGTGGAGATTTTTATGTTTTTTGAACCGTGCCAACATGAATGAACCTTTTTATAAACATCAAATATAGCTTGAAGGATCAAAAAACTCTGTTTCACTTATGCACATGGTTCTGAGGGACAATTCCCGTTTGGCTTTGTCTCCCTGGTGACCATTTAACACAGCAATTTCAAATTTGAAAAATAACCTAATGACCTTCAGACCATCTTTGCCACTGTTTTAATAATGTTGGTGATATTCATTATGTAAAGTAACCCCTCTTCAAAACTGTTTAAAAAACCTGAAGACTGCTTTGTTTTTGAAAGGATAGGGTTTGTATTGTCAACATGCTTTGACAGTCTCTGTCTCCAGTTTTCTCTTTCAACTTCTTTCCCAATGCAGGTGCCCACATTTGCTAAACTTATTTGGATTTGCCATGGCCCTTTTTTCAATTACTTCTCTGCTCAAAACATTTTATATGATATCTCTGTCCGTTGAAATAATGAAAGTGCTGTATTTGTTTCAAACCTTCCAAACCCTGACAGTATGTCAAATGACTTCTTTGCCTATTCATAAACTTGTATACCTCTTTACAATGTCTTTTTGGGAACTAATCTTGAATTCCCTCCCATCATTTGTGATGTATATCTGAAAGGGGAACTTTATGAACCAGGAAGAACAGGGCCCTTTGAAACACAGTTATCATTTCCTTTGACCAGTGCAATGATCTTTCTTTTTGTAACAGAATCATTCCAAGGTTCAAATCTGTCCACTGATTGACACTTTTGGTGATATTTTAACAAGGAAAAACCACTCAAGACTGTCGAAGAGCATTGAAAGTTGTTTTGTCATTTTAAAAGGAGGTGGTCTGTCTTCTCCCAACTTGGTTGATAGTTTCTGTTTCCAGGTGATTCATAAGCTCCTCCTTTGATTGTAAGTGCCATATTTTAGTTGCATCCATTCATACTATCTTTCTCTGTTTACTTGAAAGGAACTCTTTTAGACTTCTTGGGATGTGACAGTGAGGTGTTGTTTGACCCTTTCTCCTAAGGAAACTGCCCCTTTTTGTATCAATGGCATACATATTCAAATTGTCTCCTGTCCACTATGATGTATAGTTTGAAAGACATTTCCCTATGAGTAGGAAAACCAACACCTTTTGAAACATAAACACCATCTGTTACCTGTGTAATGACTTTTGATTTCCTTCTTTGTCTCTTTCCACTACATCTTTGACCAATCAGTCTTTAAAAACAGTCAATGCCTTGGCCATCTGCTCATGAATGAAGGAGGCCCTTCACTTGGCAAAGTATCTGAAGATTGTTTGACAAGCCTGCCTGACAAGGGTTTTTCTTGGATATGATGATAAGCAAACAAACTTGAAAAGATTAATACTTTTACCTCTGCCTGCAATCACTACTGTGCTTCAGGAAAACCCTAGTCAAGGTGTCATTGTCTCACTGTACTGCTCTTTGCTGAGGGGAACTGAAATGTCACCATTTTCCTTGTTCAACTTATGACAAGTTATTTGAAAGATAATCTCTGTGAGGATGGAGGTTAGCACCCTTTGAAAAGCAACCACCTTTTCTTCTGCCTGTGTAATGACATGATTTGTCAACCTTTCTTCAATTTGGTCTTGTTGAAACAGCAGGCTGCTTATGATTAGAATTGTTTTCACTAATGATATGTCTCTCCAAGGTTTTAACAATTCATATGATTTGAAAACTTCAAATGACTTCCTTTACAAGACCAAAACTCTGTTTTCCCTTTAACTTGCATACCTAAGACTCTAGCCCTGTTATGATCATCACTTACACTCAGAAAACCTAGAGTCACTATTTCACCGTTCAGTAAAAATAAAACATGGGCTTTTGCAATCCTTAAAGTCAATAATGGCCAGCGCCCTCTGCTTGTAGATGAAGGAGGCACCCTAACCCTCTGCTTGTAAATGAAGGAGGTTCTTAGACATGACAAATTACCAGTTTGCTGTGACAGTGGTGTCTTTCTCTTACTGTGATTTTCATGCTGAAAGGAAGCTGCAAGGTCTTGATGAGTGACTCTCTGTCTTGCAGATATATCTCAGGCTCATGTTTACATTGAGAAGCAGCTGTTCTTCTAAATGTAGATTCAAGAATCTCCTCTTGAGATGAAGTTATATTTCCCGTCTTTGTAGAATCCATAAAACACTGTGAAATACCTAATAATCAGCTTGGGACTGTGGTTTATGCAGTGCTGAGACCTAGGGGTGTGTAAATGGCGCGACTTAGAGCTGTGATCAACTTGATTTGCAGAGTGGGAGGTCTGTTATGAATGTTCTGTATCAAATGGAGGTTTTTTGGCCTTTTGATGGTTGCCAAGGGTAAAATGCCTTAAAGCGCCACTTCCTAACTTAGGGGAGGCTTTTGAAACAGACTTGGATTTGCTTTTTAGAGCTGATGGGCAGACCAGTAGGGCTGAAGCTAGATAGGATAGTGATAATGTATTTTGACTTTGACATGGGCGGACTGAGAAGTCGGAGGGCGAAAAAAAGTTTTATGAGGGTTTTCTAGATGACAAATTGACATATGAAAATCAGCTTCTAGAAAACTCAGCTATGGATATAGTCATCACTAACATGTGAAAAATACTGATGACTAACAGTGGCTCCATTTGGGGAGGGCAGCTCCTCGTCAGGAGGTGTCCAGAATTCAGATCTTTGGCTTATGAAGACCAGTGCCTTACCCATTGGCGCAAAATTTCACCTTTCTTTGATGCTATTTCTGAAAAGTGACAGCATGGTTAACATCAATGATATTTCTACCTACCCCACTATCTTTCCTAACATTTTTTCTTCTTTTTGGCGCATTTGAACTAGCAGCCCTTTGACAATGTATATTTTTCTTTTTTCAAAATGAACCTATCTATTTCTACTCTTATATCTGCCGGGAGTTCAGATTAAACTGATGAACTCCTTCATTACTCTACCTATGCTAGATCGACTGTCAAGATTAAGTAGTTTGACAGGATTTTGTTTCTCTAATCTAAAACATGAAATTCAAAATGATCAAATCAGGATTAGACGGTCTGATTTGTCATGCATTTGTGGCATAAAAGACAAGCTGCACACAAATATTATTTTGCAACAAAGGGAAACTAGAAAAGCGGGCTAAGATGTACAATGTATTTTTCATCCCTCGCTTCTCTCTTTGGTTCTGTTTTAGGCGTGTGGAACCAGAATCTCTCCCTAATCTAAACTCTGTGATAAGTCAATCTTACACAATGTTGACTATCTTTGCACTCACTAACTTATCAGCAAATAAATTTAAACATGCTCAGCTATGATTAGGCTAGATAGCTGAACAAGACATTGAAGTGCTAGTAGCGGCATTTAGACTTGCTCGCTTTCCGAAAGACTATTTTTTGGAACATGGGGCCTTTGTCCTATCTTCACTCGCCCTCTTTTCTGTTTTTTACTGTTTTTGACTTTTCTATCTTTTACTGTTTTTGACTTTTCTATCTTTTCAATATTTCAAACAATGGTATATACAATGAATGAAAGTGTTCCAAACTCAAAAATATTGGAAATGACGGAATTTAAGCATCTTATCCTCGTAAGGATCTCCTCTCACCCTTGGCCCACTTAACTCTTGAAAAGAAAAATTTGGGAAGTTTTCTCTCTCTAGCATGACACGGGGATTCATGCAAGAATCTCTGAACAACCCAATATCTTCCCACTGTACCTCTTTGAATATCTGATTTCCACTCCTTTCCTTACTGTACATTTTCCTCAAGTAATGCATGTACTCTTGGTCATTCTTGAAATAGATAATGACATCATCAAGGTATGCAAAAATGCAGAAATTTAAAACTGGGAACATGGCCTTCATGAACAGATTTCTGATATTGGGTGGTTTTGCAATTTTGAACTTGAAATTAGATCTACCTCTCGCAAACTGGAAAAAATATTTAAGCTGTCTACTTTGCAAGGGAATATTTTGAACATGACCTGAAACACCATCTTGCGAAAATACATGATTAAAAGCACTTTTAATTGATGAATCATGGTCTTGGGCAGAAAAAACATGATTTCTGTTATAGGGATATGCAGTATTATTTCTAAAATCAAAGCAGACTCTATGACCATCTGTTTTATCCCTGATTATTTCAGTTTGTTTCAGATTGTTGTGTTTTCTCTTGTCAAAGTTGTTCTTTGAGGGAAAGGTAGTGACACAGTATTTTCCCTTGTTTTTCCTGTAGAAATTGGTATTCTGTATGAGATTTCTGATTTTAGATTTTCTGAGTTCTTCATGAAAAGACAGAAGATGAGCCAATTTCAGTAGCTCAAGTATGCTAGAACTGCAACTATCATTCCTGCTCATAAGAATTTTATCAGGCATCTTTTCTAGATTTTGAGTTGCTGGGGCTATAGTCAAAGTTTCATTTGCAGTGGATGATCTATATGATGGTATATCTTTGAGGTATGGTAGAAACATTAAACTCCCTTGCTCCCGGGTTCCGAACAGGTTTATGATGTGTAAGTCTTCTAAGGCCTTTACCCGGAAAAAATTTCCGCAAGTTATTTCTGATGTTTGACTAAGGTTAGAGTAATTTGCTTGATAGTACATAAGGGTTTGTGATTCTTGCTCGAATCCTACCTTAGAAGGGACATACTTACTTTCTTCATGACATAGCTATTCATGATCATGGTAGTTTTGAGTGTCTAGCTCATCATAAGGCACCAGGGACAACTGATGTGGTGGATCAAAGTTTATTTCAGTTTCTTCTGACTCTTCCTCCATGTTTTCATCAATATGCATAATGAAAGAGTTCAGGTCGGAACGCAAGGAACACATTGGAATGTTATCTGGCCTATCTTGACTGCTAATCATGTATTTCATGTGTGATTCTCGGTAGAGTATTCTGGTTTGGCCGAACACAGGAATAGTGGCGTATGACATGTCTAGTTGAATATTCCCTTGGAGTTTGGCTCCCCAAGACCTAGATAGAAGCATCTCGTGCTTGGGAGGAATGTCTGCCACTACTATATCCATGATGAGATGTTTTGCAGGTATTTGGGCCAGACTAAAACAAAGGTCTTTGATCTAACCCAGGCATTTGACTCTACTCGAATCAAATGAGTACAAGTCTTTGTATGGTCTTGTGATTTCCAGGCCTAGCCTTTCCATTACTACCTTCGGCATAAGATTATGCGAGGCGCCGGAGTCTAGCATGGCATTGTGGAGGATCTGGTCGTGGATGTTTAGGCTAATGTAAAATGGAAGAGTAGTTCCTTCTTGGAATTTTCCCTCTATTTTTGGACCAAACAATACTTCAGGAGTGTCATCAGCCAGATTAACAGTGTTTGCATCATTCCCTAGATTTAGGACTTTTAGTACTTGGGATTTATAAGAGTTTTGGGCAATGAGTTCAGTAAGAGGCATGGTGATCTTGATCTTGGCGATTTCGCCTTCAAAGCTGAAAGGCAGCTGAAGTTTAGATATGTTTGTTTCAGTTTTTTCAGCCACGATCTTCTCTATGTTCTGAGTTTGTTGGCTTTGTTTAGGGATTTTTTTTGCCATAGTTGCTTCGGAAATTTTTGTGGAAGTACTCGGAACAGCTGAGTTAGGACTAGTTTGGGTGACTTTAGCTTTGTTTTGGTCATTTTTCTCCACCTTGATTTTGTCACTGCTTATTGCTTTCTTGAGGATGGTATCAGAGATCTTAGCAGTATCTGAGTTACCTCTCTTGGAATTATCTTGGTTTCTTTTGCTTCTAAGGTCATATTGCCTGTGAGCCTCTATAATGGCATTCTGAAAATCTATGGCAGGGTCGTCGAGATCTTCATAGTTGGTCTCATCCTGATTAGGAGAAAAGAACGCTTGTTCTTCTTCTGTGAGGTACACCTCACTCTCATTATCAGATCCTATGAGGTTTAAATGATGTTCATCAAGAGGTTCTGTGTCCCTGTCATCCTCTTCCACATAGTTTTCATTGAAAGGTGGCCTAATTTGTTGGTCATTTTCCCTTGGTCTGTTTTGAGGCTGCTCCCTCCTAAAGTTTTGGTTTCGGTTTCTGTTTGGAGGGTTTGGTTGGTTGTCCCTAACAGGAGCCTTTTCATTTATCCTTTCCCACATTTTGGCCATGGTTTTGACTAAGTCATCTATTCTGGGATCTAGGGAAGGTGATGAAGTGGAGACCTCATCTTTATATGTGACCTTTCTTTCTGATCTAGTCCTAGCCCTTTTTTCTGCTAAGTTGGCATCTGCTTTTATGGCTATTTGTTGCATTTCCTCTAAGGTAGGGGGATCCTTGTCTCTCAGATGATATGTCATGTCCGGATCGAAGCCCTCGGGGAATTTTTCCAAGGCTAAACCAAGTGGGGGTTTGAAATGAGGTGGTAGGGAGTTATATACACTGTTGAACCTAGTGCAGTACGCTTGGACACTTTCCCCATTTTTCCGTTTTAGGTTGTTATATTCTGACAGGATTTGAATGGGGTTTCTTCGGATTTCCCACCTATTTCTGAAAACTTGATGTAATTCTGGGATATCGTGGATGTTGTTTGGAGTTAAGCTTTTGAACCATGTTTTGGGTTCACCACCAAGACTTTGGGCGAATATCCTCATTCTGACGGTCTCGTCTTGTACCTCCAGGTATTCATAAGCATCAGTCATCCTACTTATATGCTGTTGAGGTGTAGTGGTATCTTCTCCAGTAAAGTGTGGGATTTTGTCTTGATATTTATTTGGGAGAGGAGCCAAAGGCGGTGGCAACACCAAAGGTGCATACCAAGCTGCCATGACGGGAGCTAATGGATGATGTACAAGATGAGGACTAGTAGGCTGAGATGAGATGGTTTGAACAGTGGTGGTTTGACCAAGTGTGGCGGATGAACTTGGACTAGTGATCTGGTTTTGAGTAGATCTGGGATGGTAGAAGCCAAACTGATAGAGAAGCTGGAAGTCAGGAGGAGTGGTTGGTGAAGCTTCTCTACTAGGACTATGTGGTATGTCTAGGGGTTCAAGATCGTCAAATTTTATCTTACTAGGAGACCTGCTTCTGAAAAGAGCTTTAGATGACTCTAATTCAAAAGGTGAATCTGGTAGGATAGTGAGATGTTTAGGTACTGATCTTGTTCTACAGATGGATCTACCAGTAGCTAGATGGTCAGTTTCGGAAGCTTGCCACAGAATCTTCTCTGGGTCATCTACTATGATAGGAGGGTTTGGGTCTGGATGGGATCTGGTGTTAATTCTTCGTGAAGCCAGATTTTGGATCTAGAGTTTAGAGAGAATGATATTGGTGAATGTTCAGGATGAGTGGTCTCTCTAAAGTTCTACTAAGGTGAAGGATGGTCAAAATAACGGGATGGATTAGTGGATTCACCAGGTGGAACTGGGTTTTTTTTATGAAGATAGCTATGGTCCACCACCAATAACTAATCTGGGAATGTTTTGGATTTTTTGAGTTTTATGTGCAGCCTATGGTTTAAAGTATCCTAGACTTGTTTCAACACTTTGCTAGGGTGATGAGAACAAAAAGAGCTTACTCTAAATGGGTCTATGAACTGCTTGCTTGTTTAAGTATCTAAAGGACCAAAGAGTCTATAAGAGTTTGCTAGACTATCATGTACTCAGTGTCCCACCATCTCCCGTTATGTTTAGTGAGTGATGGGATAGATCTATCGGATAGTAACCTAGAGTTCGGAAAAATAGTAAGGCCTACTAGAGGTTAGTGGAGTCGCCAGGTGGATTATCAGTTTGTTTTGAGATATACTTGTATGGTCCACCACCAATGTTGACAAAAACCAATCTAAGGGAGTATTTTGGGGTTTTTTGAGTTTTATGTGCCTACAAGGTTTGGAAGAGTTTTCTATAACTGACTCATCATTTTGATAAGATGGTGAAAGAGTTATTTTCTACTCTTAAGAAAATATCTAAAATTACTAAGCTTGATTGAGACTTCAGGAGTTACTAAGGTGTACTTAGATTGTCACTAACTCGGAAGGTCCTACTGTGAGTGTCACTATGTTAGTGAGCAGTGGGATAAGTCAATCAGATAGTAATCTCAAAAAGTCTTTAAAGATGAGGGAAACTAATTTTTTTAATCACTCAGAGTCCCACCGTGATCGCCATTATGTTAGTGAGCGGTGGGATAAGTCAGCCAACTAATATTCTCAAAAGTCTCTAAAGACTAGGGAAACTAAGTTTGTTTAATACTCAGAGTCCCACCGTGATCGCCATTATGTTAGGGTCCCGTGATTTAGCCGATTGGTGAGCCAAATGATGATGTAACATCAAACCAAGCTTTGGAGCCCAAGGACCTAGCCTTCCTAGACTCAGAGAGGGCTCTCTCTATTAGATGTAAAAGATATCGGTGTGTTTGCTTGTGGTGTTCTGATATTAGGCTAGTTATGAAGTATGTTTTTTGTTTTTTTGTTTTTAAGTTTGTGAGGGATAAAACTGATCAAAGATATATAAAATGGGTAACAAGAAGTTAGATCAACTGGGCTATGGGGTCAAAAAGGTTAAGGAAGCTATGAGATGATAATGCAAGGCTGCAGTAGGGCCGATTTGATTCAAAGTAGAAAGGATCTTTGGGAAAAATGGAGTAAATGGACATCAAGTTTGTGAAAGACGAGGGATTTCAAGTGTAACTAGTTGATAGCAGACATAAACATGTTATAGCAAGCCATTAATCATGCTAAATGTAACTATGAGCTAATTAATACATAGAAATCAAACATTCCATCCATGCATAGAAGTATAAGACCTTCTAACTTCGGGAAATGGCTATCAGACTTTGGGGAAAACACATAAGATGGACTAACAACTCAAAATACTATGCCGGAACGCCTAAACACAGTCTCTAAGTTATTGGGCACTTTGACAAACAAGCTTTCATAGTTTTAGGCAAAGGGCTAGATCGGGACTAGGCCTCCTTGGTTCAACAAGATGATAGGCTAATCAGTCAAAGAGATAGTTTTATGGAAAGAACTATGGACAGTCATAGGTAAGTAGGGCACACCATACATCCTACTCAACGTGCATAGAACTTATGAATAAAACTAGCAACAATATCCTTAAGTTACTAAAGAGCAGTTAAGAATTCTTTAGTATAACTAAGGAAGAAGAAAACACAAAGCTATGAAGATTCAGGAAATTTGAGGTGCCTCCATGGGCATATCTCAAACATAATCTCTACTAATCTATAGCAGCAAGAAGCATGTATCCTGAATGAAAACTAGAAGACAACAACAAAGCAAGAAACACTATACCATTCTACCATGTCATGGAATCCATCAACAACCCTTCATCATTCATCAAAAGCATCCAAGAGGCAGTCCAAAATCATAACACAAGTATGTTCTTCAAAGCTCGTATGACCAATATATTGATTATTCTCTCAAGTTTAGCCTTGTTTTACAATGAAGCCTTGTGGAATAAATAGGCTCAAGTGAGGAAAACCTCATGGTGCAACTAGCTATCCCATTGGCCTAATCAAAATATCTAAACTTGTCCTTGAGGCTTTGCAAAGCCCAAGGCACAAAATATCCCATAAAATATCTAAAAAATGCTAAAAATGGAAATTATATTGACTTTGCATCATTTTCCAAGTGTAAAAATAACTAAACGCACATTTGGAAAAAGCATATTTTTGAGGTTCAAAAATTGCAAAAAAACTTCAAATTTATATCAGAAAAAGGTCTCCTGAATTTCTGGAGACAATTGGAAGCCTTCCCGGTGTCGAAACGAGGCTCATGATAGCTCGTTGGAAATATTTCTGTGTCTACTTTCTGGTGCAACTGAAATCACCTCAATCTGATGCCTGGAAGTCCTCCAAATCTATACCTGTGTGTAAAAAGCCAGGAAATAGCAGACTGCTGATATGACGGGCAGAATGTGCAAAAAGTGAGCATTTTTCGCCGTTTTGAGGGGGAAAATGATCTCCAAATGCTCTGAAAATAGTTGAGGACCTGCTCATAGAATTATGGCATCAAATGGTATCATCCTCCTCACTTGACAAATCCTCAAACTGAAATGGCGAAATTATGAGTTTTCGACCAAAAACCCAAAAAATGCCAAAAAACAAAAAGTTGTCGAAACGGGCCCAAAATTGGCATGCATGACCCTCAGGTGTCCCTAGCAACAGGCTCCGAAGCTAAGGCCAAAATGTCAAGAGCTGATGTGCTTTTCTCCTCTTTCCGTGCCGGGCGCTTCCCCTTTGCCTTCTTCAATTTCTCTTAGGCTGCCTTTAGTTTGCGCCGGGCAAACTGATTCAACTTTTGAAAGTGATGTGTCCTCTTCCTTTGCAGCTCTAGATCTCTGTTTGCTCTTTCAAGTTTCATATCCAAGTGTTTGTTGGCTCTTTCAAGCCATGCCTCTTTGTTTTCTTCAATTTCCTGCTCAAGGAGTGCAGTGAGAGGAAAGGCTTGGAGATGGGCTTGTTCTTCTTCTTTCTGCTTTTCCAAGGCTCTTTTAAGCCCTATGGTCCTAGGCCTCTTCCGCCTAGGCTGTTATTCCTCTTCCTCCTCATCAAAATCACCAATGAGTTCTTCTATCCTCGCTTGTGCCTTGGCAGCTTCTTTTTTGTATTTGATCGCCCGTGCTTCATGAACAGTTGTGTGAACACTCATCTGTTTGTTTTGGGTTTCCAAGAAATAGTTGAAGTTCCTTGCCCGCTGAAAATCATTCTCCAATGTCTCAATTTGCTCCTCTTTGTGGATTAGGAGGTTTTCAAGAAGGCGGGCCTCATTATCGCTGTCATCACTCTGGATTGGAATGACAACTGATGCTCCTTCATGTACTTGACTCTTTCCAACCTTGTTTTTCCCTTTGAAGGCCAATCTTGCACTTTTCCTCCTTGGCATGGTAGTAGGTGTCCTTTTGGGCGATTTCCTTTTTCTAGGAACAACCTTTGTCACTGTTGGAGTGGCAGCCTTAGACCCTTTCTTCCCTGTTGTGCTGAGCTTTGTTCTTTTGGGAGGAGAGGACACAACTGATTTACCCTTGACATCTTCTTGAGACTGCTTCTCTCCTTGAGGCTGCTGGATGTTTTCTTCTTGCTGTTCACTTTGCTGCCCCTGTTCGCCAATATTAACTTGTTGTACTACATCAATGCCTTGTTCATTTGGTGTTTCAAACTGCTGCTCTTTTTCACCAAAATCAAGCTGCTGCTGTGCTTGGATTTCCTGCTCATTTAGTGGCTCAAGATGTGGTTCAATTTCCTGCCCAAGCTGTTGTTCTTGTCCTTCAACAACAAGCTACTGCTGTGCTTCTTGTACCTGATGTTCATCATCTTCTGTTCGCTGCTGACCTTTACCACTGTCCTGCTGCTGTTCCTCATCTTCTGTCTATTGCTGTTCATCCCTTTTCTCTTGCTGCTGTTCATCCCTTTTCTCTTGCTCATGACCTTTCCCTTCTTGCTGTCTACTCCCCTCTCCTTCTTCCTGCTGCCTTGACTGTTCAGTGGTAATTTTGAGCCTTCTAGGAGTAGGCCTGCTGGACAAAGGTATAGGGCGATGAACAGGCTGAGTGGGAGATACATGGGCTGGAGGAACAGTAGAGAAATCTGGGTGGCTGATAAAGACATCCCATGGAACCTCCTTTTTTTCTAGCTGGTGTAGGATGATAATTTTGATCAGAGAATGATGGAAAAGAGAAGGTATTTGCAGAGGTGGGGCCTTCTTCTGGACTGTATATGACATCTTTTCGATGCTCTTGAATAAAAAGTAAGGGAGGTTTAGTTGCCTGTTTCTAGTGAAATGCATCAATAGGCAAACATGGTAGGCATAAACTCGATCAAACCTCCCCTCACAAGTAAAATATTTCATTATGACTTTCATAAGAGGAGCATAGCTGTCAAGAAGATATGAAAAAGGGAAAATAGCAGTGAAAGCATCTCTATGCTCAGGTTTGATGAAAGGCTTATAATCTTCTAAGTCAAGATGGGCATGTTTGAACCATTTTTCGCCATGATATGGAATCTTGGTGGCCTTGGACACTGATCTTGGAGAAAACTTGAAATCAAGGTCCGCTACCCTGAAATTCTTGTTCTGGAACCTCAGGGCGCATAGGTGTGTCAATGGAGAGAAGCTTTTGACTTCCTGTATCTTCTGGCAGAAATCTAGACAACCTACTTCATGGAAGTTGAAAAGGATGGATGGATGAGCATTAACCTCTTCTGTAGAAATTGGCTCATATCTTTTATGTGGGCCACTTCTGTTGTCTTGCCTTGGAGGAATTTTGACCTAAATATGCTTTGGAAGAAACAAATTGCCTCACTGTGTGTAAACTACCTTCTTGGAGCCAAACTGTGTCAATTCACTGTTTAGATAGTGAACAATGTAATTTGGATGACTGTAACTAGTTTCCTTACAATACACAACCTCTGCTCTTTCAGAAAGTGACCTTCTACCTTGAATGTATCTCTGTCAATAGATTTCTCAATAAGAGACCATACAGTGAAAAGGAGACAACTGTTAGGTGAATTTTTGGTTCAAAGTGTCAAGAAATCACCTTGTTCCTGTGAAGTTTAGAGGTCAATCACCACATCTATATCTTTGTCTCAAGGTAGAATTTCCAATCATTAAAAACCTGCCCTTCCAAGTGTGCCAATCTCTCAACAAACTTACATATGGTGCAATCCACCTTTAGTATGATTAGATAGTCAATATCACAGTTCTGAACAAGGTGACAGAGTAAAAATGCTTCAAAAGTTCAACCAAGCCTGCAATAGTCTTCTCTTTTCAAAATAACTAGGACCTCTTATCAATGTAACCCTTTGGCTTTGTTAGAAAAACCTTTACTCTATATGAACATCCACTTATCAATAAGCTCGAAAAACAAAAGACATTCAAGCAACAAACACAGTGAACACTGTCTTTTCTGTGAGAAGTGTGAGCAACTTTCCCCTGTAGCTTTCAACCTATAAACTGCTCTTTGACAACAACCCTTTTTTCTGATTATACTTCACTGTCTTCTATAGGTATGTCACTTCATCAAACAGAATCATACACAAACAAAGTTAACCCCTAGTGTGAGCATACAGCCAGACTCACTGATATGGAACAAGGTGACAGAATTTTGAAGAATGTTTCACAAGTTCAACCAAGCCTGTAGGAGTTTTATCTCTTTCCCACAATCAAAACTCCTGTTTTAATATGGAAACCCTGTTCTTTGTAGAAAAAACCTCTGCCCTATCTAAATATCAACTTGTCAAAATAAGCTTGAAGAACAAAACAGTCAAGTGGAAAACTCAGGAACAAACTGCCCCTTCTGTGGTCTATAGGGTTAGCTTTTTCCCTTTGATGCTTTGAAGGTATAGGATCTCTGGTCCTTTGATTAATGAAGGTGAAAACATACAGCTTCTACTTCAGCACAATTTCTTTCCTGTAGGTGCCTTTAATAACACATACAGTATTTCACCACAGTTTTACACCTCGGATCACTTGAGAATATGATGGAGAAGCTTATTGATGCATTTAGTCTAGCTCCGGAGGTGTTTCGAATAGCTTACGAGGGTCATACAAATGCGCGACGTGCTGGGCTTTCAGAGTGCCGCGCCAAAACAAACTGTCGGGTGGCTTTGTCGGGTCGGCCGGGTGCCGTGTACAGGCGCGTCGCGCACGCGTACAGGCGCGTCGTGCGGCAGTTGAACGCCCGCTCAAAACTTCTCCCAGGCGCATCGCGCAGTTTTCCAGGTGCATCGCGCGGTGTTTAAACCTAAAATCTGTGTGCAGATTGCCCAAAATCGTTCCAGTCTTCTTCGTTTGATGCTGAGAACATCAAAGGAAAACTCACTTGTGATTTGAAAATGCAAATTTATTCCTCGACTTTACTCTTATGTCATTTCAAACTCTCAATGGTCACCTTTATCATTGTTTTGAAATGCAAAAAAGAACTTATGGTTGGCCCTTGCAAAGTTTTTCGAAGCTTTTTGACCTTCTTCAACACAACCTTTTGGCGCATTTATAACTTGGACTCGGCAGCGATGCAGGCAGTGGAGATTTTTATGTTTTTTGAACCGTGCCAACATGAATGAACCTTTTTATAAACAGCAAATATAGCTTGAAGGATCAAAAAACTCTGTTTCACTTATGCACATGGTTCTGAGGGAAAATTCCCGTTTGGCTTTGTCTCCCTAGTGACCATTTAACACAGCAATTTCAAATTTGAAAAATAACCTAATGACCTTCAGACCATCTCTGCCACTGTGTTAATAATGCTGGTGATATTCATTATGTAAAGTAACCCCTCTTCAAAACTGTTTTAAAAACCTGAAGACTGCTTTGTTTTTGAAAGGATAGGGTTTGTATTGTCAACATGCTTTGACAGTCTATGTCTCCAGTTTGCTCTTTCAACTTCTTTCCCAATGCAGGTGCCCACATTTGCTGAACTTATTTGGATTTGCCACGGCCCTTTTTTCAATTACTTCTCTACTCAAAACATTTTATATGATATCTCTGTCCGTTGAAATAATGAAAGTGCTGTATTTGTTTCAAACCTTCCAAACCCTGACAGTATGTCAAATGACTTCTTTGCCTATTCATAAACTTGTATACCTCTTTACAATGTCTTTTTGGGAACTAATCTTGAATTCCCTCCCATCATTTGTGATGTATATCTGAAAGGGGAACTTTATGAACCAGGAAGAACAGGGCCCTTTGAAACACAGTTATCATTTCCTTTGACCAGTGCAATGATCTTTCTTTTTGTAACAGAATCATTCCAAGGTTCAAATCTGTCCACTGATTGACACTTTTGGTGATATTTTAACAAGGAAAAACCACTCAAGACTGTCGAAGAGCATTGAAAGTTGTTTTGTCATTTTAAAAGGAGGTGGTCTGTCTTCTCCCAACTTGGTTGATAGTTTCTGTTTCCAGGTGATTCATAAGCTCCTCCTTTGATTGTAAGTGCCATATTTTAGTTGCATCCATTCATACTATCTTTCTCTGTTTACTTGAAAGGAACTCTTTTAGACTTCTTGGGATGTGACAGTGAGGTGTTGTTTGACCCTTTCTCCTAAGGAAACTGCCCCTTTTTGTATCAATGGCATACATATTCAAATTGTCTCCTGTCCACTATGATGTATAGTTTGAAAGACATTTCCCTATGAGTAGGAAAACCAACACCTTTTGAAACATAAACACCATCTGTTACCTGTGTAATGACTTTTGATTTCCTTCTTTGTCTCTTTCCACTACATCTTTGACCAATCAGTCTTTAAAAACAGTCAATGCCTTGGCCATCTGCTCATGAATGAAGGAGGCCCTTCACTTGGCAAAGTATCTGAAGATTGTTTGACAAGCCTGCCTGACAAGGGTTTTTCTTGGATATGATGATAAGCAAACAAACTTGAAAAGATTAATACTTTTACCTCTGCCTGCAATCACTACTGTGCTTCAGGAAAACCCTAGTCAAGGTGTCATTGTCTCACTGTACTGCTCTTTGCTGAGGGGAACTGAAATGTCACCATTTTCCTTGTTCAACTTATGACAAGTTATTTGAAAGATAATCTCTGTGAGGATGGAGGTTAGCACCCTTTGAAAAGCAACCACCTTTTCTTCTGCCTGTGTAATGACATGATTTGTCAACCTTTCTTCAATTTGGTCTTGTTGAAACAGCAGGCTGCTTATGATTAGAATTGTTTTCACTAATGATGTGTCCATACAAGGTTTTAACAATTCATATGATTTGAAAACTTCAAATGACTTCCTTTACAAGACCAAAACTCTGTTTTCCCTTTAACTTGCATACTTCAGACTCTAGCCCTGTTATGATCATCACTTACACTCAGAAAACCTAGAGTCACTGTTTCACTGTTCAGTAAAAAGCAAACCTGGGCTTTTGCAATCCTTAACGTCAATAATGGCCAGCGCCCTCTGCTTGTAGATGAAGGAGGCACCCTAACCCTCTTCTTGTAAATGAAGGAGGTTCTTGGCCATGACAAATTACCAGTTTGCTGTGACAGTGGTGTCTTTCTCTTACTGTGATTTTCATGCTGAAAGGAAGCTGCAAGGTCTTGATGAGTGACTCTCTGTCTTGCAGATATATCTCAGGCTCATGTTTACATTGAGAAGCAGTTGTTCTTCTAAATGTAGATTCAAGAATCTTCTCCTGAGATGAAGTTATATTTCCTGTCTTTGTAGAATCCATAAAACACTGTGAAATACCTAATAATCAGCTTGGGACTGTGGTTTATGCAGTGCTGAGACCTAGGGGTGTGTAAATGGCGCGAATTAGAGCTGTGATCAACTTGATTTGCAGAGTGGGAGGTCAGTTATGAATGGTCTGTATCAGATGGAGGTTTTTTGGCCTTTTGATGGTTGCCAAGGGTAAAATGCCTTAAAGCGCCACTTCCTAACTTAGGGGAGGCTTTTGAAACAGACTTGGATTTGATTTTTAGAGCTGATGGGCAGACCAGTAGGGCTGAAGCTAGATAGGATAGTGATAATGTATTTTGACTTTGACATGGGCGGACTGAGAAGTAGGAGGGCGAAAAAAATTTTTATGAGGGTTTTCTAGATGACAAATTGACATATGAAAATCAGCTTCTAGAAAACTCAGCTATGGATATAGTCATCACTAACATGTGAAAAATACTGATGACTAACATCCATTATAACTAAAAAAGGTCGAAGGCTGGAGTTCAATTCTCATGACTTCGATTCATTAAAAGGAAGCCACCCATGGGTTGAATATTCCACATCTCGTCAATGATTCAAATTCATTGATGCCTTACAAGCCCTGCACACCAACATAACACAGTAAATGAATAAAAAATCAAAGAGTATTAGTGTCAAAGACAGAACGCACCAGAATGGAAGATTGAAGATAAATTTATGAGGATTACGGCTAAGATTGATTATAAAAAGCCTAATCCTCCCAATTAAGACACGGTTAAAAGGAAATCAAAGTGTTTTATCAGACAGAAGGCCTCCACCGCCACATCTGAGGCAAATTGATTCCTCCCAGCTACCAAAGTTCCACATGTGCCTCAAAGCATTCAAATAGAGGCCGAATTTATTGATCAAGATCAGATATTTGCCTCAGCGTAGCCAGAGAGTTAATTCTGCAAGTAAACTTAATGACAAAATATCAGCAGAGTTACTTTAACCTAACAGAGAGCCTCAAAAGTCAAAAAGAGCTCCCACCGAGCTTAATCTTAAATGAAAAACATTAATACAGACAGAAAACATCTGTAAACTTCTTCATGGAGCCCCCCAAAGGCCGAGAAGCCATTAAGTCTGTATTAACCGACCCAGGAGACCTTTTAACAGATCCCACATCCTCATTCTTCTATAAATACTACTGGAGAAGATGAGAGAAGGGTTGGTTGTTGAACTTTGAATATACTTGAGCTTGAGACTTCTACGTGTAAATAGCTTTCACTGGCTCTTGGAGCTCTACTTGTGATAGATAAGTTAGTCTGAAAGGTGTAGATGATTTCTAAACTAAAGCATTGGACTTAAAGCTGTAACTGGTTTGGAGCATTAATACAAGCTGATTTATGGGATCCTGGTCTATGTTGACGGTGATGTTTTTCTCATTGTAATTCATTATTTTGTTTCTTTTTTCACTGTGTTCATCTTCTCTTATAAATAACAACATGCATAGAGTTAGGACCTACTGTATATCAGTACCCTTCTCTGACTGAAAATCTTTATCTATATGTTTTCTTCCAATTCGTGTTATTTAGGAATGATTTAATTCAGTCTAAGCATAGGAATTATGGCGTTACCTCATCCTACTATCTTAGATAAATATTGTTCTTGGATTTTATTTTCATTTCATGTTAAGTAGAGATGAACTAAGGAAGATATGGTGAGCCCTGGTCCTAGTTTTATCCCAAAAGACTGTCTGACAGTTTCCCTTGGAATGTGTCAAAAGCTGACTAGTTTCAAAGTACTTACTAGATCTTAGGCCATTCTGTGTTGTCTTTGTGTGTGTCTTGAAAGTAACCAAGTAAAGCAGAGTTAGGAGAGGATTTGTGGTGAGCCCTACCCACTAGCTTCTTCTCCAATAGTTGCCTTTCAAGTTTCCCTCTGTTTTTAAATGTTTTTCTATTGAAAGTGCATCAAAGGCTGGCTATTTTCGAAGTACTTACCAAATCCTGGATTGCTTTTATGTCTTTCTTAAGTGTTTTTCAAAGGCTGGCTAGTTTCGAAGTAGTTACTAGATCCTGGGTTGCTCTTTGTTCTTCATCTGTTTAATTCCCCTTCTTATTGTTTCAATTCATTCCATAAATCAAACTTTAAAGATATCCTTAGACATAGATGACTTGCCCCATGGACCACTCTTGCCTCTTGTTTTTTCAATTAAACCTTATTATGACTCCATATCCCAATGGACTAAAACCTGCAATTGTCTATATTTCTGGCCAAAGCTTGTTCTATTTGCTTGCAACTTCTCACCTTTGAAACTCTTTGCATTTAGAAATTTCCCCTCAAAAAATATTCATGCTCAACCATCCAAAAAACAAACAAAACCCTCGGCCTTCATAACTAGCCTAATATCATTACCCAAAACTTCAAAGACAAATCCATCTTTGCACTTATTAGAGAGATCCCTCTCCGGATTCAGGACGACTAGATCCTAGAATCCCAAAGTGGTTGAAATAATGTTGTTTCTGTGATTGGACTTTTCCAATCTTGCTAATTAAAGATTCCTAACATATCTAGTGACTCCGCTGGGGATTTGAGTTATTATCTTGTTGAATAATCTCTGGTTCCCCTTAAAATTTCATACAAACATTGTTTAGTGAGTAAAAGCAGCCTTTTCAAGCACTACCAAGAAATGGTAATCATGATAAAACTTGTTTGAATCAATGACAAACTAGGCAAAACCCTAGGATTCTCATAAGACTTTATCTAACCTTGAAAAATCAGCTAGCGTAGCCATAAGAGTAGACTGTCTTTGTCTCATAATCGTAGCTAAGTTTTGAAACAGATTTAGGACACTCTTAACAACCAATAGGACTAAAAAATAACTCAGAAAACCAAAAAATATTTCAGATTGGTATCCAATAAACATGGCGGTGGACCATAAAACCTTTTACCTCCTTACGAGCTAAAAACTTCCACTTGGCGACTCCACAATCCTGAACAGACCTTAAAACTCCACTGGGAAGAACCCTTATCATTTTAATATCATAAAAATTCAGTTAGAGGACTGTAGGATTTAAATTTGTGAAACAGATTAGTTGACCTTTTAAATACTGTCATACCTGGTTGAACTTTTCTTGTTTATTTGGGTCTGAAAAACACAGCATAGTGGCTCCTAGAAATATTCTCACTAGACCCTATCCTGACCCTAATCCACCTGAGATAGTTGATGACCCAGAAAGTATCCTTAGGAAGTCTCCTAGGATTAAATTATCAACTGTTTTCAGATCACCCTTGAGAGCTAATTCAGTTCCTGAAAATCTTTTAGCTCCACAACAATCACAAGTTGACTTAGTAAATCCCTTTAGAACTAGGTCATTTGATGATATAATTCAGCTAGATCCTGAGTCTTCACTTTCATCCCCTGAAACAAGTGAACATCCTGGTAGTAGGGAACCAACACCTCCTGATTTACATTTCCTTCACAATTTAGGTGTCTCTCATCCAATATCATCTTAGCAAGCTACTGTTGTTCCATCCACATCCCTTCATCCTCCATTCACCGTCTAAACCACTCCACTTCAACCCACTTTTCCTTTTGTTAATCCACCTCTTGTGAATTCACCCCCACCACATATCATGGCAGCATGGTATGCTCCCTTAGTCCTTCCTGTACCATTAGTCAATCTTCCATAGGACTATCAGTCCAAAATTCCATTATATGATGCTAGAAATGCTACAACTGCATCACAACATGTGGATAAGATGAATGAATACTTTGACAGAAATGAAATTGATGATGATTCTGTCAAGCTTAGATTGTTTGCTCAAATTTTGAGGGGAGAATTAAGAAAATGGTTTAAAGGCTTAACCCCCCATAGTATCAATGATCTCCAAGCCTTCCATCAAACATTATTAAACAAATGAGAAGTGAAAAAGAACCCTCTCCAAGTCCTTTCTGATTACAAGAACCTCCATAGAAACACAGGGGAAAGTGTACAAGATTATTGTACCAGATTTAACAGTGTATATAATGCACTTTCCCCAGATCTAAAGCCTCCACAGGGCCCAACATTAAACAAGTTTCCTGAGGGGTTTGACCCCGAGATGGCCTATCAGCTGAGAGAGAGATATACTGTAACTCTCTAAGAGATGCAAAAAGGTGCTCTTGCTGTGGAAGGAAATTTAATGGAGAAGAGAGCAAGAATGAAAAATGAGAAGAGAGTGTCCTTTAGAGAAGAAAATACACCCTTTACTTCCAAATCAAAGATGGAGAGAATGATGAAGGAGATGATGAGGAAAATGAGCATCCTTGAGAGAGCACAAGCAAGTCAAAACCAAACTACTCCTCAAAATAGAAACCAGAACCAGAATCAGAATTTTAGAAGGAACCGACCTCGAGACAGACCTAGGGAAGATGATCAACAGATCACTCCTCCCTTTCATCAAAACTATGTAAGTGAGGTTGAGGAAACAGATCAGATAACAGAGGAAGATGATATTGACATGCTGGGGGCAGATAATGATGACTTTGAGATTCATTATGATAGAAAACAAGGTCTATACACACCTTATGATGATAGAAGAGATGATGATGAAAGTTATTATCAAGACATGGAAAATGTTATCATAGAGTCTCAAAAGGAGTATGACCTTAGAAGCAAGAAAAATCTAGAAACCCCCAATAACAAAACCTCTGAAAAATCTTCACAAAACAGCACTGCAACCAAGCCTAAAGTTGTGAAACAAACAGACAAAACAATGGCTGCTAATTCTGATAAAGGTAGAGATAAAGGCACTCAAGACAATGAAAAACAGAGTGCGGACATTAGTAGTACTAACATTTCAGCTAGTACTCCTATGAAAACAATTTTGTCAAAGGTAAATAAAACAAATCAGGAAGCTGATGTTGCTGATAGACTAGTAGCTAGTAAGGCTGAGACAAGTTCTTCTAAGAACCAAATTCCTTTCAGCCTAGAGCAAGAAATTTCAAAGATCAAAATCTCTGTTCCCCTGACTGAGTTAGCTGCCCAGAATGTATATAGGACCCAAATTTTGAAGGCTTTAAATATTGAGGATAATAATGACACAATCAATCTTAATGATGACCAACCAGAGCTCATTTTTGGTCCTAAGATTGAAGGTAGATATCAAGAGGGACTTGTTCCTCCCTTTTATGTAAGTTTAAATGTTCATGACTAGATTTTACATAACGCTATGCATGATTTGGGTGCCTCTCATAATTTAATGCCCAAAGCTGTCATGCAAAGCCTAGGCCTTGAAATCACTAGACCTTACAAAGACATTTACTCCTTTGACTCAAGAAGAGTAAAATGTTTAGGATTAATTAAAGACCTCTGTGTTAACTTAGCTCAAATTCCAGCCAAATGTTTAGTCATGGATATTGTTGTGGCTGATGTGCCCCCAAAGTATGAAATGCTATTATCTAGGTCATGGGAAGCTAAGTTACAAGGGACTATGAAAATGGACATGACCTATGTGACTATCCCTGTTTTCAACTAGACGAGAAGACTTTACAGGGAGTCTCATATGCAATACACAGTTACAAGCCAAGAAAGACGAAAAAACTCTCCTCTGTATTCTGTAAATATACGGCTTGATTCTTTTATTCTGTTTAACGATGAAACACTTAGTGAACAAGTCACTTTAAATGAACTTATGGCCGATAGAGAGGAAGAAGAACACCACGCAGGAGTGTCAAAATAGTTTGCTGCATTTGAAAATATTAGAAAACCCAACACAGGTCTTGAGCTACAAGTCATGCGTCCATTGCTCTTAAACCTTGACAATCAAGAAAACCACCCTCAACACAGTGAAAAACCTGCAGAGTTGAAACAAATCCAACTAAGTGTTTATATTCAACAACAATAAAAAAGCACTTTAGTTGAAGAGCATTGTAACCAAGCTGAAACCAAAAATAGTCCTTTGTGGAGTATGTATTTTGATGGGTCATGCACTAGAACTGATGCTGGTGAAGGTATTTGGATACGCAACACTGAGAATAACCACACAGAAAGCCTTTCCTGTAGACTAAAATTCCAGTGTTCGAATAACATAGAGGAATATGAATCCCTTCTCTTAGGCTTATGATTGTTGAAGAAGTTAGGAGCTAAAAGAATCAATGTGTATGGGGATTCAGAGTTAGTCATTAGGCAAGTCAACGAGGAGTATAACGGAAATCATCCCAGACTTAGGGCCTACCGAAACGATGTCATGGACCTTTTAAAAACGTTTGAGGAGTCCAAACTGATTTTTGTCCCAAGAAAAAGAAATATTGCCGCCCACAATTTAGCCTTTGCAACTAGAACATGCTTAATGCCATATGACACCAAAGATTTCACAACTCAGATAAAATTTAGACCAGCCATTCCTGATAACGAAAAATATTGGCAGGTGTTCGACGGAGACGAAAAAATAGAAGACTTCATGCAATTCAGAAACGAATTCGAACTACCAAGTTCGGATTCAGATTATGAAACTGACTATCCTAGTGAAGAAAATTTTCTTGATGAAGAAGAAAGGTCTCCTGAACTTGCTAATGTAAACTTGTTATCCAGCAAACTTGAAAATGAAACAGAGATAAACGCAGAGTTAGAAACAAAAGAGTTAGAAACCCTGCACTCTAAAGATGAAAGTTTGCCAAAGGGTCTGACACCTTTAGAACAGTTGTTTGATCTTAATGATGTGGCCAGGAATCCAAAACTAGAACCTGTGGATAGTGAAGTGGAAGAGTGCAATATAGGCAGTGAACTTAAAACTATGATGATTAAACTGTCTAAAACTTTACCAGCTCACATTAAACTCAAATACATAGAGTTGTTTAAAGAATTTTATGATGTTTTTGCATGGAGTTACGAAGATCTTAAATCCTATAAAACTGAAATAATACAGCAAAAAATCCCTCTCAAAGAAAACCAAAAGCCATTCAAATAGAAACTGCGCAGAATAAACCCTGTTCACCTGCCTCTGGTTGAGAAGGAAATCAGGAAAATGTATGAAGCTGTTATTATTGTCCCTATTAGATATTCTGAGTGGGTGTCTAATCTGGTGTCAGTTAGGAAGAAAACTAGAGAGATCAGGCTTTGTACAGACTTTAGAGACTTAAACAAATATTCATTAAAAGACAACTACCCTTTACCTAAGATGGATCATATTTTACAAAGGGTGGTAGGGTCTAGAAGAATTCTTTGCTTGATGGTTACACAGGGTACAATCAGATCTTAGTTCACCCTGCTGATCAATTAAAGACAGCCTTTACTACACCATGGGGCACTTTCATGTATGTGAAAATGCCCTTTGGTCTAATGAATGCTAGAGCAACTTTTCAGAGAGCCATGGACATAGCGTTCTTCGAAGAGTTAGGCTACTTCATCATTATATATCTTGATGATGTTACTGTGTTTTCAAAGACATATGAAGAGCAATTAGCACATTTAAGAACAATCTTTGGGAGATGCAGGAAGTTTGGGATATCTTTAAACCCTAAGAAAACACTATTTGGGCTCCAAGAAGGTAAAATTATTGGGCACATCATTTTAGAAGAGGGTATTAAGATAGATCCAAAGAGGATTGAGGCCATATTGCAAATCCCTCATCCTCAAAACATCAAGGAGTTGCAATCTTTCATTGGAAAGATTAAATTTTTGAGAAGGTTCATCCCCAACTTGGCTGAGCTTCTTAGAAATATCACAAACATGTTGAAAAAGGGGCAAGGGTAAAATGGACCTTGGAAGAAAAGAAGTCCTTTGAGCTGGTGAAGCAAGCGTTAACCAAAACACCGGTTCTAATAAGTCCTGATTTTTCAAAAGACTTTTATATTTTTTCGTTTGCATCAAAACATACCATAGCTGTTGTCCTTTTACAGAAAAATCCACAAGGACAAGAGCAACCCATTGCATTCTTTAGCAAGGCTTTGAGAGATGCTCCTTTGAAGTATAACATTATGGAGAAGCAAGCTTTTGCTTTGGTTAAAGCTTTGAAAGACTTCAGAGTATACATCCTTCACTCACACATCATTGCCTTTGTCCCAAACTCAATTTTTAAAGACAGTCTATCACAAGACCCAGATGGTAAGAGAGGTAAGTGGATTGTTGTTATTCTGGAATATGATTTAGTGATAAAACCCACTAAACTCATCAATGGCCTAGGTCTAGCTAGATTAATGGCTGAATCCAATTTTGAGGTTCTCGATATTAATATGATTAATGCTTTGGACGAACAAGAGGAACTCTCAACTCCCATTGTTGAAGACCATTTCGTGAATTCCTCTTGGTATGCTGATATTATTTATGTTTTTCTTAATTTAAATACACCTCCTGTTTTGACAAAAACAAAGGCAAGGTTCCTAAAGTTAAAAGTTGTAAACTATTGCATTATAGATAGATGTATTTATTGGAAAAATGCAAGTGGTGTATTGCTTAAATGTTTGCCTGAGTATGATGCAGAGAAGGTTAAGCACGAGTTCCATGAAGGAGAGTGTGGAGGTCATTTGTACTGGAAGACAACAGCCAACAAAATTTTGAGGGTTGGTTTCTATTGGCCTACTCTCTTTCCTAATATACACAAGATGATCATTTCCTATCATAAATGTCAACTTTTTGAAGGAAAAAGAAAACTGCTACCCCTACCTCTGCATCCAATCACTGTTGAAGCTCCTTTTCAACAGTGGGGACTTTACTTCATAGGAGAAATCCATCCACCATCTTCTTCTCAACATAGATGGATTCTCACTGCCATAGACTATTTCACTAAGTGGATAGAAGCCATACCTTGTAGGCAAGCCAATGATTTTGTTATTATAAAATTCATGGAGGCTAACATTCTCTCCAGATTTGGCTATCCTACCAAGATCATCATTGATAATGCAGCAACATTTGGATCAAAGAAGATGGTTGAATTCTGTCACAGATGTTAGATAACATTGGGGCATTCCATGGCCTATTACCCTTAAGGTAATGGACTTGCAGAATCCTCAAACAAGATTTTAGTGAACATAATCAAGAAACTATTGGAGGACAACAAAAATTCTTGGCACACAAGGCTAGTTCATGCACTTTGGGCTGACAGATTGACTTTGAGGAAATCTATCGGTATGTCACCATTCCAGCTTGTGTATGGTACTGATGCAATTTTTCCAACCAGCCTTGGTGTACCAGTGATGAAGTTGATTCAAGAGTTGCAAACTGAAGACAATGACATGATCAGAAGAATAAATCAGACCATTCGTCTTCAACAAACTAAAGAGGAAGTTTATAACAAAACATTGTAGAAGAAGGACAACATTAAAAATATTTTTGACAAAAGAACAAAGGCCAGCAATTTCAATATTGGGGACAAAATTTTGAAGTGGGACTCAAGGATGGAAGACAAGGGTAAGCATGGAAAATTTGACAACTTATGGCTTGGCCCTTACTCTTTTTGAGCCCTAAAAATGTCCTTTCCTTTCATCAAATTTCACTTCATTCCATTTGTCATTTATTAGCTATAGGCTTAAAAGATCAATAGGAATGATTAAAATCACTTTAAGAATGCATGCAATGACTGAATTATTATACCTTTTGTGGTTTTGTTGTCATAGTGATTTTTTAGCAGACTTAGCTACAGAATGCAGTCATTCTGTAGCTAGTCGCATATTCTGTAGCCATATTTATGTTTACATAGGTTACAGGTGTCATTTGAGGGAAAGACACATATGGTTAAATTCCATAACTCTCCTACATCATTCCTTGTCCTCCACGAAGTCTGAGCAAAAATATGAAAGTGGTTATGCACGTGGACAAGCCAAAACCAAGAAGCAGACTTCTACAAGGATAAGGACTCTGCAGGTGTCTTCAGCAAAAAACGAGTCCTCAATAGGAGTTCTAGTTCGATTTTTATTATAAAAGATGTCTATGCCTATTTCTACTCAATGAAAGTTATGTATTTTCTTATGAAAATAACTCGGTGAACCGAGAAACAGTTAGTTGATGTTTTGTTGTTAGTTCTCAAAGACTGTGATACTCTGTTTCTGAGCGTTTTTTCCTTTAATGAAAGAAGTATAACTTTGATGCATGATCTGAAGCAACTTTAAAGAGTTAAGGATTCATGTGCTAATCTGATGGTAGAGGGTCACTACTGTCCGAAAGGCTTTGTGCATATTTTCTAGATAAGTGACCTTTAACTCTGTTTTTTTCTTAACTTAGGCAGTTTTCTGAGTTTATCCTCTTGCATCATACTTATGTCATTCACTTACATCAAATATTACAATAAATCTTGTTCTCGTGAGTTGTTCCAATATATCACTAATGCGTGAATGAGATATAGTTGTAGTACTCTTCAGTTAATTGCATTTTAGTTTAGTTATGTTCATTTCATTTCAGTTCTATTAGTTAATTGCATTTCAGTCCTGTTAATTAGACTTAAAAGACCCTAATTATTTTATAAGCTGCTCTTGTTATTAAGCTATTATAACACACCATTATCATATGAACAAGAATTAGTTATATCATTTTGAGCTCTTGACTATTCTGCAATTTCTCATAATTTTACAAACAACCTTTTTCCCAAGTTGTTCCAAGAGATCTCTAACCTTTTAATGAGGCTTAATAGTAACATTTTGAGTTGCAGAATGAGTTAATTCTAGTGTCATAAGTTATTTTAGCATGGGGTTCCTTACTATGTTGCAGATAATCGTTTCTCAAAATGTTCCAACAAATTTCTAACAATGGATGAGATTTTCTCTGTGATATTTTAAGTTGTTGTTTACTAAAGAGAACCTCATTACATACAACTAATCCTTTTCTCAGTTTGTTCCAACATACCTCTAAATTAATTGGACTGAGTTTAATTTTATGAGTTATTTTTCTTATCAGCTTTACAATCTGTGGATTAGCATTTTCCGTTCTTAGGTGCCATTCATAGTTTAGAGTAGATTTTATTCTGTTTTAGTGTGATCAGTAACTTCTCTTTGCTAGAAATTCAATTCTTTTCCCCTTAGTATAAAAACACAAAACCAAAAACACTAGAAAAACACTAAGCACAATGAAGTAGGAAGAAGATACCTAGGCACATATGGTGCACTTCACTTCAACAGTTTACTAGCCCTAGTTGACAATTTATGACATCAATTTAGGAACACTAAGTTGAGTAGACATTTTGGCGTCGTTGTCGGGGAAGTGTAACTAGGTAGCCTTATTTCTTACCTCTCAAAAACAATGATATGCATAGAGAAAGAGACTCAAGGGGTAGATTTATAAGAAGCAGAAGTTTGATTCCTAGAATACCACTTGTTCCACCAATACCAAGAGGCAGCACACCTCCAACTCAAACCCACATCCCATACTATACTGATCATAGACTCCCAGAAGACTTAAGATCATATATTCCATCAGAAATACCTTCCACTTCATCCATTGAACCTGTCTTAGAAGAAGATTCAAGGACCCCTGCTAGAGACAAACTTCTCCACTTCCACAAAAGAATCAACCATGGCAGAAGAAGGGTGAGGAGGAGTCTTTAATGGAGAAAATACACTATTTGGAGGAGGTAGAGGTAGAGGTAGAGGAGAAGGAGGTAGAGGTGCAGAAGGAGAAGGAGGTAGAGGTGAAGAAGGAGGAAGAGGAAGAGGTAGAAGGGAAATGGGAAGCTCTTTTGGGTTTCCTATAGTAGATGAAGAAACCAATGCAACTGTGAAAAATATTTCACCCTTTTTCCTTCCAAAATTTTATGGACTCAAAAGTGAAGATCCTGAAACCTTCCTATTTGAATTTGAAGTCCTATGTAGAACCTATTATTACTTACAAGATGCCCAAAAATTTAAACTATTCCCTTCAACATTGAAATGAGTAGCATTAAAATGGTTTATGAGTTTAATCAACAGTTATATTAGGACATGGGAAGACATGAAACATGCATTTCTAGAGAGGTATTTGGATTACTATATGCCAGTCAACCATAAGGAGGAAGTGTTTAAAATGCTACAAAAAGAGGATGAGAATCTGGAAGATTTGTTGGAAAGGTTTAACTATAACATCAAGAGAGAAAAAATGGAAAACTTAGGTCAAGATACTTTGAAAGCTCTCTTATTGAAGAAAATTAGGGATGAATGGCTAGATATCCTTAATATGATGGGAAAATGGGATATATCTCAGCTCACATTACCTGAAATAGTTGAATTATGTATCAACCTTTCAAGAAGGAAATCTAAAACTGTAAACGGAACAAGAGACTCTGCTCTTACAAGGGCAAGTAAGTCTGCTTCTGGGACAGTAAGTAGGGCAAAAATAGGACATATGCTTGATGAATTCAAATATGACATTTTATGGAGTCTTAGTGAACAAATAGACACCCTTAAGTTACAAAAAAAGCAAAAAGCTGAATATGATGCCTTAGCAATCTTTTGTCCCAAATGTAGAAAGAAGCATGCCTTGAGAGGGTGCCCTTTGGATGAAAAAATAGTCGAGACTTGTGTAATTTGTTCAGAAAAACATGATACCAAGAGTTTTCCTTCACTTCCTGGTCTTAAAGTTGTATTTCAAGAAGAAATCCCTACAAATTCCACAGAATCTCTCAATTTTGTCTCTAGGAGGCCTTGGCAAGGACCTCAAACACAAGGATTCCATGATCAGCTGTATAATCAACCCCCACCAAATTGGAATTCTTGGCAGCAACCTTGGCCCCAATTCCAAAATCAATCTCAAAATTGGGCACATGGAGCACAAAATCCCTATTGAAGATATTCTCAGTATTATCAATATCCACCATCTTATCCACCATATCCAAATTTCCTCCTCAAAAAAATCCTCAACAAAATCCACAACATCAAAATCCACCACTTCCATTACCATTCCCTTAGAAAGAAAATCAGTTACTTGCCCAACCCATACCAAACCCCAACAATAAAAATCCTCAGAACACATACATGATAGAAGGCCAACAATTCCCAACCTATTTGATTACTCCTTTAGACCTTAACGGTGTTCAACTTAGGTTTGGAAGAATACTTGAAAAGAAGAAACCTTCTGTAATCATACAAGAGCAAAACAACTCTGAGGAAGATTCTCTACGGGTAAATATAAGTCTTGAAGAGAACACATATTTTTAAGACCCAAATATTGAAAAATCAAAACAAAAAGAACCAATAATTTCAACTCCTATATTAGAGTAGCCATCAACATTCACTTCTACACCTCCCTTTCCAGAAAGATTACAAATTGATAAGGGTGTAGAAAAACAAATTATGGTGCCTAATTATGATTTCCTAGATGAGCTAAGGAATGTTTGTATTAAGATCCCATTACTACAAGACATCAAGGAAATTCCAATATTAGCAAAGAAAATAAAGGAGTTGAGCATGAAAAAAACAGGAAAAAGAATAAAAGAGACAAATAGAATTCAACAGGCAGGAAAAATAGCAGACATCATGATGGGTAAGATTGCTATTCCAAAGTATCTAGACCCAGGCAGTTTTTAAAATACACATCAATGGAACTGAGATCCAAAACACACTTATTAATTTAGGAGCATCAATCAATATCATGAGTAGACAAATCATGGATAAACTAAAACTTCCTAATCTTCTTTTTACACCCACATTATTACAATTAGCAGACAGATCTGTGATTAAACCTGATGGGGTAACAGAAGACATTCCAGTGTCCTTAGGTTCTTGGGAGTATCCTGTGGATTTTATGATCCTAACTCCTAAAAATAATCTAGGAGGACATCCTATTATATTAGGAATACCTTGGTTAGCTACATCTGATGCTTTCATTAGCTGTAGATCCGGTGATATGTACATCTCTGATGGTAGTTCAACCAAGAAATTTGCCTTGTATCCTCCAGCAAAAAAAATTATAGAATTAGATGATACTCAATGGATTGAGGATGAAGAAGACATACAACCTCTCTTCACAATTTCAGAAATTAGTGAAGATAGCCAGATTCTAAATGCCTTAGAAAATTTTGAATCCTCTTCGGAATACAAACATGAAAAATTTCAAGAAGAATCCAACATTGAGTTTTTATCATCAAGACAGATGTCTCTTTACTCCATGGATAAATTTGGCATCTCTACAATTGAGATATTTCCAGGTAAAACTCTAAACATAAACAAGAACCTATAGAAATCTCAACAAGAAAAGCTAGTCAAGATATTACAGAGACATTCTTCTGCATATGCATGGGAGTACATTGATATGAAAGGGATAAGCCCTAAGACTTGCACTCATCACATCTACATAGAGGAAAATTGTAAACCAATCAGACAACCTCGGAGACGGATGAATCCAAACCTTAGGGAGATTGTTAAAGAAGAATTGCAGAAATTGTTAAATGTCAACTTTATATATCCCATTTCAGATAGTCAGTGGGTTTCTCCTTTGGTAATTGTGCCAAAGAAAAATGGTAAATGGAGGGTATGTATTGACTACCGGGAATTAAACAAAGCTACTCTTAAATATCATTTTCCCCTACCTTTCATAGATCAGGTGTTGGATACATTAGCTGGAAAAAAGTACTTCTCATTTTTAGATGGGTTTAGTGGTTATAATCAAATTCAAGTAGCACTTGAAGATCAAGACAAAACCACATTTACCTGTCCTTGGGGTACCTATGCTTACCGAGTATTTCCATTTGGACTATGCAATGCACCTGCAACATTTCAAAGGGCAGTACTAGGAATCTTTTCAGATCTAATACATGATTGTGCAGAGGTATATATGGACGATTTCACAGTCTATGGAAACGCATTTGAAGAAGCCTTAGCACACTTGGAAATTTTTTTAAAGAGATGTAAAGAATAAAATCTTTCACTAAGCCATGAGAAGTGTTTTATGATGTTTACTGAAGGGATTGTTTTGGGGCATCACATTTCATGGGATGGGATTAGATTTGATGAGTCAAAAGTTGAAGTCATCCCTAACTTATCTATTCCAAGTTGTCAAAAAGATGTTAGGAGTTTTCTAGGATTTACAGGGTATTATAGAAGATTTATAGAAAACTTCACTAAGATAGCATCTCCACTTTTCAAATTACTCACCAAGGACTGTGAATTCAAGTGGAATCCTGATTTCCAGTTAGTCTTTGAGACCCTGAAAACAAAAATCTCTAAAGCACCTATTTTAAGGGGACCTAACTGGAAATTACCTTTTCATATTTCAACAGATTCCTCACATACAACTTTAGGAGCTGTATTGGAACAAAAAGACCTAATTCCTTATGCCATCTACTATACAAGTAAAAATTTGACCCCTTCAGAGTTAAATTATACTATAACTAAAAAATATTTCTTAGTTGTTGTTCATGTCATAAATAAATTCAGACACTATATAACAGGCTATGAAACTTTTGTTCACACAGATCACTTTGCAATTAAATATCTAATGAATAAATCAATTACTAATGGCAGAGTCATAAGATGGTTATTGATTTTACAGGAATTCAACATCACCATTCTAGATAGGCCTGGGAAAAAGAATACAATAGTTTATTTCCTATCTAGACTCCAAAACATTAAAGACAATACTCCAGTTTAAGATCAATTCCCTGATGAATATCTTTTTTGCAATTTCTACTCAAACTCCTTGGTTTGCTGACATTGCTAATTATCTAGTTTCAGGGAAATTTCCTTCAATAATGAATGCAAGAGACAAACGAAAGATCATTTATGACAGTGCAAAATATTCATGGGTTGCTAATGAGTTATACAAAACAGGTCCAGACTTTATCATTAGGAGATGTGTTTGAGAAGATGAGATGCCTGAGATCCTCAAGGCATGTCATGATGAACCTTGTGGTGGACACTTTGCTGATAAAAGGACATCTTATAAGATCCTTCATTTAGGATACTATTGGCCATACCTATTTAAATATGCTAAAGAGTATGTCAAAAGGTGTGACAGCTGCCAAAGGGTAGAGAAACCTTCTCCTTTAGGTGAGATGCCATTGCAGCCTCAGGTACATATTGAACCTTTTGAGAAATGGGATTTAGATTTTGTAGGACCTATTAGTCCTCCATCAAGACAAAAGAAATATATATTAGTTTTCACTGATTATGTTACCAAATGGGTAGATACTAAGCCATTACTTTCTGCTACTGAAGAATCTGTATTTAATTTTCTTTTTGAGGATATTTTTACTCGTTTTGGTGTCCCAAGAGAAATTTTTACAGATCAAGGAGCTCAATTCACATCAAGGCTAGTGGAAAAAATGGTGGAGAGGTACAAAATCAGACACAGAAAATCTACTCCCTATCATCCACAAGCAAATGGCCAAGTGGAATCTACTAATAAGGTCATTGAAGGGATCCTAACAAATATTGTTCATTTACATAGAAGAGATTGGGTAGATAGGCTTCCTGAAGCCTTGTGGGCCCATAGAACTACATGGAGAAGCACAACAGGTCATACCCCTTATGAAATTGTTTATGGAAAACAAGTCTTGTTTCCCATAGAGTTTCAGATTCAAACTTTTAAAATGGCAGTCCAGTTAGGACTTGATCTAACAAAAGCACAAAAGCACAGATTGGAGCAGATTAATGAATTGGATGAGATCAGACAGGATGCAGTCCAGAAAACAAATATAGTCCAACAACAAAGGACTAGATGGCATGATAAGTACATTAAGGAAAAGAAATTCAAAGAAGGTGACTGGGCCCTCTTGTTTGATTCAAAGTTCAAAGATTTTCAAGGTAATTTCCAAACACATTGGCTTGGGCCATACGAAATTGTGAATTTTTTTGACAATGGAGCAATAAAAATCAGGACAATAGATGAAGATAAGGTGAATTTTCTTGTAAACGGTCATAGATTGAAACTGTATCATAAGCCACTTTCAAGAGAAGAATTTGTCAAGAGATTCCAGGAGAATAATGATGTGAAGTTAATGAAGAATAATCCTTCTTCGTCATCAACTTAATTGTATTTTCTGAAATCAGATGCCAAAGAAAAATAATAACAAAATAAAAAATAAAGTATAAACATGAAAACTAATCATTGATTAGCATGTTTATACAGAAAAGATAAGGTGAAAATCAGAATCCTTCTGACACTTTAGCTTTTCAAAATTGTCTTTTTCCTGCAAACAACTATCATAAAATCATAAGTGCAGGCTCATTTTACATATCACATTCCACTTATGATCCATTTCATTCCATCATATCTCACTTCATCCATATTTCATTCACTCCACTCATCCATACTTAATTCACTCCATTTCATGATTCATCTCATTTCATTTCAGATTTTCAAAATTGATCTTTTTCTGCAATTGAGTATTACAAATCATAAGTTGCAAGCCACTTTTCATATTTCATTCCACTCCACATTTATGAGCCATTTCATTCCATTATATTTCACTTCATTCATGCTTCATCCCACTATATTTCATGATCCATTTTTTTTCATACTTCATTCCATCCATATTCAAATCATTTCATTCCTTGTCTTAAAGCTTTTACAGGTAAATTCTGCAGCCAGATGTTCTGCAACCAGACATTCTACAGCCAGACATTCTGCAGCCAGATATTCTGCAGCCAATCATTCAGCAACCACTTGTTCAGTAGCAAATTGATCCTGCACACCTACTTCAACAAGAAAAAAAAAAGGATTATGAAGACTGAAAGATCAATAATTTTCAAAGGAAAGACAAAGCATATTAAAACAACAAAAATCAAAAGAAATGCTAAGGTAAAATTGTGTGAAATTATTATGATAGCAGATTATGAAAGATATAGTAGGGTTAAGTCATATGTATGTTTCATAAAGTTATTTTGATTATTCGTATTGATCAAGCCTATCATAAAATCCTTGAACAAATCCCTTCCATTCCGCTCCATATCAAATCATCATTTATTAAAAGATAACGGTCAGTACTTGAAGTGACCTATTAGGTCATGTCACTTGTTGGAAATATGATGCAGAGTGTTGTCCTTGATGGCAACCCACTAAATGAAGATGAAGACATGTGACAGTTGACATGTGTTGTCCTTGATGGCAATACACCTGATGAAGTTAGTCTTGACTTGATGGACTTGGTAAATGATGTAAATCTGATATGATATGATGTTTGTTGACAATATGATGCTAAATGTTGTCCTTGAAAGACAACCCACTTGATGAAGTTGATGACAACTTACTTGATGAATTTGTGCTTGAGAGAATATGTTCTTGATGAAGAAATATGATGTATCTACAGTGTGTACAGAAGGCAGTGAAGAAAGGAACTAAATCCATGATGAAAAGAGTATGTCTCAAGGCATACGCGGATATGTCTAGGGGAAGTCGCGTATGCACGCGGAAAAGAACGTGCTAAGTCGCGTATGGGCTAAAGCACTCTAAAAGTGCAAAACCAGGGGTAACCACCATGGTATTGACCCATTGTATTGGGTAATGATTCGTCTAAATGACCCCGTCTAATGTAGTTTTGGGCTCATGGTATTGGTTGGGCTCATGGTATTGAAAAAGGGGCTCATGGTATTGAAAAGGGTAAACCTATATAAGGAGAAGAAATTCATTGTGCAAATCACAAGCATGGGAGCAAGATGTCTGAGCTTGAATGAATACTTCTCTGTGAAGTATATCTGTATGGAAAGGGTAAAGGTTTGATGATAGATCTGAATCTATGATGCACCTATGAAGAAATGATGAAGCAAGATTTATAGATCTGAAATGTATCTGTATTTGCTAGATCTGTTTATGAAATGATTAGATCTGTGATGAGGCGAACATCTGTCTGAAGTAAAGGGTTGAATTTGAACTGAATATCTGATCTAAAGAAGTATGCAGCCTTGAAATGGTTGAAGATCTATACGCTACTTCGCCGCAGAGGAAGCGCGTATATACGCGGCTTCACTGAAGAGAAAGCGCGTATGCGCAATGAAATATGTACTGAGGTATACGCTGGTTGATGAGGACGAAAGCGCGTATATACGCGACATCAGAGAAAGGAAAGCGCGTATGCAAACTAGGGTTTGCTGAAGCAAAGGGTATGAAATATCTGATCTGTTCTGATGTGTCTCTGATATCTGATCTATGTTGATAAGTATCTGTTGGTAATGTATGTTTGTGCTTAAAAGTATGGAAAGTGTCCAGTTTGAAAATATGATGAAATGTGGCCTGCAAGTGGTGTTCTATTGAAGTTGTTGGATCTAGTGTGAAAATTGATGAAACGTGGTCCAAGGTGGTGCTGAAGGTTGTAGCCTTCAGTCAGGGGGTTGTAGCTCCCTTCCAGGTGAGGCTGGTAAACGAGATCGGGGGGTCGTAGCTCCCTTCCAGGAGAGGCTGGTAAACGAGTCGGGGGGTCGTAGCTCCCTTCCAGGAGAGGCTGGTAAACGAGCGCAGGTGGGTGCTTGCGTGCTGGTCAAGTCTGCGCCAGCACATATGTTGTAACATGTTTTCTCTATAATAAAATATTGAAGGCTGAGCAACTGCAGCGGTGGTTTTCTCCCGACTTGGGTTTCCACCTAAAAATCCTGGTGTTCATGTGTGATGCTTGGTGTGATGGTTTATTCTGTTCTTACTGCACATGTTTACTGCTTATTGAATATCTGATGAATAAATGATGGAATGGTTTAAGTGAAGATTTAATGACATATCTAGATCTCTGTGTATACGCTAGTTTCATGAAGGGGATCCGCGTATATACGCTATTTTACTGAAGTAAAGTAGCGTATGGGTTTTAAGGAATGAAAAAGTAAAAAGATTTGATTATGCAGTAAATACTGATTCACCCCCCCCTCTCAGTATTTTTCCCAACAATTGGTTCTCAGTATTTTTCCCAACAATTGGAATCGGAGCAGGTTCTTCTGCAGAAGCTTGATCGCTTGAAGGAGATCCGTCGCAATGGGAAAGAAGCAAAATAAGATGGTTACTCAAAGAAAGAAGATGCCTCAGAAATCAGGTGCAACAGAAAATGAAGAAGATAAATCAGGTATTGATAGTTGTTCTTGTGACTCACTCTCTGGTGCATGTAATGATGAAGATAGTGTAAGTAAAGTTTTGGATCTAGAGGAAGCTATCAAGAAAATTGAAGATCAACGAAGATCAATTTCTAAAAGCAAAGCTTTGTACAAAGGGATGAAAGAACAAATGGAAATACTGAATGGACAGACAGACAAGTACCAAAGGTTTCATGCTTATGCATCCTCTCGAATTAAAAGACTAGAAGTAGAAGTCAACGATCTAAATGCAGATCTCGAAGAATCAAACAAGAAGAATGCAAGACTTGAAGCAGAAATCATCTCTCTCAAAGAAGATCTGGAAGACTCGAATAAGAAGAATGTAGAAATTGAAATTTGAAATCATTTCTCTCAAAAGGGATCCGATATCAAATAAGAAGAATGAAGGCCTTGAAGCAGAAATCATATCTCTATGAAGACCTTGAAGAAGAAATCATATCTCTCAAAGAAGATCTGGAAAAATCAAATAAGAAGAATGAAGAACTGCTACAAACATGTGAAGAACAAGAAAATTGGTTGAAGGAAGAAATTTTAAAATTGAATGATCAAGTAGAAGAAGGAAAAAGGGTCGAAGAAAGCATGAAGAAGCAATGCCAAAAATTGGAGGTTGAGGTAAACATTCTCAAGGTAAATTAGAAGAAAAAGATAAACTTTTGAGGTTTCAAGATAGTACTAAGATTTTGTTAAATTTCCCGAGTAATCAAAAAGGTGTAGAATATCAAACATGGTCTTGGTTTCCATGAAGCTGTTAAAGGAGAATCTAGCTCACAAGGAAGTGTTGAAGTGTTGGAAAGAGATAAAATATCAACCAACAATCATGGTCTCCAAAGGCTTTCACTCAAGTATGAATGTTTTAAATGTCATAATTATGGGCATGTTGCAGCCAATTGCAGAAGCAGAACAAGTCAGCCACAAACTAACAAGTTCTACTCAGAAAGGTACTCTAGTAGCTTCAAGGGATATTGTTTTTCATGTAACAAGTTTGGACATAAAGCAGCTGATTGTAAAAGGAGGAAGATTAGAAATACTCATTATGATTCTTATGTTTATTTTTCTGGCCACATGAGATGTTATGCTTGTAACAAGTATGGACATGTAGAAAAAGAATGCAGGATGAACAGATCTGGGAAAGTGGTCAATTTTCAGCACACGGTTGGAAAGCTCAAGCAAATTTGGAAAAAGAAGGAGGACCGATCAGAAACGTAGGGAATTCGGACCCTACTGCAGTCATCCGCTTCTGGAAGCCTACTTCTCTGATTGACTGCAGGAATGATGTGGGATACATTATGAGATTTAGTAATGTATCGTCACAAGGGGAGCAGTGCATGATGACTCTCAAGGTTGATTTGTTTATTCTGGTTATGTTTACTTCTGATAGCGCATCTGATGTAGAAAGGACAGGTACAGGAGGTACAATATCAGGAGGAAATGAAGGAAGATGAAAATTTTATATGCTTCACTTTCCATACGCGGGTTTTATGAAAAAAAGTCGCGTATACACGCGAGTTCCAGCTGACACAGACGCGTATGCATTGATAATGAGAGAATTTATCTGATAGCTGAAGATCTGGAGTAGAAGTCCAGGGGGAGCATCCATCTGATTGCTGAAGATTGCACTGTTAGCATTATTCTGGTTATACTCATGATAATGAAATGATACATGGGTTCTTGTGTTGAAGATTATGGATGAAGCCTGGTTACTTTATGATGAAGAGCATTCGTTGCTGAGATGGAAGTCTCTTTCAGAGATAGGGGCTGATGTCTGGAGAGATTATTGTTGCTGATGACTTGCTGTTGAAGGTGTTTCAGATTGCACAAGTTAAGGAAGAGCACTGGTTTAGGGGGAGCAGCAGGTTGAATACTAATGATTGCATTGTTGGCAATATGACTGCTTATTCTTTGGTTTTTTTGATACTCATGCTCAAATGATGATGACTTGGTACATGGTTTATTATAATGAGTTTTTGAGCCCTGGTTGCTGATAATTATGTTTTGTACTCACACATGGATGAGTAGGATGTCATTTGATTCAGAAATAAATCATGCAGAGTTTGTTACTATGGTTGAGATCGTTTGCCTACATATGTTACTTCATGTTTAATCTTGAAGATCTTGATGATGTTGGACCACATGGATGATTGTTTGACACTTATGTGAAGATGCTGTTCTGGTATGGAAAGAATGTATTGATGCTGCAAAGAATCTGAAGGCTTGGAGATGCTACAACCGTTGGATGACGCTTGAAGACACAACTACACTGTTCTATCTATCTGTAGTCCAGGGAAGTAGTCAAATATCTCAGAAAGAAGCTGAACACTGTCTTTTCCTCATAGAGAATCAGATCTGTTTGAATTTTAGAAGATGGCTTGGGATACGCGGGTTTCCTGAAACATAGTCGCGTATGTACGCGAGTTCATGCACAGAAAACCGCGTATATCTGATTGCTGACAATTTTTGCTTGGAGTCAGCTCTCTTCAGCATAGCTGCAGTGCTGTTTGGTATATCTGATACTGTTTGGTATCTCTGGTGGTGTTCCAGTTCTCATAATTCTATTTCTCATATTGTTGATAAAGATGCCTTGATGATTTGTTGGTGAAAGTGTTCAGGATGCACAAACTAAGGGGGAGCCTTAGTCATTTGGAAAGGATGCTTGGATGCACAGATTCAAGGGGAGCATTGGCTTTGTTGAGTATAATGCATTGTTGGCATTATGATGGTTCTGAAATATGTTCTCTTTCTTCAGGAATTTCTGGTGTTGGTCTTAAATGATCATCTTTGTAATCTGTTGAAAAGGTCTTGTTGAGACCCATGATGTAAAATTGTAATATTCAGTCATGTAAGGACTTGTTAAATTTGTAAACCCACTTGGTTGGGTAGCTGAGTCAAATTTTGTAAACCCACTTGGTTAGGTACTTGAGTCTCATATGTAAATCCACTTGGATGGATCTTTGTTGTAAGTATGAGTCATTGGTGATAGGAAAGTCATAGAGTCATGTACTTCATTGGAAAATATGTTTGAAGATTCAGCAGCATGATCTCAGGGGGAGCTTGGTCACTTATGTATATATCAGATCTGCAGAACGCTTCTTCTACATGAGGAGAAAAGGGGGTGAGTATGTTGGTTTTGATCTGCCCGTTGCCCTTGATGTCAAAGGGGGAGAGTGTGTTGGTTTTGATCCGCTGGTTTTGATCCGCCCTTTGCCCTTGATGTCAAAGGGGGAGAGTGACATGGTGTTTTTATGCAGATAATGGTGTCAAAGAATTGGGAGAGTGACATGGTGTCAATGTACTTATACGTGTGGTAACCAAACACCATACGTGGTTGCCATCAAGTCCAAAGGGGAGATTGTTGGAAATATGATCAGAGAGTTGTCCTTAATGGCAACCCACTGAATGAAGATGAAGACATGCGACTGTTGACATGTGTTGTCCTTTGACATGTGATGTCCATGATGGCAATACACACGATGAAGTTATTCTTGACTTGATGCACTTGGTAAATGATGTAAATATGATATGATATGATGTTTGTTGACAATATGATGCTAAGTGTTGTCCTTGAAAGGCAACCCACTTGATGAAGATGATGACAACTTACTTAATGAAGTTGTGCTTGATAGAATATGTCCTTGATGAAGGAAATCTGATGTATCTACAGTATGAACAGAAGGCAATGAAGAAAGGAATTCATCATGTGCTAATTCTATGATGAAAAATAGTATGTCTCTAGGTATACGCGGATTGGCCTAGGGGAAGTTGCGTATGCACGCGAAAAGGAACGTTCCAAGTCGTGTATGGGCAAAAGTGCTCAAAAAGTGCAAAACCGGGGGTAACCACCATGGTATTGACCCATTGTATTGGGTAATGATCCGCCTAATTGACCTCGTCCAGGTAGTTTTGGGCTCATGGTATTGTTTTGGCCCATGGTATTGAAAAAAGGGGCTCATGGTATTGAAAAAGGGTAAAAATATATAAAGAGAAGAAATTCATTGTACAAATCATGGGTGTGGGAGCAAGATGTCTGAGCTTGAATGAATACTTCTCTGTGAAGTATATCTGTATGGAAAGGGTAAAGGTTTGATGATAGATCTGAATCTATGATGCACCTATGAAGAAATGATGAAGCGAGATATCTAGATTTTAAATGTATCTGTATTTGCTAGATTTGTTTATGGAATGATTAGATCTGCGATATGGCGAACATGCAATACCGAAGTAAAGGGTTGAATTTAGGCCCCGGAATATACGATCTAAAAGTATACGGCACAAAATGGTTGAAGATCTATACGCTACTTCGCCGTAAGAGAGACGCGCGTATATACGCGGCGGCCCGAAGAGAAAACGTATGCGCGTGAAATATGTGGCGAGGTATACGGCGGATGATGAGGACGAAAGCGCCGTATATACGCGACATCGATGAAAGGAAAGCGCGTTATGCAAACTAGGGTTCTTTGAAGGCGTTTTCCAATGTCCATATACGTTACTATTTGGTTGCTTGATGCATCAGTGAATTATATGTAGAATCTGTTTCATAGTTGGTAATTCTTAAAAGTATGGAAAGGGTCCAGAATGAAAATATGATGAAATGTAGCCTGCAAGTGTTGTTCTATTGAAGTTGTTGGATCCAGTGTGAAAATTGATGAAACGTGGTCCAAGGTGGTGCTGAGGGTTGTAGCCTTCAGTCGGGGGGTCGTAGCTCCCTTCCAGGAGAGGCTGGTAAACGAGATCGGGGGGTCGTAGCTCCCTTCCAGGAGTGAGGCTAGTGGCAGAATCTAGGGAGTCGTAGCTCCTTCCGGGGAGAGAGGTTGGTAAACGGGGAGTCGGAGGTCGTAGCTCCTTCCGGGGAGAGGGTACAGTAGCGAGCGCAGTGGGTGCTGCGTGTTTGAGTAATCTCGCCTTGACACATATGTTGTAAGATGTTTTCTATATAATAAAATATTGAAGGGTGAGCAACTGCAGCGGTGGTTTTCTCCCGACTTGGGTTTCCACCTAAAAATCCTGGTGTTCATGTGTGATGCTTTGTGTGATGGTTTATTCTGTTCTTACTGCACATGTTTACTGTTTATAGAACATCTAATGAATGAATGATGGAATGATATAAGTGAAGAACTAATGGCATAATTAGATCTCTTTGTATACGCGAGTTTTATGAAGGATATCCGCGTGTATACGCTAGTTGGCTTCAGCAAAGTAGCGTATGGGTTTTAGAGCATGAAAAAGTAAAAAGTTTTGAATATGCAGTAAATACTGATTCACCCCCCCCTCTCAGTATTTTTCCCAACAATGTCACTAACCTGAAATATTCATTGATTATTTTGAAATCCTCATGAGAATTCTCCACGGTCTTTTACTTCGTGACAAATCTCAAAGTAAATCATTAGTATGATTTACCCTCACCGTATTTCACTCATCCCATATCCACTTCATGTCATTTTTCCATAGCCAATTCCTGTCTGCAGAAACAGAGAAGTCATCTTTAGGGTGAAACAACCCTCTACAGCCATTTTTACCTCAGATAGGAGAGCAGTAACAGAGCAGTAAATTTAAGTTGAGGAAAAGAAGCCATGGGACTTATTGTAAGGTTCGAGCCAGTCGGAACCAAATATCTAGAAGTTTACCCACAAATTAAAGAGATGTTACAACAGGTTGGATGGCTAAATTTTTTGTAGAAGTTAAATGGATTTCACGAGGAGGTTACCAAGTCATTTGCCCGGTCATTCAACGTGTCAGAAGTTGAAATAGGTGATGTCAAGTTCATTATCATAGAATCCTTCATAGCAGAAGCAACAGAGTTGCCAAGGCAAGGTGAATGATGGTTTAAAAACAAAGAATTTCACAATGAAGCATGGAGACAGATGCTAAAAACACCAGGTATGGATATTTCCGTTTTCAAGAAAGGAATTCCTAGTTCAGCCTTGAAAAATAAATGGCGAAATATGTTGCTAATTCTACAAAATTTTATAACCTGTGAAGGAAGGTTTGGCACCCTATATGTTTATCACATTCGGCTTATGATGAATTTCCTAGATGAAGAGATAAATTTACCCTTTTTCTTGCTCCAAAGCCTAAAGAGTTTGGCTTCTAATGTCCAAAAAAGGGTTTAGTTCTTGGAAACCACCTTATATCATCATGGCCTAGTTAAAATTCTAATTGAACATCATTTGAAAAAGGTAGGAGACACTCGGGATGATTTCCTCTTGAGAAATCATTTTGAAGAACCCAAAGAAACCATGTCTGAAGGAAAACTTGTAAGAAGAAGCAAGAGAGGAAAAATTTCCAAATCTGTTGAAATTAAAACTGATAAAACAATACAAGAAGACAGTGAGGAGATTATCTCTGAAACATTGGCCAAAATCAAAGAACAACTCAAAAAGGAAAAGATAATAAGAAAGGATGCTAAGAAGAGAGGTGAGGGACCATCTAAACTGAGAAGAAGTCATAGGCTTAAACGCATATTGAAGAAGACAGGAGTTAAACAAACAGGAATCATAGATATTGAAGATGAAGAGACACCAATTGACAGATCTCGTGAGTACCAGTACGAAGAAAATCCTGATAGAGGAACTCCGGAGGTAGACCCAGCCCAACAACAAATCTATAATTATGTTGAATCATTAGAAAAGAGAACCTAAGAAAACAGAGAAAGAACTCCTAGCCCACAAGAATCTTCAATTGAAGCGCTGAGAAGAGAAAAATATGAATTGGAAGTACTCAATAGGCATATAAAAAATGAAAATGAAATTTTAAGGGAACAAGTCAAACTGAAAAGTGACATGAACACAACTCTCTCTCTGCAAATGGAAAAATTGTACAAGGCTAGTGAGAAACTGAAGAAGAAAAGCAAGAAGTTGAATAGGCACTTATAAATCTGAGGTTCAAATTGGTCATAAGGAAGCCTAGGATGTCATCGAACACCAAACAAAGTAGAAAAAGGAAACTGGATGTCTTGGCTGAAGTTTTAGAATACATGGACTGATTGCATGAGGACATGCAAAAGTGTTGTAGTGGGGGTATGTTGAGCCGTAAAAATGTCCTTTCCTTTCATCAAATTTCACTTCATTCCATTTTTCCTTTATTAGTTATAGGCTTAAAATATCAATAGGAATGATTAAAATCACTTTAAGAATGCATGCAATGACTGACTTATTATAATTTTTTGGTTTTGTTGTCATAGTGATTTTTTAGCAGACTTAGCTACAGAATGTAGCCATTCTGTAGCTAGTCGCATATTTCGTAGCCATCTGTATTTTTACACAGGTTACGGGTATCATTTGAGGGAAATACGCATATGGTTAAATTCCAGAACTCTCCTACATCATTCCTTGTCCTCCACGAAGACTGAGAAAAAATCTGAAAGTGGTTATGCACGTGGACAAGCCAAAACCAAGAAGCAGACTTCTACAAGGATATAGAATCTGCAGGTGTCTTCAGCAAAATATGAGTCCTCAACAGAATTTCTAGTTCGATTTTTATTATAAAATACGCATATGCCTATTTCTACTCAATGAAAGTTATGTATTTTCTTATAAAAATAACTTGGTGAACTGAGAAACAGTTAGTTGATGTTTTGTTGTTAGTTCTCAAAGATTGTGATACTCTGTTTCTGAGCATTTTTTCCTTCAATGAAAGAAGTATAACTTTGATGCATGATCTGAAGCAACTTTAAGGAGTTAAGGATTCGTGTGCCAATCTGATGGTAGAGGGCCCCTACTGTCTGAAAGGCTTTGTGCATATTTTCTAGATAAGTGACCTTTAACTCTGTTTTGTTCTTAACTTAGGCATTTTTCTGAGTTTATCCTCTTGCATCATACTTATGTCATTTACTTACATCGAATATTACAGTCAATCTTGTTCTCATGAGCTGTTCCAATATATCACTAATGCGTGAATGAGATATAGCTGTAGTACTCTTGATTTAATTGCATTTTAGTTCAGTTATGTTCATTGCATTTCAGTTCTATTAGTTAATTGCATTTCAGTCTTATTAATTAGACTTAAAAGACCCTCATTATTTTATAAGCTTCTCTTTTTCTTAACTTCTTCTAACACACCATTATCATATGAAAAAGAATTAGTTATATCATTTTGAGCTCTTGACTGTTCTGCAATTTCTCATAATTTTACAAACAACCTTTTTCCCAAGTTGTTCCAAGAGATCTCTAACATTTGAACGAGGCTTAATAGTAACATTTTGAGTTGCAGAATGAGTTAATTCTAGTGTCATAAGTTATTTTAGCATAGGGTTCCTTACTATGTTGCAAATAATCTTTTCTCAAAATGTTCCAACAAATTTCTAACAATGGATGAGATTTTCTCTATGATATTTTAAGTTGTTGTTTACTAAAGAGAACCTCATTACATAAAACTAATCCTTTTCTCAGTTTGTTCCAACATACCTCTAAATGAATTGGACTGAGTTTAATGTTATGAGTTATTTTTCTTATCGGCTTTACAATCTGTGGATTAGCATTTTCTGTTCTTAGGTGCCATTCATAGTTTAGAGTAGATTTTATTCTGTTTTAGTGTGATCAGTAACTTCTCTTTGCTATAAATCTAGTTCTTTTCCACTTAGTATAAAAACACAAAACCAAAAAAACTATAAACACACTAAGCACAACGAAGTAGGAAGAAGATACCTAGGCACATATGGTGCACTTCACTTCAACAATTTACTAGCCCTGGTTGACAATTTATGACATCAATTTAGGAACACTAAGTTGAGTAGACAACTCTATCCATTTAGTTGTTGGTAATAATGCCTATTTCTTGCGAACGTTGAATGGAGCAGAATTGTTTGGGGGTCCTGTCAATGGCAGGATGCTTAAGCATTACATCTCTTGATCCATGTTATGTTATGAAGGAATTTTTATCTTTTTTCTCATTATAAATACTTCACCCATCATTGCATTCAAAGTTATGAAAATAAAAAATACAAAAACAAAGAAAGAAAGAAAAGAGGGCAGATTGTAAAAACAAGAAAGGTACAACCCCATACCAAAAAAAGAAACAAATCAGAAAGTGTGCAAGCTCAAATGACACTCCTAAATAACACACTTCTAGTTAGTCAGACAGCCTAATCTTGAATAATTAGTTTTAAATTTTTTGCTGATAGGATAGTGAATTCGATTTTCCAAACTGTTTAATCTTGGCTTATCAGTAGATAGCTTAGGATAGAAATTAAAGGTTCAAACATGCTCAAAATATGAACCTAAGTTTCCAAAGAGAATGACTCAAATCTGTTTCAAATTCTGAGTCAAAAAAGATGTAAATCTGGTTCCAATTAGCTCAAAATCTGAACTAGTTGACAAAGGAAAGATAGCTCAAACAAAAGTCCAAACAGAGTTGTAAAAAAGATGAAGGAAATGCTTTGAAATTTCAAATCCTAAGCCTTCCATTTTGTTTTAATTTTCTGCAAAATAAGATCTATGTGCAGCTTGTTTTTATGCCATAGATTAGCATCAAGTTAGACCGTTCAATCCTGACTTGTATTCTTTTAAATTTCTGTTGTAGAATTTAGAGAATAAAAATCTGTTGGATAGTTTAATCCCAACAGATAGTAGATTAGGTAAAGAATCATATGGGCTCAATTGTTTAAACTGAGTCCATGGAGAAATAAGGAGTAGAAATAGATTATATTTCCTGTTTTCAAAAGAATAAAATGTTGTAAAAGAGTTTGCCAATCCAAGTGCACTCTAATGAAGGAAAAAATTTTAGATCTGTAGGATTGGGTAGGTAGAAAGCTTGTTGATGAAAGATCCATTGTTTTTATGGATGCTAATATGTTTCAGAGAAAAAGAAGATCATTCAAGGAAAGAAAGGCAGCCCAATGGATGAGGAACTGATCAGCCTCTTAGAGAATGCAAGTCTGAAGTTCTTGCTGCCTTCAAGAAGACACCATCCCAAAGTGGAGCCACTGTTAGCCACCTATACATTTTTTTATACCAAAAGGTGGCTAAATCATTTTTTGGAGCCTTCAAGGAACAAATTTTATTGCAAAAAAGTGTTATCTCTTGAAGACTCTTGAAGGCCTCATGCCTCTGTCCAAAATCTTCCCTACTGTGCCCATTTTACACTCTGAAATTCTGCTGATTTCATGAGAAAAGACTCCTGCAAAAATCCCTTTTTCCCTTCCTCCATTAAGAAAAACTAACCTCCATTTTGCTCCCTTTTCCTCCATAAAACTCCTCTATTTTTATGATTCCCCTTCTTCCATCCAGGGAAATAATTTTTCATGTTTAAAACTCATTTTTGAACTCTGCCGAAACCCCCAAAACCCTTGGAAAACCAGAAAAAATCATAAAAAATACATATTTTTTTATAAAGCTTAAGCCCCTTTGGGCTTAAGTCTTAAACCGATTCTCCATTATATGCCCTGGTGCTGGAACCAGGTGCTAGACCCATCGAGTGCTTATCACATCGAATTTTTCCTTTGGGAGTATTTTTGATGTTCTTTCCCCCACCTCTGATTGCGATGGCCCGATCGCACAATCCAACGGCCACGCTCCTCCCCACACCCTCTGAAGTAGTAAAACCAAATAAAGTAGGATTTTATAATATAGTTTTGTATTGTGCAGGTGTTTGAATGATTTTCTGTCATATCAAAGATTCTGAGGTTTGAACTAGGAGTTTAGTAGACCGAAGTGAATAGCAAGCAGGGTGTTAACCCCAGTTTAACCTACGGTCATTTACTGTTCAAAATCAGGAAGAAGTTTTGATCGCACCACTTTTGGTACGGAAAGGAAATCGCTCAATGGCAAGCGATCCTTTAAAAATCTGCCACGTCAACGGGACAATACCGCCTCATCGCTCCCTCATCATGTGTTAAATGTCGACTGTGGGCTTAGCGCGATACTGAAATACACCATCTGATCTGAGGCCGGCTCATCGGACGGTGATCGCCCTCAAAAAAAGCTCGGGAGATAAACTAAGGTATGACGCGACCCATAGCCCACAATCAATCGCCCCGGTCCCCACGTCCACGACAGAAGTCAGCAGTCCCGCAGAACCGGTGGTCCCAACGCCTAGTCAGCACACATGCAGTAGAAACTGATTGGAGCGGGTCTTCTTTGGTTGCTTGCATGGTCGTGAAATTCGGAACCGGGGAACTTTATATAGTGGATTTCATAAAATTTTCGGGTCACAAACACCCTGATGTCAGCAGGCCCCAAAACGGACCCGGGGAGCTTTATAAAGCGGATTTGATAAAAATTTCGGGTCACAAAGACCCTGACGTCAGCAAACACCTTTTGTGATCCGAAATGGTTTATGCAGCTTGCTTTATCATGATTTTTGAAGTCCGGATATGTTATTTGATAAAGGGTGATTAAGTGGTTTTTTCCATTATAACTAAAAAAGGCCGAAGGCTGGGGTTCAATTCTCACGACTTCGATTCATTAAAAGGAAGCCACCCATGGGTTGAATATTCCACGTCTCGTCAATGATTCAAAGGCATTGATGCCTCACAAGCCCTGCACATCACTGCACACCAACAAAACGCAGTAAATGAATAAAAAATCAAAGAGTATCAGTGTCAAATACAGAACGCACCAGACTGGAAGATTGAAGATAAATTTATGAGGATTACGGCTAAGACTGATTATCAAAATCCTAATCCTCCCAATTAAGACACGGTTAAAAGAAAATCAAAGTGTTTTATCATACAGAAGGCCTCCACCGCCACATCTGAGGCAAATTGATTCCTCCCAGCTACCACAGTGCGACTTGTGCCTCAAAGCATTCAAACAGAGGCCAAAGTTATTGATCAAGATCAGATATTTGCCTCAGCGTAGCTAGAGAGTTAATTCTCCAACTAAACTTAATGACAAAATATCAGTAGAGTTACTTTAACCTAACAGAGAGCCTCAAAAGTAAAAAAGAGCTCACACTGAGCTTAATATTAAATGAAAAACATTAATACAGACAGAAAACATCTGTAAACTTCTTCATCGAGCCCCCCATAGGTTGAGAAGCTATTAAGTCTGTATTAATCGACCCGAGAGATCTTTTAACAGATCCCACATCCTCATTCTTCTATAAATACTACTGGAGAAGATGAGAGAAGGGTTGGTTGCTGAACTTTGAATATACTTGAGCTTGAGACTTATACTTGTAAATAGTGTTCACTGGCTCTTGGAGCTCTCCTTGTGATAGATAAGTTAGTCTCGAAGGTGTAGATGATTTCTAAACTAAAGCATTGGACTTAAAGCTGTAACTGGTTTGGAGCATTAATACAAGCTGATTTATGGGATCCTGGTCTATGTCGACGGTGATGTTTTTCACATTGTAACTCGTTATTTTGTTTCTGTTTTCACTGTGTTCATCTTCTCTTATAAAGAACAGCATGCATAGAGTTAGGACCTACTTTATATCAGTACCCTTCTCTGACTGAAAATATTTATCTATATGTTTTCTTCCAATTCTTGTTATTTAGAAATGATTTAATTCATTCTAAGCATAGGAATGTTGGCATTCCCTCGTCCTATTTTCTTAGCTAAATATTTTTCTTGGATGTTATTTTCATTTCATGTTAAGTAGATATGAACTAAGGAAGATATGGTGAGCCCTGGTCCTAGTTTTATCCCAAAAGACTATCTGAAAGTTTCCCTTGGAATGTGTCAAAAGCTGGCTAGTTTCGAAGTAATTACCAGATCTTAGGCCATTTTGTGTTGTCTTTTTGTGTGTCTTGAAAGTAACCAAGTAAAGCAGAGCTAGGAGAGGATTTGTGGTGAGCCCGGCCCGCTAGCTTCTTCTCCAACAGTTTCCTTTCAAGTTTCCCTCTGTTTTTAAATGTTTTTCTATTGAAATTGCATCAAAGGCTGGCTAGTTTCGAAGTACTTACCAGATCCTGGATTGCTTGTATGTCTTTCTTAAGTGTTTTTCAAAGGCTGGCTAGTTTCGAAGTACTTACCAAATCCTGGGCTACTATTTTTTCTTCATCTGTTTAATTCCCCTTCTTATTGTTTCATTTCATTCCATAAATCAAACTTTAAAGAGATCCTTAGACATAGATGACTTGCCCCATGGACCACTCTTGCCTCTTGCTGTTTCAATTAAACCTTATTATGAATCCATAGCCCAATGGACTAAAACCTGCAATTGTCTATCTTTCTGGCCAAAGCTTGTTCTATTTTCTTGCAACTTCTCACCTTTGAAACTCTTTGCATTTAGAACTTTCCCCTCAAACAATATTCATGCTGAACCATCCAAAAAACAAAAAAAACCCTTGGCCTTCATAACTAGCCTAATATCATTACCCAAAACTTCAAAGACAAATCCATCTTTGAACTTATTGGAGAGATCCCTCTCCGGATTCAAGAGGACTAGATCCTAGAATCCCAAAGTGGCTGAAATAATGTTGTTTTTGTGATTAGACTTTGCCAATCTTGCTAATTACAGATTCCTAACAATTTAAAATCCAAGTTAATGTGAATTCATATGGATATCTCAAGTATAAATAATTTTTCAAAATATTCTAAAATTATATGCCAAAAATGATGAGAAGTACCATGTTTGATAGAGCTTCGTGTGAATTTTTGACCTAACCAACAATCACTTTTTGGAGTGTAAATTTTTTGTTAAAGATTAGATCGATGTGATTCCACTTGGATATTAAAGTATATTTATTTTTTTCTTTCCAGTATAAACAGGTTTTTAAAATTAGTACGTTTGATATCACAAAATTGGTGATGAACAGACGTAGGAGGCAGAGTTTGACTATGATGATTTTAAGACATGTAGTCACTAAATGTGGAATAACGTTTTCACTTGGCCTCCAAATGGGATGATTAAAATTTTTCCTTGATCTAGACTTCAATATCTATCTAAATTAGAAACATTGTTTTATAAGAAGACGATTTGATATGTGAAATATGCCAATGAACAGTCAAGACCTAGAATTGTCACCATGCAGATTTTTCGAAAAGAAGTTAGCATTTTAAGCATAGATTTTTCATATGATGTCGGATTGAGCAGATTCAAATTGATTTGGAAACTAGATTCCAAGGCTATCTTCCCTATGAATATTAGAGAAATTTTTTTCCATTAGAACCCTCAAATCAATGTTGCACTAACTCTGTCCTTAAAACGTTTCTTGAAATCTAGTGTTTATTTTGATCACTTTTTATTTGTGATCCAAATTAAAATTTAAAAAATGGATAAAAACTAGATTTCAAGAGATAATTTTTTTAAAAACATGCTTTTTAAAAATTATCATGTTGGCTCCCCGTGATTTGCAAGATTTCAAAGAACAACTCTGCATGGAACCACATCAGACCGCTTTGGAGTCTAAGGACCTAGCCTTCCTGGACTCAGAGAGGGCTCTCTCTATGTTTGTATTTGTAAATGATTTATTTTTATTCTTGTGTTTTCTTATCTTAGGCTAGCTATGAAGTTTTTGACTATTTGTTTTGTTTGGTTGATTAATTAATGGTATGATTTATTGATTGAATATTTCAGTTGAATAGACAGACTGTGAGAAGCCTTAATCCATTGGGTTGTGGAGTCATAAAAGGATTTAATTGTTCATCAACTCTTAGATAAGCTAACTACATCAAGTGGATCTCTTATATTAGATGAAATATGAAATGACAGTAAGTTTTGAAATCAGTAAAACTAAATGGAAATTAAGAATCCTTTAACCATACTTCAACAAGAAAATCCTCTTAGGTAACTATTTAAGAAGAAAAAAATTACAGGGAAAACCATAGACTTCTTTGGCCAAACTCTACTAGGTAAACCTTTAAGAAAAAAATCCAACAATCCTAGAGATGAGTTAAGAATTCTCAAGTTATTGCTTTCAGACAAAGAAAACATTCAAGATAACAATGAGTGAAACTAACGAGCGAGTTACACCTGACTTCTTTAATCAAACTACTAAAATACCTTCAAAGCAACAGTTTAAGACAAACCAAAGGATATGGAAAACCATAGACTTATTTGGCTAGACTCTACTAAGTAAACTTCAAAGAAGACCTCAAAAATAAAATTTCAAGTAAAACCAAAGGACAGGGCAAACCATAGACTTCTTTGGCTGGACTCTACTAAGTAAATTTCAAGGCAACAAGCTAGGTGGAACTAAAGAGTAGGACGACCTTGAATTCTCTAATAAAACCTTGCAGAAGAAAATATTAAGATGAAAGAAAAATGAAAGAATTAAGGTGCCAAGACAACATATCTTAATCTAATTTTTTGTTCTTTTATCAGAGAAATGATGGAAAATATGGAAAACATAAGGGAAACATTGAAAAAGAAGGGTAGCATCACCATTAACATAGCTCATGAATCCTATGAATGTGCTTGTATTACTGATGTCCAAAACAATTACATTACTCTAGTGCAATAATCTCTGCAGCTCAGAGTTCAATCAAATCCAGCTTAGCAGCTCATCAAATAGCTCAGTGACTTATCAACCAACCAACCAACCAAAACTAAAAATGAATAACACATGGAGTATTTGTCTGCAAAATGAGGAGGTTTCCCTAACCTAGGGTGGTAGGTTTGTGTTTATTACAAATTTATTATTATCTTGACCTTTGAGACCATGTAAGGCCCAAAGAAAAATATATGTGACTGACTCACTGTAATAATAACTTCTTAATTTACTCTTGAGATAACTTTTGGCACATATTTTAATTGTATGGCTTTGTATTAACTTTATAATAACTTCTGAGTTGCTTTAAAATATCTATGACTGTTTCAATAACAGTTGTTGCTTTTATGGAACCTGTAGGTGTCCAAAGTATTTTGAAGAAGTAATTTCTATTTTCCTTTACCATTCGAATCTGTCTTCTATGTTAATCCTCCTTTGATTTGTCCTTTAAAACTTTGATTTAGCTTTTAAACTTGGATTTGTCTTCACTGTCTATCTTACTGTTTTCTCCTTAATTCTGCTTCTTCTGTTTAATTTATTTAATCATTTCTTGATCGTTTATCATTTGTATTCATCTCTGCCTTTTGATTTAACCTTCATTTTTCTTTGTTTTTTCTTTAACTCTGTCTTTTAATCATGTTTCTTCATCCTTAACCTTTGATTTGATCTTTAATCCTTTAACCTCTCACCATCACGGTTTCTCTAACTACCACTGTTATAAACCTCTTTGTTTTCTTTATCCTGCGCTGTGGATAATGCTTACTGTTGTTGGAGTGCTTGAATAACCATCAATGGTCATGATCTATTGATGTTTATGCTTTAATCTGGCACTCCTGGTCCCTTTGATGGACAAACCTGGTTGGATTGTCACCCAGGGAGTCTGTTTGGACGTTTTTAGGACCTTAAAAATTAAAACCATGAATTTCTACCTTGATCACCTGCACATTAAAATCAATTTATTAATTAAAAAACTGTGTTTTTTTGGGCGTTTTGGGATTTTGGGAGTATTCTCAGAGGCTTTGGTGGTAGGTCATGGTTTATGAAAAAGACACAGGGGTTTATACATTTGAATGGGTCAGCGGTTTTAATTTATGGTGTGGAGGAGGTATGGTGGTTTTCGCACGGGATGGAGGCAGTAAGCGGTATTGGGCAGAGGGATACGATGCCATAGGATGGGCACCGCGTGGTGGATGGGACAGTGGGATTGCCGCTAATATCGCATGGTCCAAGGTTTGTTATCACTCGGGCCTTTGGATGTGAGATATGCGATGTGGGTCATTGGATTGGGGAGTGTTACACCATTTTTTGGTCATATAACCTATTATCATTAGATGGAGCCAAGTACACCATGTAAGACCAATTTTACCCTAAGTAAAATTTCTTTCACTATGTAAAATAACTTAATAAAACACATTTATTAGGTTGTTTATGGTCTAAATAGGAAACCCCAAAAGGAAATATTAAACAAATCTATATTTGTTTGATTTTCCTCATGGAATAATTAATTAAACAATAATTCAATTATTATTCCTGGTCATATTTAACCAAAAACAAGGAAATCAATTAGATAAATCCTTATTTATCTTATTATTTTCTAGGAATAATTATTTAAACCTTATTTAAATAATATTCCTTGTTAAATATGACTAAATCATTTATAAATAATTAAATAAATCATTATTTATTTAATTATCATTCAACCACTTCCTTAAAATAATAAATAAATCATTTATTTATTTATTATTTACAAATCAAGGGATTTGACCCAAGTCAAATACCTTTTCTTTCCAACAAATATAATAAAATATTCCATAAAAGGTGGATCTAGATTTGGTTAATATTATTTTAATCATGCACCAAGATCTAGAATGACCCAATATTTTGTTATAAATCGAAGGGTTTTCCCATTCATTTGTCACTTTTTGTTGCCCATTAGATCACTCTGGATCTATACTCTTGGTCTGACTTTGAGCCATTATCATTGTCACATTCTCCATTATTTTCTTTGTGAGCTCCCTTTGAGTACTTTGTTTGTCTGGGTTTTCTACACCAACAAGAGAGAGAAATGCTAGATCTAAAGTGATAAGGACTTTCAAGAACCCATCCCATTGAGGAGAATTGGAAACACCTTTCTAGTTTTCCTCCCAGGTGCCCTTAATATAAAATTCTTTCAAAAATATTGTTCTTGTCTTGTCTATTGGATGTATGGAGAAAACCCTTATTTTTACTGCTTAATGTCTTTTTATGCATAGATCTGGATTTTTGCAGCATTTGTCTTGATCAACTAACTACAGATTTGAAGATATTGGTAGCCATATTTGATGTTAGGGCTATAAGTTATGAGTATCTAAAGTGGTATTTTTTCGTACACTTCGACAAAAGATTCATTCTAACAGGGAGGGGTTGATCAAATGGTGGTCAGGGAAATGATGAAACAGTGGGTTATAATAACGTGGGGCCCAGGAGGACACATGGCAGAGGGTTTAAATGATATGGCAGGGTTCTTTATAGTGCGGGGCTAGGGTTATATGGTCATGGGGGTTAGTGTTTATGTGGGACCCGCAGATGTATGAAGGTGGGGGGGGGGGGTTATTTTATTTAAAGAGAGGGCTTTAATATATAAAAGGAGGCGGGGATTATAAATAAAACAGTGTTTTATTTAAAGGAGTGGGTCTCGAATTGTTTTAACTTATCATAAAACAGTGTAGAAAGGTTTTTTACATTTTTTTTGGAGGGAAACTGTGGGAAACAAGTTTTTAAATGGGTTTTAAGCACCATAAGTGGGATTTTGGGTACAAGAGAAGGGTAAAAATGAGGAATTTAGGGTCAAATATTTATTTTTTAGAGTGAGAGGATGTTTGAGAGAGGCAAAATGAGAGATAGTAAAAACAGGTTAAATGGACAATAAGGAAGGCAGTGAGATTTCCGAAAATAGCTGATAGTCAAGGAACATTATTTTCAACAGATTATAGAAAATCCATATTCACCTAGTGATACTGTAAAATACAGGAGGATAACAGTGGCTCCAGTTGGGGAGGGAAACTTCTTTAGGAGGTGTCAAGAACCTCGGAGTTCAGATTTCTGGAGTTTGTAGAGCAGTGTCTTGTTTGTACTTAGCAGATTTTTCATTCTGCAATCTCTGATCTATTGTTGTTCTTTGTAACTATGACCTTCAAATATTGAAAATAATGCTTGCTGCAACTCAATTCTACCTACCCATCATTCTAGACTAACATTTCTTCTTCCTTTTGGAGGTGCATTTAGACTTGCAAACCTTTGACATCATTTTTCTTTTGAAAGAAAAAACTATCTATTTCTACCCTTATATCATCCAAAGGCTCGGATTAGACTGATGAGCTCTTTTATTCTCTGCCTAATATACTTATCTATTAATATTAGAATTTTTGACAGATTTTCATTCTTTGTCTATCAACATGAAATTTAAAGCATGACTAAATCAAGATTAAGTAGCTTCACTGTCATGAACTGTGGCATTTTGGACAAGCTACACACAATATTTATTTTGAAAAAAGTAAATTTGAAACTGAGGTATTTGTTAGTATGAATATTTTGTCGGAAAAAGACCACTTTAGCTACGCATAACAAATGGTCCTAACATCAATTATGGCTGCCAATATCTTCAAATCTATAGTTAGTTGATCCAAATAAAGCTGCAAAAATCTAGATCTATGCATAAAAAGACATTAAGGAGTAAAAATGAAGTTTTTCTCCATGCATCCAATAGACAAGACAAGAACAATATTTTTGAAAGAATTTTTTATATTAAAGGGCACTTGAGAGGAAAACAAGAAAGGTGTTTCCAATTCTCCTCAATGGGATGGGTTCTTGAAAGTCCTCAGCACTTCAGATCTAAAATTTCTCTCTCTTGTTGGTGTAGAAAACCCAGACAAACATAGAACTCAAAGGGAGCTCACCAAGAAAATAATGGAGAATGTGACATTGATAATGGCTCAAATTCATACCAAGAGTATAGATCTAGAGTGATCTAATATGCAATGAAAGGTGACAAATGAATGGGAAAACCCTTATATTTATAACAAAATATTACTGTATTCTAGAACCTGGTGCATGAATAAAATATTATTAACCAAATTCTAGAACCACCTTTTAGGAATATTTTATAATATTTGTTGGAGGGAAAAGGATTTTTGACTTGAGTCAAACCCTTTATTTATAAATAATAAATAAATAAATGATTTATTTATCATTTTAAGGAAATAATGGAAATATAATTAAATAAATAGATATTTATTTAATTATTTATCAATGATTTAGTCAAATTTAACTAGGAATATTATTTAAATAAGGATTAAATAACTTATTCCTAGGAAATAATCAAATAAATAAGGATTTATTTAATTGATTTCCTTGTTTTGGGTTAAATATGACCAGGAATAATAATTTAATTGATGTTTACCTAATTATTCCTTGAGGAAATATAAACAAATATAGATTTGTTTATTATTTCCTTTTGGGGTTTCCTGTTTAGACCATAAACAACTTAATAAAGGTGTTTTACTAAGTTATTTCACATAGTGAAAGCAATTTTACTTAGGGTAAAATTGGTCTTACATGGTGTACTTGGGTCCATCTAATGATAATAGGTTAGATGACAAAAAAAATGGTGTAACAGATTGCCCCCCAGCGTACGAGTGTTAGGAGCAAATCGTATGACCAAAGTACGCTGTAAGAACTCAATCACCAGACATCAAGAGGGAAGTCAGAGAGAGAAATGTAAGGTAGTATAATGTGCTAAAGTACAATACCCTGAGGAGACGAGACTTACAGGTGCAACAAGTCTCTTTTTTATGAGATGGTAACTGTGCTAAAGGCAGTGGGGGAGGCATACCTATGCCCGCCGAGAAAAAGTACAAAAGAATTGTGCATCTAGTAAACAAGGAACTGAACTATAAAGTACATGCTAGCATAAACACGAGCCAGATAAAAGATAGAATGATGAATCCCACATACATGTTGTTACTGGGATAATAGCCAGGACTTATATAATAATATCTGAGTACATGAGATACAAATACAACCCAAATGCCCCCTATAAACGGGGAAGGGCTCGCAAAATGTGACTGATACATGCAAATCAAAAAGGTGTTGCAAGCGGCTAAGGTCAACATCGTCAAATATATGGAGCTGCATCGAAGGCTGCAATGAAGAGGTCATCCGGGAATGTGGGGGGCTACCTGCAGGGCCACCCCCTCATGAGGGTTGAGACATCTCACACACACCCAAGAATCACCAATAGCTGCTGCTGCATCACTGGACCATCAAGTATATAGATCTCGATCATGTTGAAAGGAGATGGAGTGGAGAAACAATCAAGTCAAAGGGTAATGAGAAATCCCTTTGCCTGATCCGAGGCACCAAACAAGTGGAGAAGCTGGAACCAAGGTACACCACCCTCTAGACCTGTCTTCTAGAGTGAATGAGCTGATGTCGACAGAAGGAGATCCACCGTAGGTGAGGAAATAAGGGATCCTCAACTAAGGCATAAGAGAAAATAGTAGAGCGACTGACAGACTAACACTAGTGATGAGAAGGATATGAGGGGAGATCCAAAGGGGACCATAAAAGCATGAGTACAAGATGGTATCTCATGATGAAAATTGACACGAACAAGAACAAGTATGGAGGCAAAGTGGTGCCCCAAGGAAAAGTGTTGTAAGTGAGGAAATCTGATTTTGAGGAGAGGTTAAGTGACCCTTCATGGACAACATGTGTCCTGGTGAAGTAGCAAATCATGAAAAACAAACAGATGTTGGCTATCTAAAAGAAAATAAAACATGCATTTCGAGAGGGAAATGCTAAGGGTAATATTTCTTAAGATAGAGTGCACTGCGAGAATTAGGAAGGGGGTGTCCTTCGAATTCCTCTAAAAGATATGCCCCCTTACCAAGATCCTTACTGATGATGTAAGGACCTAGACATAATGAGTCAAACTTCCCATGACCGAGGACATCATGGGCCTGGTCATATACTAGAACAAGGTCACCTTCATGAAAGGTGCGAGGGTGGACTTTTCGGTCATACTGAGCTTTGGTGCACTTTTTGGCCGCTTCAAGAGTTTGCAATGCAACATGACGGTCTTTAGAGGCATGCTCAAGCATGATGAGTCGTTGTTCTAGAGGTTGGGTATCAGGGAGAAGTTCGACGGCCAAGTGAAGGGAAGGAATTTCACACTCGATCGGTAAGACTGCCTCCTCGCCAGAAAAAAGGTGGAAAGGAGTGAAACCGATGGTGGTTTTAACAGAAGTTCTATAGGCCCACAAAGTAGGGAAGAGCATAAGATGGAAATTGGTTTTGTGCTTATTCATCGTTCGTTGAAGCATGGTCTTAAGAATTTTGTTGACCGCTTCAACTTGGCCATTACCTTGGGGGTAATAGGATGATGAATATTGGTGCTCAAAACCCAATAGTGAGGATAGCTCGTTCCATATCTCATCTTCAAAATTTTGGCCATGGTTAGAGACCAATTTTTTTGGAACCCCGAATCAAGCAATGACGTGGTTAAAGAAAAATAGGGCTGCGATGGCTTCCGTATTGTTGAATTTTGGCATAGCCTAAACCCATTTTGTGAAATAGTCAACCACCACGATGATATATTTGTGGTTACCAGCAGATGGAGGTCGACACTCCATAAATTCGATGGCCCATTTACAGAAAGGACCAGCTGTGACGATGGGATGGAGGGGAGCGGGAGGAGCTCGCGCCTTAGGGGTGAAATGTTGGCAATTGGAACATTGTTTGACTGCTTCAATGTAATCACTGAAGAGAGAAGGCCAAATATACCCAACACGCATGATTTTTTGGGCGGTGGCAAGACCGGAGACGTGGCCGCCACAAGCACCACTATGAAAGGAATTGAGGACTTGCTCGGCTTCAGCGTGTGTGAGGCAACAATGAAGGACAGTATCTACTCTGCGACGATAGAGGTCGTCACCGATCAAAAGGTAGCGAGGGGCTTGGCGTTGGATACGTCGTCGAGCATCACGATCAAGATGAAGGGAAAAATTTTTGGTTCGCAAGTAAGTAAGGATATCATTGTACCAAGGGTCGTCGGTGGTGATGGCAAATAAGTGTTCGTCGGGAAGAGCATAATTAATTGGAAGATCTTGCATACTGGTAGGTAATTCAGAAATGAGTTCAGCGAGGACTAAACCTTTCTTACTTTTTGTGGTGACAAATTCAAGGTTGAATTCTTGAAGGATAGTGACCCAATGAGCATACTTCCCACTGAGGATGTGTCGACTCAATAGGAAAGCCATTGGGTTGGAATTAGTCACAACCTTGGTGGAACACATGAGGATGTAATGATGCAGTTTTTGGACTGAGAACACGATAGCTAGCGCTATTTTTTCTTCATGTGAGTAGGATACAGGCGGACCGGAAAGGTTCTTACTGACATAATAGATCACATGTTTGATACCGTTATCATCTTCCTGGATAAGGACACCAGCTACCGAATAGGTGGAAGCGGAGATGTACAGGATGAATTCCTGATCAAAGTTAGGAGGACGGATCAAGGGAGAAGATGTGAGAGCATGCTTGAGGGCATCAAAAGACTCTTGAGCATAGGTATCCCAGAAAAATGGGGTGTTAGATTGAAGAATTCTAAGGAACCCATGTGCGGTAGTGGCATAGTCAGGAACGAATCAGCGTAGAAAATTAGCTTTACCTTGGAGACTCTGTAGTTGGCGTAAGGTACGAGGAATAAGAAGTTCAAGAATAGCTTGAACTTTCAAAGGGTCAAGAGTTATACTGTCTTTAGACACAATGAAGCCTAGAAGACGGTCGGCGGGTACGCAAAAGACACATTTCAATGGGTTAAGGAGGATATTATACTTATGACATTGGAGGAAGATGGTACACAAATCATGGAGGTGTTGCACCCGATGTTTAGAACATGCAGTAAGGTCATCTAAATAGGCAAGGATAATATGAGATAAGTCATGGAAACAATAAGACATGGCTCGTTGAAAAGTGGCGCCGGCATTTTTAAGGCCAAATGGCATGACTCGGTATGCGAAAGTGCCCCACGGACTAATGAACGCAATTTTAAGTTGATCATCACTACGGATAACGATTTGGTTGTATCCGGAGAATCCATCCATAAAGGATAAAACCTCATGCCCCGCACACTCATCAATTATTTGGTCAATAAATGGTGTGGGGAAGTTGTCTTTGGGACAAGCTTTGTTCAAATCATGAAATTTAGTGCAGACACAAATGGTGCCTTGTTTTTTGAGGACGGGAACTGGGTTGGAAACCCAAGTGGTGTATTCGATGGGATAAATGAAACCAGCCTGCTTGAGCTTATCGATTTCAGCTTTGATGGCTTTACGTCTGGAAGGATGAATGGGTCTCAACTTTTGACGGACTAGATTGGCATCAGGCCATGTGTCGATATGGAGTTCGACAATCGCTGGATTGAGTCCGGGCATTTCTGAGTATGACCAGGCGAAAATATCATGGAATTCTTTGAAGAGTTTGGTGTAGGCTTCAATTTCTTCCGGAGTGCATTGGGCACCCAAGGTGATATGTTCCTTGATTCCTGGTTTGACAGAAATGTCAATTTTGATCGTAGGAGAGATATTGGCCATATTACCTTCTTCGAAAGCATCATGTGCAGGGATGGGGTTTTTAAACCAAATGAATTTATTGGGAATGAAGTCTTTATATTAGACAACATATTGATCATGGGATTGATGTGGAAGGAAGTATGCATGATGGTGCATATCATCCCACGGAAAATCAGGTTTGGTCATGGCTTCCATAATGTCTTCATCTGACTGGAATATGGGAAGAGTGGGGGGAAGATGATCACCTGATGAGGTAGAAATATTAGACTCTTGATTGTAGGGGGGAAATCTCACATGTGCGATGTCATGGGAGGTGACAAAAGAGTAAGAAAATGGGTGGTCAGGTGAAACATCGGGGGAAGGCACTAAGGGGCTGGCCGCCGAGGATCGCAATGATGATGAGAGGTAAGAAATGGTGGTGGAAGACTCAGTCATTTCAATATCAGGAGGGGGAATGTTAATTGGGGTAGACAGGTCATCTTGTGCTAGTGAAGAAGGTATATGGTCATGTATGGCTGTGAATTGAGGGTAGGAATCTAAAGAGGAATGATACTCGTCAAGGTGGGGGTAGAGGTGGGTATAATGGCCATGGAAATTGCACAAAGAACAAGGGTGATTGGTGCGCAAGTTTTTAAGTTTCGGGATTGAATCAGGTACAGTGACATAGACCTCAAGGATATCGGATTCTAGAAACATCTCATTTACCATGGTCTTGAGATGCGGTAACTCAGGACATGTATGGGTGGCATGACCGAAAACATCGCACAAGGCACACTGGATAGTGTGCTTTGGTGGCCGAGGGGGGGCAGGGTGCGACAGGGTAGCCTTGTCATTGGATGCCCCCTTGCGAGTTTTCCCTTTCTTTTCTGGAGATGTCACAACAGGAGAAGGGTTCTGTTGAGGTGCTAGGGGCACTGTAGCAATGGAAGAAGCTAAGGGGAGCGATTGAACCGGTGTGAAAGCAAGGTAAGGTTTGGGGTGACCAAGCGGGGTAGTGGTTGGAGGGTTAAGGTACCAGACGGGTATACCCAAGGTCAAGTTGGGGAGGGATAGGGTGGCCAAGATGGGGACCGAATAAACTCCGGGAGGGGGAGAAAGGAAAGGTATCTGACCAGCGGAGTAATGGCCAGGAGGAACGGCACCAAGATGGTTGATATCGGGTGGAACCGACCCAGGAGGGTAGAGAGGCACGTGGGGACTAACTGTAGAATGAGATTCAGAAGGAATAATTTTGGTTAGTGGGGGTGAAGGGCTAGGATTTGGTTTTGGTGGGTGAGGTAGAGGTTGTTGACTAGCCAAAGCGAGATGGTTAAGGTCAGCCTGAGACGATTTCATCATGCAAACATTCGCTAAGCTGGGATCAGAGACAGGTGGAGGAGGAAGACCAAGGAAGGTTCCAAGCAAGGAGGAGTCTTTGTAGACGTCGGGGGAAACACTGGTCAAAGAATCAATGGTTTTCTTATTGGTTACATAAGAGATGGTGGACTCAGGGGAGGTCTAAGATTTTGGTTCATGATATGTCAACTGATCGATGGTGACTATCTTTCCATTGTGAGGGAAAGACATCTTGCGGTGGACCGTGGATGGGACAACAAACATGGCATAGGTGTAGCTACGGCCCAAAAGAATGTTATAGTCAAGAGGGGCGTCGATGACTTTAGTGTCAACGCAAACAGTCTTGCCCGCAAGGGTGATATGATAGTTACGGAATAGGCCAATGGGCTGGGAGGCATGGTCATCCCACGTACGAAGGGTGATTGTGGAAGGGGCCAAATCAGGAGATCAGAGTTGTTTCCAAACTGAAGTAGAAATTACACATGTAGATGCCCCCTCATCAATAATACATCGAGACACATTAGCATTTCGAATTTTGACAAGGATTTGGAAAGCGACGAAAGAAGGAAGGGGAGGATGATCTAACTGACGGGCGTCGAAAATAATCAATTGGTCATCAGTAGGATCTACAACGCCCATGGTGGATAGTAGAGCCTTCTTTTGAGAAGGACACGACTGGAGGAGTTCCAGTGTTGAAATGGTGGTAGGAGACTGTGCCAAATCATCTACTACGCTATACGAATGAGCAGCTCGACCGGAAGCAGCATTTCGGCGTAATGGGCCCTTAGGAACCTTGATAGGAACCTCAAATTTTGGTTGAGGGATCTGCAAAGGACCATTGGGTGTCGAAAGAGGCTCTGTAGGACCTGAAGAAGGTGATGCAGGGACAGACGGAGCAGGAGGCATGGGATATTGACGAGACCAAGTTTTAAGGGTAAGGTCGACAGTGAGAGGTTGGTCAGAAGTCATCATGAGAATCTGGTAATTGGAGGAACTAGAAGGGGAAGGTTGAGTGGTCACTGGGGCATGAGGTGGTTAAGTAGCCACGAATCCTTGTTGAGGGAAAGGGTCGGTAAACACGGCTGGTTGAGAAGTAGCTACATTTGGGGGAATAGTAGGGGAGGTATATTGTCCCCACAATGTAGCCTGAGACTCCCACATCTGCCGCATCTGTGGTAATAGGGGACAATCGTGAGTGTAATGACTGAAAACACCGCAACACGAACAAGGCTTATTGGTGCGAAGAGGCCTGTCCGGCTTGGGCTGAGAGCCCTGTGGCTGGTTAGCAGTGTTAGAATCAATACTTGGAGGATTGGATCTAGGATTACTAGGGGAAGATTGATTTTTATTGCCTTTCTTCTTTCTTTGAGAAGAAGGAGGATTAGTCGTGCCCTGTTGTGCAAATACTTTCCCTGGAGGGGGTAGTAGTTGTTGTTGCGAGGGTTGAGAAGGCAAGGGAGTTGGAGGTCCAAATGCTGGAGGAGCTGGGACACCAAGTTGTGGGTAAGGATAAGGGTTAGGATGGGCAACATTGAGGTAATAAGGAGGGTGGGCAAAAGGAGGAGGCATGTGGTATCTTGGATACATTCTACTTGGAGGGGGGAAAGCGCTGGAGGTGCTAGCCCCTCCTGGAAGGAAACCATAGCCCATAGGAGGTCGAGTGTAGGTATGCGAAAGAGCTCCAATGATACTGTCGGCAGAGTGAGATGCCCCCGGGGCGTTAGCGCCATTGGGTTTGGGGAGGTCAGGAAGGAAGGTATAAACATAACCAGATTGAGCATAGATGAGGTCATATTTCAAGGCTATTTGGAGGGCGGATTATTCAGTTTGAGGGAACTGGGATGGGACGTCTTTGCCAATGGTAGGTAAGAGAGAGCAAAGGAACCAGTCCATATAGACTCGATCTTCAAAGGTGGGAGCTTGACATAATCTCCTTCTTCTCCGCCATTCCTAGACATGAGCGGAAAGGCGGGTTGAAGATGATTAATGGAAAGAAGTCAAGAGTTCGGTACGAGTGTTGTATCGGAGAGGAAGCTAGAAATAAGATAAGAAGGCTTGGGAAATGGTTGAAAAGGTGGTATGGGAAGAGGTGGTCTGATCAACATACCATTTAGAAACTTCGCCGGTAAGTGTGCGTTGGAACAATCTAAGACTAATGGAATCATCAGTAATGGAATTGGATGAATGCCACATGTGGAAAGATCGGATATGGTTGGAAGGATCATCACTAGCAAGGCCTTTGAACTTGGGAATGTCAAAGGGGAGCTTGGTTGGCATAGCAAGCCAAATAACATCATGGCGGATAGGATCGTTGATCAACTGATTGAAATCAGGGAGACTGAGACCAGCCATATAAGGGAGAAAAGGGACAGTCGAGGTAGTTCCCGTGGTGGTTCCGCTAGTAACAGACCTAGGAGTAGGACTGGAGTTGCCGCTAGTGTTTGGCCCTGAACTAGACATGGTGAAGGTAATAGGGGGAGAACCAGAATTATGGAGAGAACTCGAAGAATCAGAAGAAGAGTCGGAGTGTGGACTCGGGGGAGGACTAACTCGACGACGGCGAGAGGGGAAAAGTCGACCAACCGGAAACTGAGGGTGAAGGCCAAGAAGTCTCCGGGATAAGCGCCCGGGAGGCAAAATGATGACAATACAAAGGGAAGAAGAAGGAACAACAAATGCAGGGAGGTGCAGAATCAAATGACAATGATGTCGACACAACGGCAGAGAGGTGCAGTGTCAATTGATATTAAAGTCTTTTCCTGGTGGTGTTAACCAAGATCTTCTTCACTTAGGGTCAGTGTTGGCGTGTGTTAATTTTAATTTTTAAACCTAGAAGTTTTGAGAGTAAAAGAAAAAGTGTGCTGCGTAACTAAAAATAAATCTGCAGAGAACAGTAAATAAGGCTGAAATAACAGAAAATTAACAGCTAACAATGCATCGATCTAACCCAAGAAGGTGAGTCTCTCAAAAATAGTCTAAAAGAGGGAAAAAATCTAGTCAAAACACACGAAAAAGGGGCCAATAGATCTAAGGTCGGGAGGGACAGGGATCTAAAGGAGAGATCTATGGAAAATAGGTGCAGAAAACAACAAAGAGACAAAGGCAAGGTTGTTGTAACAAAGGAGGAAATCAGCTAAAGGCAGAAGGGACAAGGAGGTGACCCTAGAGGCAAACCCCAACAAAACTATATGAGGTGATTTGAAAGGGAGAAGATTTGATCTAAAAGGGATCTAAAAAGGAGGTATTAGATCTAAAAAGAAGAAGGTTGAAACTCTGAAAATTCAGACGTTTGAAACAGCTAAAAAATCTTCCACAAAAAGTGGAGGGTACTAAAGCCCTAGGGGGAAATATTCCCACTTAGTTGATTAAAACAAATAAGAAACAGGTCTAAACGGGCAGAGACAAAGGCTGGAAAACCCTGACAGAAGCTTTAGACAAACCCAACAAAATTGCTGGAAAAGTGCAGAAAAAGGTTCAGGTCATAGGTTCTAACTTGTTTTCAGTCCAGGTCGCAGTTTTGGGGAAGAAAAGTGCGCCCTCCAGGCAAGGTCGCAGATTTTGGGCCGATAAGTGTAACCTACATATCTGGGTCTCTCGGCGATGGATTTCAGAAAATTTTGTCGTCTCAGCTGCGGCTAATGTCTGTCACCTGCGCAATAGGGCCATAAACACATGGAAGTTAAAAATATTAATGTTTGAGGGTTTTGGAGGTAAAAAAATACCATAAAAATAGGGAAAACAAAAAACTAAAGAGAAATCCTAGGGTCTGAAATAGCTGGATATGCAGGAATATATAAAACGACAGCGGTCACAAAAGAAAACCCGTGTGGAGTCGCCAATTTTTAGCATGAATATTTTGTCGGAAAGAGACCACTTTAGCTACGCATAACAAATAGCCCTAACATCAATTATGGCTGCCAATATCTTCAAATATGTAGTTAGTTGATCCAAATAAAGCTGCACAAATCTAGATCTATGCATAAAAAGACATTAAGCAGTAAAAATGAAGTTTTTCTCCATGCATCCAATAGACAAGACAAGAACAATATTTTTGAAAGAACTTTTTATATTAAAGGGCACCTGAGAGGAAAACAAGAAAGGTGTTTCCAATTCTCCTCAATGGGATGGGTTCTTGAAAGTCCTCAGCACTTCAGATCTAAAATGTCTCTCTCTTGTTGGTGTATAAAACCCAGACAAACATAGAACTCAAAGGGAACTCACCAAGAAAATATTGGAGAATGTGACAATGATAATGGCTCAAAGTTAGACCAAGAGTATAGATCTAGAGTGATCTAATATGCAATGAAAGGTGAAAAATGAATGGGAAAACCCTTCTATTTATAAAAAAATATTAGGGTATTCTAGAACTTGGTGCATGAATAAAATATTATTAACCAAATTCTAGAACCACCTTTTAGGAATATTTTATTATATTTATTGGAGGGAAAAGGATTTTTGACTTGAGTCAAACCCTTTATTTATAAATAATAAATAAATAAATGATTTATTTATTATTTTAAGGAAATGGTGGAAATATAATTAAATAAATAATGATTTATTTAATTATTTATAAATTATTTAGTCAAATTTAACTAGGAATATTATTTAAATAAGAATTAAATAACTTATTCCTAGGAAATAATCAAATAAATAAGGAATTATTTAATTGATTTCCTTGTTTTGGGTTAAATATGACCAGGAATAATAATTTAATTGATGTTTAACTAATTATTCCTTGAGGAAATATAAACAAATATAGATTTGTTTATTATTTCCTTTTGGGGTTTCCTGTTTAGACCATAAACAACTTAATAAAGGTGTTTTACTAAGTTATTTCACATAGTGAAAGCAATTTTACTTAGGGTAAAATTGGTATTACATGGTGTACTTGGGTCTATCTAATGATAATAGGTTAGATGACCAAAAAAATGGTGTAACAGTATTTGGTCTGGAATTTGTCATTTATCATTCATCCCTAACTTTTCTCTTTCTTGGTTCAGATTTAGACTTTGGAACCAATATCTTCTCTAATCTTCTGATAAGAAAAGTTTAAACAGTTTGGAAAATATTCATTTACTATCCTATCAGCAGAAATTCAAAATTTGTTCAATCATGATTATGCTGTATGATTGAACAAGTCTTCCTTTTGGAGGTAGCGACATTTGGACTTGCACACTCTTAGAAATATTATTTTTTGGTATGGGGCTTACCTTTTTATTTTATCTACGCTCCTTTCTTCTTTTATTTCTTTCTTTTTGCATCATTTTTCTGAGATTTTGTTTCAGAAATGTTATATACAATGAATAAAACTTTAAACTGAGATCTTCAACCAAAATAATTCTTGAGCATCTCGCCATTGACAGGACCTACAAATAATTCTGTTCCATCCATTTCTTGTAGAAAAAATTCATTGTTACCTCTAGCAGAATAGATGATGTATGGACCTTTCTATAGTCTGTCAAATTTTCCATGCTTGCCTTTGTCCTCCCTTCTTGAATCCCACTTCATCAATTTCTCTCCAATGCTGAAAGAATTTTCCTTGGTCCTCTTTTCAAAAAATTTCTTGATGTTTTCCGGCACTTGTTGTGTTCTGTTGTACACTTATTCTCTGGTTTGTTGCAGTTGGATAGTCTGATTTATTCTCATTTTCATATCATTTTCTTTAGACTGTACTTCTTGAATGATCTTCATTACTGGCACTCCCAAGCTTGTTGGGAAAACTACACTTGCATAATACACTAGCTAATAGGGTGACATACCAATTGATTTTTTATTTGTTAATCTATCTGCCCATAGTGCATGTACTAGTTTGTTGTGCCATGGCTTCTTTTTTTCCTCCAGCAAATTTTTAATGATGTTTACCAAACTTTTGTTTGAGGATTCATCCAACCCATTACCTTGAGGGTAATAATTTGTAAAATTTTCCAATGTAAGCTGATATTTGTCTAAAAAATCCACCATTTTCTTGGATCTAAAGGCAGCAACATTATTAGCAATGATTTTTCTAGGATGACCAAATATAGAAAAAATGTGGTTTTCAAGGAATTTGATAATTACTGAGTCTATGGAAGTCCTGGAAGGGATGGCTTCTATCCACTTTGTAAAATAGTCAAGTGCAGTAAGGATCCATTTGTACTGGGCAGAAGAGGCAGGGTGGATTTCTCCAACAAAATCAAGAGCCCATTGTTGAAAAGGAGCTTCAACAAAGATAGGCTGTAATGGCAGAGGCAACAAATTTCTTTTACCCTAAAAAATTTGGCATTTATGATAGGAAACTACCATTTTATGGATGTCTTGAAAGAGGGTGGGCCAATGGTAACTAGCTATAAGGATTTTATTGACAGTGGTTTTTCAATAGATATGGCCTCCACATTCTCCTTCATGAAACTCATGCATAATCCTATATGCATATTCTTCAGGAAAACATTTAAGCAATACGCCACCAGAGTTTTTCCAATATAAAAATTTATATAGAACACAGAAATTCACAACTATTAACTTCAAGAATCCAGCCTTTGTTTTGGACAAACCAGGAGGAACATTCAGATTAAAAAGCACATATAATATATCAACATACAAATTTGAGTTCATAAATGCTTCTTCAATAGGTGGAGTTGCTAGCTCCTCTTGTTCATTCAATGCATTAATCATATTTATGTCCAGTGCTTGGAAATTATTTTCAACCATGAGTTTAGCTAGTTCTTTCCCTTTGATTAGCTTGGTGGGCTTGATTTTCAGATCATATTCTAGTATGAGAGAAATCCCTTACCTCTTTTGCCATTAGGACCTTCTGTCAAGATGTCTTTAGCCACTGTGGAGGCACAAATGCAATGATGTGTGAGTGAAGAATGTATACTCTGAAATATTTCAATGCCTTGATTAAGGAAAAATATTGTTTTTCCATTATGTTGTATTTAAGAGGTGCATCTCTCAATGCCTTGCTGACAAATGATATGGGCTGCTCCTGTCCTTTTATATTTTTTTGCAGTAAGACAACAACAACTGTGTGTTCTGATGCAAAGGAGAATATGAAGAAATATTTGGTGAAGTCAGGGCTGATCAAAATTAGTGTTTGGGTAAGAGCTTGTTTTACCAGATCAAAAGATTACTTTGCTTCTATGGTTCATTTAACTCATGTTTCTCTTTTCAGCATGTTAGTAATGTTTCTTAGGAGTTTTGTAAGGTTTAGTATGAACCTTCTTAAGAAATTTATCTTCCCAATGAAAGATTGCATCTCTTTGATGTTTCTTGGATGACTGATTTGCAATATTCCTTCAATCCTCTTTGGGTCAATCTTGATCCCTTCCTCAAATATGAAGTGGCCTAAAATTTTCCCTTCTTGAAGGCCAAACAAAGTTTTCTTGGGATTTAAAGACAAACCATATTTTCTGCACTTTTCAAAGAATTTTCTTAAGTGATCTAGGTGTTCTTCATTAGTTTTTGAGTAGACTGTGATGTCATCAAGGTATATCACAATAAAGTAACATATTTCTTCTAAGAAAGCAATATCCATTTCTCTTTGGAAAGTGGCCCCCACATTCACTAACCCAAAAGGCATTTTAACATACATGAAGGTGCCCCAAGGTGTGGTGAAAGCTATCTTGTGTTGATCATCTGGATGTACTAGCACCTAGTTTTACCCTGAAAACCCATCAAGCAAAGTTATTCTTTTGGAGCCTACTACCCTTTGTAATATGTGATCCATTTTTGGTAAAGGGTAGTTGTCTTTTAGGGAGGCTTTATTTAAATGTCTGAAGTCTATGCAAAACCTAATTTATATTTTCTTCTTCCTCACAGATACAAGATTTCTAACTCATTCTGAGTATCTCAGAGGGACTATTATTCTAGCATCATACATTATCTTGATTTATTTCTCAACCAATGGTAGCTGGATAGGGTTTATTCTACGCAATTTCTGCTTGAAGAGCTTCTAGTTTTCTTTGAGAGGAACCTTGTGCTGAATTATCTCATTATTATATGACTTTAAATATTCATAGCTCCAAGAAAACACATCACTAAATTCTCTTAATAGCTCAAGATATTTATGTTGTATATGAGATGGTAGTATTTTAGATAGTTTTATCATTTTGGGTTTTTTTTCACTACCTACATTGTATTTTTCTACTTTAGCTTTAGTAGATTACATCTTTGGCTTCTTAGCAACATCATTAAATTCAAAAATTTCTTCTAGAGGAACAAGTCCATTTGGAAAAGTATCATCTCTGGACTGCAACACTTCAAAGCCTTATTTTTCTGATTATGCACATAGTTCTATCTCATGTGGGTGTTCTTTTTCTAACAGACTTATATCGGCCTGATCAGGAGGTTCTTCTTTGTAATTTTGTTCCTTAGTAGAGTAGTCTTCTTCATGATCTGAGTCTAAATTTTCCATTTCAAACTCATTTCTAGACGACAGGAAGTCTTCAATCTGTTTATCTCCTTCAAAAACTTGCCAATATTTTATATTGTTGGAGACTGCTGGTTTTTATTTGACTTGCACTGTGTATTGTTTGTTATGATAAGGTTTTTGACAAGTACTGGCTGCAAATGCTAAACCATTGGAAAGGATGTTTTGATTTCTTGGGACAAAGGTAAGATCATATTCTTTGAATTTTTTCAAGAGGTTAAGGGAATCATCTATGTATGCTCTTAATTTAGGATGCTTAGTTGAATATTCTCCCTTAATTTGCCTAATGAATAGTTCAGAATCCCCATGGACAGAAATCCTTTTGGCTCCTAGTTTCTTGAGTAATTGTAGCCCTAGGAGGAGTGCCTCATATTCTACTATGTTATTTGTACATTGAAATTTTAGCTTATATGAGTGGCCTTCTGCATGGTTATTCTCAGTTTTGTGCACCCAAACACCTGCTCCTGAACCAGTTTTTCCACAAGACCCATCAAAGCTCATACTCCAAAGAGGTTCAATTTCAGATTTATCATTATGCTGGTGATTGTGGCTACCACTGTGTTTTCCATTATGCTGTTCATTTTCTGTTTGGCCTAACTAATCTGACTGTCCCTCCTCTTTTTCTTCCTCTACAATTGTTTTGTCACTCTCTGCTACCTATTCATTAATGTTTTCATCATTGTAAAGGATAAATGAATCAAGGTCAATGTGAATAGAATAAAAATGGGAGTTATCTGGATTCTCTTGATTGCTAACCATGTATTTCATATAAGTTTCCCTCTATAGTCTTCTTGGTTGACTGAAGACAGGTATGGTAGCATAGGTCATGTCCATTTGGAGGGTACCTTGAAGTTTAGATCCCCATGAGCGTGATAGGAGCATGCCATATTTGGGAGGGATGTCAGCCACTACAATATCCATTACTAGGCTCTTGGCTGGTATTTGTGCTAGATTAACACAAATATCCTTAACTCTACTGGAATCAAAAAAGTATAAATCTTTGTATGGTCTAGTTATCTCAAGGCCTAGTCTTTCCATTACTATCTTTGGCATGAGGGTATGTGAAGCTCTTGAGTCTATGATGGCATTGTGAAGGATTTTTTCATGGATGTTCAAGCTGACATAAAAAGGAGGTACACCTCCTTCTTGAAATTTACTTTCTACTTCATGTCCAAACAGATTTTCAGGTTTGTCATTATTTAAATTTACAGAATCAACATTTTCGCCTATTTTAAAGCTTTCAAAACTTGGGATCTATATACATCTTGAGTAACTAATTCAGTAAGAGGTATGGAGATTTTTATCTTGGAAATTTCATTCTCAATACTGAAAGGTGTCTGTGTTTTTGAAAGGTTCAAATCAATCTTATCAGACACTGTTTTTACAACAATTTCAACTTGCTAGTTTTTATCTGGAGTCTCAATTGAAACAGTTTTGTTAGGGCTACTAGCTGGATTGCCAGAGCTGTTTTGGTCACCACTATATTGGTTTTTTCTATTTTTACTTTTATCATAACTCCCAGCCCCTATGTTTGGATTTTCTGCTGTCTTTTTAGGAATACTTTCAGAGATCTTCCTAGCAGAAATTTTAGAGTTCTTTCTCTTGGGAGTATATTTGGTTTTCTTGCCTCTGAGGTCATACTGTTTTTGTACTTCCATGATGGAATTTTCAAAGCCTTGTTTATAGTCTTCAGATTCTAGGCTTTCTTCCTCATTTGGTGAAAATATGCCTTGTTATTCCTCGATGAGGAAAACATTATCCTCATTATTTAGTCCCATTATATTGATGTGACTTTCATTTGTTTCTTAAATCACCCCGTCATCCTCATCAGAAAATTTTTCTTGGAAAGGAGGCATGATTTGCAGATCAAGACCTCTCTGTCTTATTTGAGGGGGAATCTCCTAAATTTTTGGTTTTGGTTATGGTTTTGATTTCTGTTTTGAGGAGCTATTTGGTTTTATTTAGGGGAAGTTCTCTCATTTATGTTTATTATCTCCATCATCCTATCCATGGTTCTAACAAGGTTATTAATCTTAGTATCAGATGATGAGGCCACAAGTTCTTCCTTGTATGTGACCCTCTTTTCAGTCCTCATTCTGGCCCTTTTGACAATCAGATTGGCTGCTACACTTATTTCTCCCCTTTGAATGTCTTCTAATGTAAGGGGTTCTCTTTATCTTAATTGATAAGCCATCTCTGGATCAAAACCATTTGGAAATTTCACTAGGGCCAAACCCTGTGGGGGTTTCTTGTGATGAGGAAATGCATTATATATGTTGTTGAACCTGTTAGCCATTAGTAAATTTTTTTCAGAGCAAATGATGGCTGAAACAGGTGTTGAGCCTTCAAGATATTGTTTTCATACAAAAAATGCTCATTCTTGAAGCTTTCTTGTGCTGCCTAAACTCAAAAAGCAATACTCACTGTTGTTTCATTGAGAAAACCCACCAAGAATCCATGTTGATATCCAAAAAGACTATTTTCAAGAAATTTTCCATCATTCTCTAAGCCTATTTTTACTCATTCTTGCCCTTATCCATCCTCTTTTTCCCTTTGAAAATTTCATTTTTTCCTTCTTTTCACCCTTCATTTTCCTCAAAAAACCTTGAGAAATCCCTCTTAAACTCATAAAAAATCCTTTGTTATGGTTTAAATCACCCCATTTTTCCTATCGGAACCCTTCAAAATGATCCAAAAATCCCTCTTTTGGTCTAAAAAGCACCTTTTTACATTATAAGAGCTTAAGCCCCCGTGGGCTTAAGCACCCAGCTCCTGCTCCTCTACAAGACCCAACGCTATAACCAAGCGCTTAAACCTCCATCGCATCGGCTTTTCTTCTATAATACCTACATTTCCTTTACAAAATTCTTCCCCCCTGATGCGATTAGCCCCTGTCTCTTTACCCCCTGGTCGTTTCTCCTCCACAGAACCATGCCCAGCACTTCCCCTTAAGCCCCTTCCCTTATTCTTATTTTACCATTACTCCCTTTATAAAAGCCTTTTTCCTTTGTGGTTTTCTCACCCTACTTGATAGGTCCCTTATCAATTGTGACCGTCGATCTTCAAATATCAATGGGCACGATGCCTCCTTTTATCCCCCCATCCTCTCAACTCAATTATACCCTTACACCCCTATAATCAAACCTCCACCATTGATTCATTTAATCTGATGGTCCTTATTCATCCCAACATCAAGCCTCCCTCTGGACCCACCTCCTACTAATAAATACCCTCTCCCAATCCCCTCCTCACACCTGTCCCCCACCAAAGCCCCCGTCATGAAGCTTTCCGACGTGCCTCCTCTCTGCACCGTCAGATCTTCCCCTTCTCATTCGATGATACAGATTTCATATCCCATAAATCTACTGCCCGAAGTTTAACCCCTTGATGTCGAGTGAGACTGCCGGTTTTGTGGGAGCCACACGGCATATTTTAATTGGATCACATTCAACTCATCGAAGACTACTTACCACTCAATCATCGGGCGAAAGCCATTCGCGGGTTTTGTGAAACCACTTTTCCCAAATTCACACCAAATATAGTTTTAAACCAGATTTTCACTGGTTCTCTTCATAAAAACTCTTCCACCTGAATATTCACCCCTTCTGCACTGCTCCTCTGCCTCCGACAGCCACTGTATGTAGTTCTTCCAAAACGCAAAAATTTTTATGACATGTTTGTGTTTTTTTGTAGGTTTTAATAACCGTTTTTAAGGCTAAGAGCCTTCTCATGATTTAATAAGGAATGTGGCCGAAGATTGCCCCCTCTGAAGCCTAAAACACTGTAGATTAAGGGTTTTCAGGGTAAATTACATGGTTAATCAATGTTTCATAAACATTGGTTATTCAAATAAAACCCTCAGTGCGCCAAGGTACCTGTTCACAGCAGAGAGGAGATCACGCATAAAAGATTAAGGGATTAAGGCAAAGATGAAGGTTAAATGTTTAACCTGACAGTTTGAGGGTTGATACATCATATTTGAAGGATTACTGTTTCAAATCCCATAGTTTTAAGGATAACCCACAGATTAAGGGATTAAAAAAACCAAAGAAAGAATAAAAGTACCAAGAAGGAAAAATGAGGCATGAATAGGCCTAATTCAATATTAAAGGGAAAGCCAACAAACAGTCAAAGTTAAAAGGGTTAAATACATAAAGTTTGAAGATTAAAGGAACTTAACCCTACAGTTAAAGGTAAAACATGATTAAAGATAATTAAAAGAACAGGCTTAAAGACACCAAAGCCTAATTTAGTTGAAAAGGGAAAAAGGCAGATGACTAAAGCCAAAATCAGTGAATACAGTCAGCATATAAATTCTAAAGACTCTGAAGATGTTTTCAAAGGCCTTAAAGCAAGAATTAGAGCCTAATCAGTGTTTAAAGCAACAGATCATGACAAATCAACAAACATAGCCTACGAATGCCACATCATTGAGGCTATTACTCCTCAAAATGCCACCTACTAGCTGATTTCATCTAAAAGAGTGCATATTAATTACACAGTCAGAGATATTTCTAAAGACAGCTCAGAATTAATTTCTAGCCTACCAAAAGCCTCCAGAGTCAACAAAAGTGACTGAAGTTGATGAACTTTAATGTAATACTCAATTGGAAGAGTTAAAACATTTGAAAATTTCTCCATTTTTCCCTTCAAAAGCCAAGAAACACTTACTCCATATTAATTGAACAGATAGACCTTTATTTCACTCAACCTCCTCATTATTCTATAAATACTTCTCTAAAAGACAGTATGGAGGTTGTTCTTTGAATACTTATTGAGTGTAAATAGCTTTGAAGCTGTTGAAGCTCTATTTTGTAATAGAAGAAAGATAGGTTGAGATGAGAAGTCTGAAGCTATAGAGACCCACTGGACTTGAAGATTGTAATTGGTTTGAACATCAAATACAAGTTGATTTATGGGATCCTGGTCTATGTCAATGGTGATGTTTTTCTTATTGTAAATTGTTTTTTTTCTCATGTTTTCCATACTATCCATTTTCTCTGATAAAGAACAAAAAATATAGATTAGGATTTACTGTCAAGTACCCTAAATCTCACTGATAAATCTTTATCTTTATGTTTTCTACTAATTGTGTATTTGAGGATAATTCAATAGAGTGTGGTCAATCAAGGAATGTTGGTGAGCCCTTGTCTTACTGAGTAAAACTTGAGATTATGTCCTTGAATGTTCTTGCAAAGTTGGCTAACTAAATCTGAATTAGAGAAGTTTATGTTTAGCCCTGTCCTCTAATTTCTTCTCAACCGTTGCTTTGAAAATATCCCTTGAAAGAATGTCAAAAGTAGGCTAGGTTAAAATTCCTTACTTGATATTAGACTACTTTTATGTTAATCTTGAATGTTTTCCTTTGAAAATGCTGAAAGCAAGCTAGGTTAAAAGTCCTTACTTGATCTTAAGCTATTCTTTGTTTTGTCTTAAATGTTTCTTTTGAGAATATGTTGAAAGAAGACTAGGTTAAAAGTCCTTATTTGATCTTAAGCTATTCTTCATTTTTCTTTTGAGTATCCTAAAAGTAGGCTAGGTTAAAAATCCTTACATGATCTTAAGCTTCTCTTTGTTTTCTTGTATGTTTGATTCTTTCACCACTTCTTAATGTTTCATACCATAAATCAACTTAAAGAGATCTATTGACACAGATGACTTTCCCCATAGACTACTATTGAAACTTGTTGTCTAATTAAATCCTTTATTACTCCATAGCCCAATGAATTGACAATGTTTCTTACCTATCTTATCAGCTGAACTATTTTTAAACCTACTCAAAAATTTACCCTTCAAGAGACTTCCTTCATTTTAATGATATTCATCCCAACCAAACAAACAAAAACCCATTGTGATTTATAGCTAGCCTAATATCATATCATAATCATTTAATACCATATCTTTGAAAACACTTATAAAGAGATATCCCTCTCTGAATATAGGAGGGCTAGATCCTAAGATTCCAAAGTGGTTTTGATGTTGGCTCTACAACGTTTTTTCTTGCCAATATTGTAAACTACGGAGACCATAAGAGAGTGGAAACCATACTGGGGAGATTATTGAGTAATAGATAACTTCACAAATCAACTAACCCCTATTTCTAAATGAATAAAGTGTCACCAAGACTGGTTGTTATTGATTATTGATGGTGAAAAACAACCAAACCTTCAAAACAAATGAAAATCCTTCACTTGGCGACTCCATTGGTATTCAGTCGGCTTGTTGAGCCCACTGGTTTTTCCTAAGACTCCAATGGGAAGAAATTTACCATAAAATCATAGAAACTCAGTGAGGAAGACTTTAAGGATTGAGTTTTCTTTGAAAAATATTAGCTAGCCCCTTTAAAACTGTCATATTTGGCTGAACTTTTCTCATTATTGGGTCTAAAAACACTACATAGTGGCTTCTAGAAGAATTTTCACTAGAGCCTTTCCTGACCCAAATCCTCCTAAGATAGTTGATAATCCAGAAAGTATCCTTCGGAAATCTCCTAAATCCAAGAATCCAACTGTTGTCAGACCAATTCATAGAGCTAATTATGTCCCTGAAAACCTCTTAGCTCTACAAAATACACAAGTTGACTTAAGAAACCCATTCGTAACTAAGTCACTTCGTGATATAGATCAGATGAACTTTGAGTCTCCCCAACATAGCTGTGAACATCTTGGTAGTAGAGAAACCACTCCACCTAACCTTCATTTCATTCATATCTTTGGTTTTTCTCATCCTAGATCTAGTCAACAGTATTTTTCTGGCCCGAATACTATTGTTATCCATACACCCACAATTAAAACTACTCCATTCCATCCTCCTCCTCCTTTCATAAACCCTCAACTTGTAAACCCCCCATTTTTTCCACAACCTCCTATCATGGCAGCATGGTATGCTCCTCTAGTCCTTCCTTTACCCTTAGCCAATTTGCCACAAGACTATTAGTCCAAGATTCCATTATATGATGATAGTGGTACTATTACTACTCAAACACATGTGGATAAGATGAATGACTATTTTTATAGAAATGAGATAGATGATGAGACCATTAAACTTAGATTATTTGCTTAAAGTTTAGGGCGAGAAGCAATAAAATGGTTCAAAGGCTTAAACCCCCAGAGTATTAATGATCTCCAAGCTTTCCATCAGACATTCATAAGCAAATGGAAAGTTAGGAAGAACCCTCTTCAAATAATTTCGGATTATAACAACCTCAAGAGAAATGCTGGGGAAAGTGTGCAAGGTTATTGCACTAGATTTAATAGTGTTTATAATGCACTTCCCCTAGATTTAAAACCTCCATAAGGCTAAGAATTGCCAAATTCCTTGAAGTATTTGATCCTGAAATGACTTATCAGCTAAGAGAAATGGATCCCTTAACTATAGAAGACATGCAGAAGGGAGCTCTTAGTGTGGAGACAAATCTGATTGAAAAGAGAGCCAGAATGAAAACTGAGAAGAGGGTATCCTATAGGGAAGATACTGCACCTTCCACATCTGAATCAAAACTGGAAATAATGATGGAGAAGATGATGGAGAGAATGAACATGCTTGAGAGAGCTCAATCTAGGGAAAATCAATCAGCTCCTCAAAATAGAAATCAGCCCCAAAACCAAAGTCAGAACTTTAGGAGAAATAAACCTCAGAACAAACAAAGAGATGTTGATCAACAGATCAGACCTCCTTTTCAAGAAAATTATGTTAATGAGGATGAAGAATCAAATGAACAAACAGAGTATGAGCACATAAACATGTTAGGAGTAAGCAGTGAAGGTTCTGATTCCATTTATGAAAGAAAACAAGGTCTATACACACCCTATTATGATAGAAGACCAGAGAATGAATATTATGAACCAGAATTTGAAACACCATCATAGGATCACCCAAACAATATGACTTGAGAAGTAAAAAGATTCAATATACTCCTAGGAACAAAACCTCTGATAAATCTGCCAAAAAAAACCCTGAAAATGCTCCCAAAAAGACAGTAGAAAATCAGAAAACAGTGGCTGTAAATTCTGATTTAAACAAAGGAAGAAACACCCAAAGTAATGAAAAACACAGTGGTGAACCTAGCAGCACTAGTATTTCAGCTAATTCTCCTGAAAAAACCATTTTATCTGCTGTAATTACTAAAAATTAGCAAGCTGATTTTGCTGAACAAGTGTGACTAACAAGGCTGAATCAAACCCTTTAAAAAATCAGATTCCTTTTAGCCTAGAAAATGAAATTTCCAAACTCAAAATCTCTATCCCACTTACTAAGTTATTCACTCATAATGTATATAGAGGTCAAATTTTGAAAGCTTTTAACATAGAAGATGTTCATGACACAGTTAACTTAAATGATGATACCCCAGAGCTCATATTTGGACCAAAAATTGAAGGAAAAATTCAAGAAGGAACTACCCCTCCATTTTACATCAATTTGAACATCCATGATAATATTTTACACAATGCCATGCTTGATTCAGGAGCATCACACAACCTCATGCCTAAAATAATCATGGAAAAAATAGGCCTTGAGGTAACTAGACCTTACAAGGATTTTTATTCCTTTGATTCAAGTAGTGTGAGATGCCTAGGCCTAATAAAGGATCTGTGTGTTAACTTAGCCCAAATACTAGCCAAGAGCTTAGTATTGGACATTGTAGTGGCTGATATACCCCCCAAATATGGCATGCTTCTTTCAAGGTCATGGGGTGCTAAGTTACAAGGCACTATGCATATGGATATGACTTATGTCACCATCCTTGTCTTCAGTCAACCTAGAAGACTATATAGGGAAACACACATGAAATACATGGTGAGTAACTAAGAAACACATGAGAATTATCCTCTCTATTCCATACACACTGAACTTGACTCTTTCATTCTTTACAATGATGATATTCCTAATAAGCAAGAGTTATTCCATGAAACATCATCAAATGTAGTGGTCAATATGAATCCAAACATAGTGGCAGAAAATGATGAAGAGGAAAATAAAAGACGGTTTGCTAATTCAAAAAATTACAACAAACAGATTACAGGTCTAAAGGTTCAAAACAATCATAAAATTAGTGCAGATCATGGAAATAAAAAAACTAAACCTCAAAAAATTGAAAAATCTTGAGGAACAAACCACAGAAAAACATAATGCAGACCCTTGTACAAAACAGAATGATGAAAAAGACAAAGAAGACAACAATGAAGTAAATCAAAAATTTGAAAACAGACCTCTTTGGAGTATGAGCTTTGATGGGTCTTGCACTAAAAATGATGCAGGAGCAGGCATATGGTTGCATAACATGGAAACAAATCATGCTAAGGGACATTCCATTAGATTAAAATTTCAATTTACCAATATCATAGCAGAGTATGAGGCTCTCATTTTAGGCTTGTATTTATTGAATAAATTAGGGGCCAAAAGAATAAAAGTTCATGGAGATGCAGAATTGATAATGAAACAAGTAAATGGAGAATATAGTGCCAAACATCCCAGACTTAGAGCCTATAGAGATGATGCCATGGACTTGTTAAAAACATTTTATGAATTCCAACTTACCTTTGTCCCAAGAAACCAAAATATCCTTGCCAATGGATTAGCCTTTGTTGCTACAACTTGTCTTACACCTTATGAAACCAAACAATGCACCACCCAAGTCAAATATAGACCAGCTATCTCAGATAATGAAAAATACTGGTAGGTTTTTGATGGAGATAAACAAATAGAAGACTTCCTACAATCCAAAAATGAATTTGAAACATCAAACTCAGATTCAGAGTATGAAAAAGACTATCCTATTGAAGAAAACCCGCTTGCTGAAGTAGAAAAGTCTCTATAGATTGCTGAAATAAATATGTTAACATATGAACCCAAATAGATGATAGAAAATAACACAGATTTAGAAGATGAAGACTTAGAAGTATTGCAATCTAAATACCAAATCTTGCCAAAAGGACTGGTCCCATTGGAGGAATTTTTTGACTTGAATGATGTGGCCAAATAGCCGAAACTAGAACCCATAGAAACTGAAGTAGAAGAATGCAACATAGGCAGTAAGGAAAAGCCCAAAATGATCAAACTGTCTAAAACATTTCCAGCTCACATTAAACTAAAATACATCGAGTTTTTTAAAGAATTTTCTGATGTGTTTGCATGGAGTTATGAAGATCTGAAATCATATGATACAGAAATAATTCAGCATAAGATACCCTCAGAGAAAACCAGAAACCTTTTAAACAAAAATTGCGCAGAATTAACCTTGTTCATTTACCTCTGGTAGATAAAGAAATTAGAAAAATGTATGATGCTGGAATTATAGTCCCTGTTAGATACTCAGAGTGGGTTGTCTAATCTTGTATTAGTTAGGAAGAAAACAAGAGAAATAAGGCTTTGCATTGATTTTAGAAACTTAAAAAAGCCTCATTGAAAGACAACTATCCTTTGCGTAAAATGGATCATATCTTATAGAGGGTAGTTGGTTCTAGAAGAATTTATTTGCTAGATGGCTTCTCAGGTTAAAATCAAATATCGGTACATCTTGATGATCAACTTAAAACAACCTTTACTACACCTTGGGGTACTTTCATGTATTTGAAAATGCCCTTTGGTTTAATGAATGCTCGTGCCACATTTTAGAGAGCCATGGTTATTGAATTTTCAGAATAAATAGGTTACTTCATAGTGATTTACTTAGATGACATCACTGTCTATTCTAAAACAGATGAAGAACACCTAATACACTTGAGAAAAGTCTTTGAAAAATGCAGAAAATTTGGATTGTCCTTAAATCCAAAGAAAACATTGTTTGGTCTCCAAAAAGGTAAACTTCTTGGGCATATCATATCAGAAGAGGGAATAAAGATAGATCCAAAGAGAATTGATGGTATATTGCAAATCAACCATCCTAGAAACATCAAGGAACTTCAATCTTTCATTGGAAAGATTAATTTCTTGAGAAGGTTCATACCCAATCTAGCCGAAATCCTTAGAAACATGACAAACATCCTTAAAAGAGAAGGACTTAAATGGACCTTAGAAGCAAAGAAATCATTTGAGCTGGTAAAACAAGCATTTACCAAAACACCAATTCTCATTAGTCCTGATTTTACAAAGGATTTCTTCATTTTTTCAAATGCATCAGAACACACAGCAGATGTTGTCCTATTACAAAAAAACATGAATGGACAAGAGCAACCAATTGCATTTTTCAGCAAGGCATTAAAAGATGCACCTTTGAAGTACAATATAATGGAAAAACAATCCTTTGCCTTAGTCAAAGCCTTAAAATACTTTAGAATTTATATTTTACATTCCCACATAATAACATTTGTGCCCCATTCAGTTCTAAAAGATATATTGACCCAAGATCTAGATGGAAAAAGAGGAAAGTGGATTGCTGTAATTTTAGAATATGACTTAGAAATTAAGCCCACTAAGCTCATAAAAGGTCAAGGACTAGCAAACCCTATGGTTGAATCCAACTTTCAAGCTCTTGATATAAACATGTTTAATGCATTAGATGAACAAGAGGATTTCACAACTCCAATTATTGAAGATCATTTTTTGAATTCCTCTTGGTATGCTGATATTTTGTATGTTTTCCTTAATATAAATGTCCCTCTTAGTTTGTATAAAAAAAATGCAAGATTCTTAAAGTTGAAAGATATAAATTACTGCATTTTAGATAAATGTTCATATTAGAAAAACGCTAGTGGATTATTGCTTAAAATTTTGCCTAAGAATGATGCAGAAAAGATCAAGCATGAGTTTCATGAAGGAGAATATGGAGGTCACCTCTACTGGAAGTCAACTGCTAAAAAAATCCTTAGAGTTTGTTATTATTGGCCCACTCTCTTTCAAGATGTCCACAAAATGATTACTGCCTGTCACAAATGCCAAATTTTTGAAGGCAAAAGAAAATTGCTTCCTTTACCTCTGCAACCAATCACTGTTGAAGCTCCTTTTCAATAGTGGGGTCTAGACTTCATTGGAGAAATCCATCCTCCCTCATCTACCCAACATAAATGGATCCTCACAGCAACATACTATTTTACCAAGTGGATAGAAGCCAACCCATCTAGGAATGCCACAGATTCAGTCATCATTTCATTCCTTGAAAACCATATATTGTCTAGATTTGGTTGTCCTAGGAAGATCATAACGGATAATGCTGCTGCATTTGGGTCTAAAAATATGGTAGAATTCTGTCATAAGTATCAGATTATATTGGGTCATTCTACAGCTTATTACCCCCAAGGTAATGGTTTGGCAAAATCCTCAAATAAAATTCTGGTAAGCATTATCAAGAATTTGTTGGAAGATAACAAGAAATCATGGCATAATAAGCTAGTACATGCATTATGGGTAGACAGATTGACAATTAAAAATTCAATTGGGATGTCTCCTTATCAGCTAGTTTATGGAACTGATACAAGTTTTCCAACCAGTCTAGGAGTGCCAATCATGAAGCTGATCCAAGAAGTACAGTCTAAAGATAATGATATGATAAGAAGAATAAATCAGACTATAAATCTACAACAAACCAGGGAGGAGGTATACATCAGAGCACATCAACTACAAGAAAATATCAAGAAGTTGTTTGACAAAATAACCAAGGAAAGTGATTATAAAATTTCTGATAAAGTCTTAAAAAGGGATTAAAGGAGAGAAGATAAGGGAAAACATGGAAAGTTTGATAATTTATGGCAAGGCCCTTATCTTATTCAATCTGCTATTGGGAACAATGCATTCTTTTTACAAGAGTTGGATGGAGCTGAATTTTTTGGAGGTCCTGTCAATGGCAGGATGCTCAAACATTACTTCTGTTAGTTAATAGTTTAGTTTCAAAGTTTTCTGTTCATTGTATATATCACTACTTTTCAAAATTAGAAAAAGAAAAACACAAAAATAATAGAAAAAGAAAAAGAGGGCAGAAATAAAACAAGAAAGGTACAGCCCCATACCAAAAAAGAGAAATTCTGAAAGTGTGCAAGCTTAAATGCCACTACCAAAAACAACACTTCTATTTTGGTCATACAGCCTAATCATGACTAAGATAGATTTCAATTTTCTGCTGATAGATTAGTGAAGAAGATTTTCCAAAATGTTTAATCTTGGCTTATCAGTAGATTAGTTTAAGATAGAAAAACAAAGGTTCAAACAAGCTCAAATCCTGCACTTGTAGGTTTGATGAAGAATTGGTTCTAATATGCTCACAATTAGAACCAAGAGATAAGAAAACAGTTCTAAAAAGATCAAAATCAGAGCTGAAGAAAGATTGAAGGGTGTCTTTGTTTTTCAGATCTTAAGCCTTCATAGTTTTTGTTTTAAGTTTTCTGCAAATAAAGTCTATGTGCAACTTGTACATACAACCATAGACATCATAGCAAATTTGTAAGGTCCCACCTTACCTACCATAATTATTATAGAGAAATATTAAATCAAAATGCGATATTTTATTTATTTATTTATTTATTTATTATTTTATTTATTTATTTATTATTTATTTATTTATTTTTATATATAGAAGTTATTGGTGTCCTTTACACTACACCCTAACTTCTTCCAACTTATCTTCAAAGCTACAAAGTTCAAGGTTTATCAAGATCCAAAAAATACAACCATAATACTTGCTTCTCAAGACTAATATCACCCTTAAAATATAAATGATTTAGTGGGATGAATAAATGTCAATCTTTATGAACCACAATTTACAATAAGCTAATTGTTAATTCTATTGTAATTAAATGTGTTCAAGAGTGACTAATATCATGCTTATGAATTATTTTCTTAAAAGGATAATTTAAATTATATAGAGTTGGCATCCCATAATTAGGAATTCATATGTGAGCTGATATTTCAACAAATTGCTTACTGCAATTTTGAATTTTCAGCAAGACCCTTTAACTCAATGAGTTATTATACTAGAAATACCTTGATTGCAAATCTTAAATTAGCTTAAGCCTTTTGTTTTATGGACGGTTTATAAACGTAATTAGATGCAGCCATTGAACATTATGAAAACCAATTTACAAGTATGAAATGTACAACCATTGAGGCATTTTGTCAAACACTTACAACCATTATCTCTTTAAGGTGTTTTCACAATAATTAGCTAACATGAATCCAAAGTTAGATGACTTCTTTTTTTGTAAGTTGTATCAATGATTGAACTTAAGATATTAATAGGCTATCAGCCATATTCATTGTTGAATCTAAATCAATGAATATAATTATTTAAAAATTTCAAACATAGCTCACAATGTTTTAAGGTACAGCCATTGAAGACTTTTGACAAATAGTTGGTAGTCATAAAACAAGTTGCCATAAGGTTATTTGAATTTTTAAATTATTAACCAATTATACTTTTAAAAGCAATTTCCAAGTGGTTAGCCTATATCAGATTCATCACTACAAATTATCAGGCAGTTCCAATATAGAAAAAAAAAAACAAACAGCAAAACAAAACAGGCGTTTCTACATGCAACAGCAAATCTGCAAAACAGAGCAGATTTGAGAATCGATGTCCGAAACATTGATTTTTGGAATCAAACTTGGGGTGAAATGGCCTATTGGTACGGATACCCCCTGAAGTGGAGCTGAATCGCAACAGGGAGGCCCAGAAATGCGATTCTTGAAAACAACAACTACCCAAGAATCCTAAAATCTCTTTTATGACTTCTGTCAAACACATGGTGTGAAAAATTATCTAGAGCTGTAGAAAGAGAAGGAGAATAGAATTTAAGTCATTAAAACATTTTTATCCAATTCATAACAGCCTACTGGATTCATCCATTATGACTTTCTTTCAATCGACTCAACATTATACAAGCAAATACTTCAACAATCGTTACTAAATTTCCTCACATTTGGTGCAACACTTCATATACATGTAAGTTTCAGAAAACAACCAAACAAGCAAAAGCTTATAAACAAAAAAAAATGCATAATATAATTTGACCCACATACCTGATAGTGAATTTGTACACTCGAAGAGGCTGGATGTATGCTCCAGCTCCAAGAAGAGCATGCTCCAATGCCAATACCCTTACCAAATCATCATGAACCACCCGGTTTTCCTCCCAACTGTTAGGGTCCCGTGATTTGGCCGATTGGCTAGCCAAATGACGATGTAACATCAAACCAAGCTTTGGAGCCCAAGGACCTAGCCTTCCTGGACTCAGAGAGGGCTCTCTCTATATGTGTAGAAGATGTCGGTGTGTTTACTTGCGATGTTTTGATATTAGGCTAGTTATGAAGTGTGTTTTTGGTTTTTTTTTTAGTTTTTAAGTTTGTGAGGGATGAAACTGATCAAATACATAAACTGGATGACAAGATGTAGATAAATTGGGCTATGGGGTCAAAAAGATCAAGGAAGCTAATGAGGCGATGATGTAAAGCTGCTGTAGGGCCGATTTGATTCACAGTAGAGAAGATCTCTGGGCAAAATGGATTAAATGAACAATAAGTTGGTGAAAGACAAGGGATTTCAAGTGCAAACTAGTTTATAGCAGACATAAACATGTAATAGAAAACCATTAATCATGCTAGGAATAACTATAAGCTAATCAATACATAGAAATCAAACATTCCAGCCATACATAGAGGTATAAGACCCTCTAACTTCGGGAAAAGGCTATCAGACTTTGGGGAAAACACATGATACAAACTAACAACTCATAAACTATGCCGGAACGCCTAAACATAGTCTCTGAGTCATTGGGCACTTGGACAAATAGGTTTTCATAGTTTTAGGCAAAGGGCTAGATCGGGACTAGGCCTCCTTGGTTCAACAAAATGATCAACAAATCAGTCAAAGAGAAAGTTTTATGGACAGAACTATGGGCAGCTGATAGGTAGGTAGGGCAAACCATACATCCTACTCAACATACATGGAGCTGATGAATAAAACTTAGCAACAATACCTTAGGTTACTAAAGAGCAGCTAAGAATTCTTTAGCATAACTAAGGGAGAAGAAAACATCAAGCTATGAAGATTCGGGGATTTTGAGGTGCCTCCATGGGCATGTCTCAAAATCAATCTTTACTGATCTATAGCAGCAAGAAAAATGAAATATGAGTGAAAACTAGAAGACAAAACAACATTAAGAAGCACTATACCATTCTACCATGTCAAGGAATCCATCAACAAGCTTTCAACATTCCTCAAAAGCATCCAAGAGGCAATCCAAACATCATAACTCAAGTGTATTCTTCAAAGCTCATATGACCAATGCATTAATTCTTCTCTCAAGTTCAGCCTCTGATTTACAATGAGAACCATGGGATAAATAGGCTAGAAGGAGCAAAACCTCATGGAGCAACTAGCTATCCCATTGGCCAAGTCAAAATATCTAAACTTGTCCTTGAGGCTTTGCATAGCCCAAGGCACAAAATATCTAATAAAATATCTAAAAAACTGCTAAAAACGGAAATTATATTGACTTTACATGATTTTCCCATGATAAAAATAGCCTAACGCACATTTGGGAAAAGCAGATTTTTGGAGTTCAAAAATTGCAAAAATACTTCATATTTTGCCTGAAAAAGATCCCCTGACTTGCTGGATGCAAATGGAAGCCTTCCCAATGTCGAAATGAGGCTCATGATGGCTTGTTGGAAAGCTCTCTGTGTCTTCTTTCCAATGCAAGTGGAATCATCTCAATCTGATCTCTGAAAGTCCCTCAAAACTGTACCTGTGTGCAAAAACCCAGAAAATAGCAGACTGCTGATAGGGCGGGCAGAATGTGCAAAATGAGGCTGTTTTTCGCCAATTTGGAGGGGCGAATGATCTTCAAATTCCCTAAAAATCGCTGAAGAGCTGCTCATGAAATTATGGAATCCATTGGTATCACCCTTCTCCCTTGACGACTCTTCAAACTGAAATGGCGCATTTATGAGTTTTTGGCGAAAACCCCAAAAATGCCAAAAAACAAAAAGTTTTCGAAACAAGCCCAAAATTGGCATGTATGACCCTCAAGGGTCCATAGAGACATGTTCCGAAGCTGAAGCTAAAATATCGAGGGCTGATATGCTTTTTGCCTCTTTCCGTGCTAGGCGCCTCTCCTTCAATTTCTTCAATTTTTCTTGTGCCACCTTCAATTTGCGCTTCTTTGTGAATGAGGAGGTTTTCAAGGATGCGTGCCTCATTGTCACTGTCATCGCTTGGGATAGGGATGACAGCTGATTTACCTCCATGTTTGGCGCTTCCTCCAACTGTACTCTTGCCTTTGAAGGCCAATCTAGTGCTCTTTCTCCTTGGCAAGCTAGGAGTTGTCTTTTTGGGCAATTTCCTCTTCTTAGGGACAATTTTGGTCACCATCAAGGAGGCAGCTTCAGCTTGCTGTCCTTCCTCAACATCCTGTCCAGCTTGTGGTTCAAAATATGTTTCAATTGCTTGCTCAACCTGCTGCTCTTCAACCTCTGTCTGCTGCTGTTCCTCTTCCTGAATTTGATGCTGTTCATCAACCTCTAACTGCTGTCCAATGATATCCAACTGCTGCTGTCCCTCTAAATTTGGCTGCTGCTGCTCATCATCCTCCTTTTCTCCCTGTGTCTCACTGCCCTCTCCTTCTCCTTGTGTACTTGGCTGCCCAGTGATCATCTTGAGTTTTTTAGGGGTAGGCCTACTAGATAAAGGCACTGGGCGATGGACAGGCTGAGTAGGAGACACATGAAAAGGAGGGACAGTGGCGAAATCGGCATGGCTAATGAATGACTCCCATGAAACTCCTTTCTTCTCCAGTTGGTGCAAGAAAATGATTTTGATCAAGGAATGGTGAAAGAGAGAAGGGATTTGCTGAGGTGGAGCTTTCTTTTGGACAGTAGCTGCCATTTTCTCTATGCTCTTGGACAAAAAGTATGGGAGGTTTAATTGTCTGCTCCTGGTAAAATGCATCAACAAGCGAACATGATAGGCAAATATTTGGCTAAATCTCCCTTCACAAGTGAAGTATCTCATTATGGCCTTCATCAGTGGAGCATAACTGTCAAGAAGATAAGAGAAAGGAAAAATAGCAGTGATGGTCTCCCTATGTTCCGGCTTGATGAAAGGTTTATAATCCTCCAAATTAAGATGTGCTTGCTTAAACCACTTTTCACCATGATACGTGATCTTAGTAGCTTTGGATACGTACCTTGGAGAGATTTTGAAGTCAAGACCTGCCAACTAGAAGTGTTTGTCTTTGAATCTCAAAGCGCACAAATGTGTGAGTGGCGAGAAACTCTTGACTTCCTCTATCCTTTGACAGAAATCAAGACAGCCTACCTCATGGAAATTGAAAAGAACTGAAGGATGAGCATTGATGTCTTCTACGGAGATAGGCTCATATCTCTTATGTTGTCCGCCTTTGTGATCTCGTTTGGGAGGCATTCTGTCTTTGAAATAAACCTTGGAAGAGGTAAACTGCCTTCACTGTATGAGGAATGCTCTGCTGGATATGAGACAGGCCACCAAACTGCTTGGACAGATATGGACATTGTGGTTTGGATGAAATGTAACAATGCTTCCTTGAATAAGCCCCCCTCAACACTTATTAACAACAATTCTTCAAATTTGGATGCACTTCAGCTATGTATCCTTCTTAACAATGGCACTATATGTAAGAGCTGCTTTGTAGGTTCTTTGTGCACAGTCTTGAACAAATCCCCTCTTGTGATTTTGCTTAGAGGCCTGCTTGCACTTGTATTCTTGTCTTTGAAACCAACCTTCAAAAATTATAACCCTGCTCTTTTAGGTCATTTACCTTGAAACAGGCTCCTGTCAGCAGACTTCTGTGGAGACCACACAGTGGGAAAAGAAAGAGACCTTGTGGTTAGGTGAAAAAATAGCCCACTGTGTTTAAGAGAAAAACCTTTCACTTGTGATTTTTTAAGAAGTCAATCACTGTCTTTATAACTCTGCCCTTGATGTTTATTTGATCATCAATAAATGCCCAATCATCAATCAAATGCCCAATTATCAACAAAATACCCTGTTTCACCTTCAGAAAACTCTGTCCAACAATCTTCAGAATGACAAGGTAGTGTAATGAACAAGCAGACTTAGTTTAGGTGAAAAAGTAAATGCAACAGTGGTTTCAGGAAACAAACTCTCTGTTATGCGAGTTTAAAAAGTCTATCCAAATACATGTACCTCTGTTTTCAGTATTAACTTCAAACACTAACCATTCTGTTTTTCAGAAAAAAGGCCCTGTTCCTCCCTCAGAATTCCTCTGTCAACAAAGCTTCAGAGTGATATAGTATAGTGCAGGGAGAAAACAGACTTAGTTCAGGTGGAAATCAACGCAGACAGTGTTTTAGACAATGCACCCTTTGCTTGTGAGTTTGAGAGATAACCAACAAAATATCTGCACCTCTGTTTTTGACAACTTTGATATCAACTAACACCTTTATACCTATGCCTCCAACTTCTTATCAACAAATTTTGTCTTTTTAAAGTGCTGTCACCTTGGTAAAATCTTTGTTAACAAATTCACAGTGGGAGAAAATGACGAATAATAGGCAACCTGTGCTGTTGTGGGGGACTGTGGGGACAATTTCTCCTTTTCAACAGTCAGTCAAAGCCCTTTTAACCGAGCACAGCTTCACACCACGGAACACAGGGTTTTTAAACTTGAATTTTTAGATTTTTCGAGCTAGGAGGCAAAGTACCTTGTGAATCTTTAAGGCGAAATCCTTTGGAGGGACTTTGAAGTGCACCGGAACCCTGCAATACTGGCGCGGCAACCTCAGGAGAAAACCCGTCGCGCCGGAGAAAGGTTGTCGGGTGGAGTTGTCGTGCGGTCGGGCGGGCACCTACAGGAACGTCGCGCCCGCCTACAGGCACGTCGCGCCGACGTTAAAAGCCTTAACAAAACGATGCCCAGGCACGTCGCGCCAATTTCCAGGCCCGTCGCGCCGCTGTTGAAGGCAAATTTCTGAATTTTCTCCCAACTTTCTCGCTTGTTTGATGCTGGATGTGAATGGGATTTTGACTCTAGCCTTTTTGAAAGTGAATTTCCCACTCTTATATTTCAAACTTATATCGTTTTTCAAAACAAAACAATATCAACGGTCATTCTATTTTTAAAAGATGAAATAGAACCGTGGTTTGGCTTCTTCTGCGGAGTTTTTGTGTTTGAAAAACCTTCGGATTTTTTAACTTTGGTACGCTCAGACTTGCTTGGAGATTTGCCACTCATTTGATCACATATAGATTGCAGATGTTAGCACAGGTGTGGGGTGGAGAGCCTCCGGCTTTTTCTTTGGTGGATTTTTCAATTACTAACCTTTAGACCCTAAAACAAAATTCCACAATCTTGGGACTATTTTTGCCACAGTGTCTAATGGTATAGCTATCAGTGGATGCATTCTTTATGATCTGCAATGTTCTCCAAAGAGAGGCATTTTTCACTATAATCCCCTGCTTGACAACTCATCATGCCACAACTCTGCCATTGTTTATTTAATACTGTGTCTTTGTGCTAAGTCTGCCCTTTGAAATGATAACAAGTGTGTTTGTTTTTAAAACATATGAACAGTGGTGATTCATCATAACCCACTTCCTCTGCCTACTTATAAGATTGAATATCACTCGCCTTCTCCATCAGAAAAACAAACTTGTAAAATATGAAAACAGGGCCTTTGAGCACACAGTCTTTATTTTGTTCTGATCAGTGCATTAAAACCCTTTTGGTCAATAGCACCATTTCATGACTGGACATATGTTCACTGCCTCCCTCTCTTGGTGATTGTTAGCAAAGAAGGACTATTTCATAATGTACCAAAAATATTTGAAAAGTTGTAAATACCCCTTCTTGAAAGGCACCTCTTTTGGACTTTTGACATATGGTATTGTTTTGCTGCTTGACCCTTTCCTTAAGGAGAAAATCTTCTTTTTGATATCAGTGGCACACATATGCTTAAAATTGTATCTTTGTCTATTCATAGCATTGCATACCTGTCATCCTGCATTTTATGACTCAACCTTGGTCACTGTTTCACTTTCCCAGTGATAAATTTCTACTTCTGAGTGTTTCACAAGTTTTTCTCTGGACTGTAAATACACTTTTTAGGTTGCATCCTTTCATCCTAGATTTCTATGTTTGCTCAGAAGGATTTCCTTTGATTTCTGTATAGGTGATCATGAAAGGTCTTTAACCCCTTTTTAAGTCAACTGCTCCTTTGGCATTAATAGCATACAATATGTTCAATATTTTCTCCTCTCTACTTGGATGGACTGTTGGCAGATAGCTTTTTTGAAGAGGGAGATCAATACATTTATATCATAGACAGTAACACTTTCCTTCATTCAATTTCTTTGTGTCTTTTCCCTACACTTTTGGACTTACCAGTTTTCAACAGCCTGCAATGATTTTGGCTCTCTGCTCATATATGGAGAAGGCTCTTCATCAGGTAAAGTATCGGAAGCCCCCTTTTACCACTATGTCAGACACATCCTTTCTCTGAATGTGGTGGTAAGTAAATCATTTGAACAACATCAATCTAGGCATCACTATTTGCAAGCATCACTGTGTTTTTTGAAGGAAACCTAGCCACAGTGAAACTGTTCTAAGGTTGCTGAGATATTTGTCACTTGGCTTGTTCATCTCATGACCTGTTATATTGACAAAGCTCTTTGTGACTATGAAGGTCATTGCTTTCTTGAAAAACCAAGAACTTTCTCCTGCCTGTGTAATGGCATTGTTTATCATCTGGTCTGTTTGATCTTGTGGATAGACAGGGTCCTTATGCTTTGGAAAGTTCACTGATGACAGGCCTTCTAGAGTTTCAACCATTCACCTGACTTGAAAGTTTCAGATGATCTCTTTTATCAGGCCAAACTCCCCTTTCCTTTGAGCTTATCATATTTCCATTATAATCCTGTTATGGTCAGCAATTACATTCATGAAACCTGAAGATATTGTGTCATTGTTTCAGTCAGGGCAAACCTGGACTTTTGCAGCCTTCTGAGTCAACTCTGGCCTGCGCCCTCTGCTTATGTATGAAGGAGGCTCCCTAACCCTCTGCTTGTAAATGAAGGAGGTTCTGGGCCTTGACAATTTACCATTTAGCTGAGACAGTGGCGACCCTTTCTTACTGTGATTTTCATGCTGGAAAGAGCTGTAAGGTCCTGATGAGTGACCTTTGTTTTGCAGCTTCATCTCAGGCTCATAATACACTTAGAAGCAGTTGTTCCTCTAACTGTAAACTCAAACATTTACTCCATGAGATGAAACATATTTCTTGTCTTTGAAGAACCATAGAACACAGTGAAAAACCTACTAGTCAGCTTGAGAATGGGCTTCATGCAGTGCTGAGACCTAGGGAATATGAGTGGCGTGACTTAAGGCTGTTTGTCAACTTTATTTGCAAATTAAGGGATCAGTCCTGGTAGGTCTGCTGCAGATGGGGGCTTTTTTGGCTTTTTGATGATTGCCAAAGGTGAAATGTCCTAAACGCCACTTCCTAACATAGGGGAGAATATTGAAACAGATATGAATTTTTGCACCCAAGGGTGATGGGCGAGTTAATAAAGTGAAGCTGGGCGGGGATATGTGATGTGAAGTTTTTGATCTTGCGAGGGGGATGGTGGAATAAATGAAAAGATGAAAAAAAAATTTTTCAGGAGAGGTTTCAAAAATCGACACATGTGACATAAGGAAATCGATTTCTAGAAAAATCGTGAAGATATAGTCATCACTAACATACAAAAAAATACGTGTGTAACCACATCCCGAAACTTCCTTGGGAACCCCCAGGCTACCAAAGCTCACAACCAGTATCACAATACAACAGTAGAGAGAGAGAGATGCAAGGCAATTCAGGAAGGTAGTTTTCACTTCCTCTAAATACCACTCATGTTCAACCTCAATAGACACTTAGTAGATTAGTAAGGGATCAAGATTTGCTTTGGAAGAAATTGGATACTCTCCATATCTCTCACAACCTTCCTCAAGTCTCTTCCACTCTTGGCATCCTCTTCCCCCCAAGTGAGAATACATGAGATTCATATATAGGAGGAGAAAACCAATTCTTGTCATAAAGGAGGAGTAATATGCATGCATTGTATTCCATTTAGAGGAGTGTAACTTATGCCATTAAGGAGAGGTATGCATGCCTTATTTAAGGAGAGTGTAACATATGCATTGAAGAGAGTGTAAGAGGAATATTTTATGACATATCTTTAATGACTGTAAGAGGAATATTTTATGACATATCATTAATGAGTGTAAGAAGAATATGCCATTCCTAGATGAGTGCATAAAAGAGAGTGCAATGTAATATTTAAAATAGAGAGAGTTACTTAGAGCCATGATAGTCATGAAAGAGATAGATGTGACTTGATTGAATGGATAAAATTAATTTGTAATTCCTTTTAAATAAAATATCATAGTCTCATAAAAGATAATGATAATACTAATAATATTGAGGATTAAGTCAATATTGAACTATTAGGATTGATTAAAGATAAGTTAAGTTAATTTCCTTCAACTGAGCTTGATTAATAATTTATGCAAGGAGATTTACTATTTTTGGAAAGCCATGCTTGAGATGCTAGACATGACTTTCTATTTTTAGAAAGTCATTCCAAAATTGCCAGATTGAGATTTATCCATGAGTGGTATTTTTCTTTCGGAGAATAGGGATTCCGCACCCCTATTTCATGCATCTCTGTGCCTTAGTAGATTGAGGACTCCACGCCCTGATCTACTCCAAAGATCTAGGATTCCATAACTTGATCTTTTTAAATATTTAGGACTCCACGCCCTAAATATACAAGACTCCACGTCTTTATATTTCTTGGATTTAGGACTCCACGCCCTAAATATACAAGACTCCACGTCTTTATATTTCTTGGATTTAGGACTCCACGCCCTAATTTCCATGCTTTCTCATCTACTGTGCTTTGAAACTCCACGTTTCTCCTTATGATACTGATTGTGAGCTTTTACCCATTTGATGGTTCGTTGGTAAGGCCTTGTTTGAAGACCTACATACATCACAACCTCATAGATCAAATGAATCATATGAATTTAATAATGAAATTAACTTAACCACATTTTACCATGAATGGTGCATGACTTCCACAGTCATTTATCCTTGAAGATGATATGGTCCCCTACCACATCCTGCTCATTACAATGTTAGACATATATATAATCATGCAAGTCATGTATCATCCATAAAACATAATTTAACCATTTTTTTTTTTTTCCACATAACCATGAGCATCCATGGGTCTATGTGTCTCAATCCAGGTTCTCCATCCATGTCATACACCTGATACACAAGTCAGATGCAGAAAGAGAGACATATGCATAGCATCATATAAAACACATAATCAAATATACCACACATAAGGGAAAATACAACTACATAAAACATTTTTCCCAAACCAAGGGTCAATCTTCCATACATAAACCATGGATATAAAACATTGTTACCCAATATAGTGATGACTATGACATACATAAAGATAAAGAGGAAATACAATCATATATTTATAAAATGTTATTCCTCAATCTAGTGATCAGTATTCCATATATATATATCTCATCAGAAATAACCCTAAATAGGAGTGACAAAATATACTAGGAAAAAAATAGGACACTACATACTCCCCCTCTTGGGCTAAACTTGGCCCGAAGTTTTTCCTACGGTCATAAGATACTTAGTTCTTTTAGATTCTCTTATCAATAAGTTGTTAACCTTATGTATTTGATATATATATATATATATATATATTTTTTTTTTTTTCATGCCAATCCATAGTTTGGAAGCAACTCCATGAAAACTAAACATACCATTCTTAATCAAGTAGAAAATATATCCACGCCATATTAGAAATGTGTTGATATAGAATACCAAATATTTCTATATCAAAACCAGCCATACAATTTTAAAAATACCATTGTATGTAATTGATATGATATCTACTTAACTTATCTATAATAATTTGATATTCTACATGTTCTTCTTTCTCATAGTCTATAGAATCCCACATGTGTCATCTTCTTGGTTCTGTAGGATGTTGAGCTTCCCAAGCTATAAATAGAACACACATTGGTTGTACACACAACAATGATGGTCCATACCTTATCACAATCAAATTGGCATAAAATAATCCACATACAATTGTGAGTGAAATTATGCAACAAAACATGATGTTATATATAAAACACACTCTTACATCCTACTTGCTTTATGTCTTTTCAATCCAATTTTCCTCTTTTAATTCCATAAGACATCCTTGTAATCGAATATCTAGGATTTATATTTACCAAACGTTTACTCTTTAGGCAAAAATACAATATGAGGTTCAAGGCACCAAATATATATATATATATATATATTAACAAAAAACCTAAGGTTAAATACATTCCTCATTGACCCACTTATGTATTATAGATCATACATTTAGTTTGCATAATCTTCATTATTATTCACTTCTCTAACTTGAGAATCAATTATGAAATGAATCTATTAGAAAATCTTCATCTAAAACCAGATTAATGATATCTTTTTGAAAATGACTTTTAATCAAGAACAAATCTCACAATTATGCAAATATGGTATCTATATTACTGAATCCACCTTGATAACTCTAAGTCAATTTGTTTTCCAACTATGAAATCGCTCATGATTTCTATTCAGTAATTAATCAATTCGTTTGCTTTCATGTTTTATCCCTTACTATTAATATGTATGCAACAACAAACCATGAAAACCATAAATTTCTCAAAATGTGATGAATCTTGTCAAATTTAAATAAGATTTAGACTATCACAAGGGAATTTCTAGCCTAAAGTTAAACCCTTTTGCTTTAAGGAGAATTACCACCCTCTCGAATTATTACAACATTCTGTAGGACTAATAAATACTCATACAACTATACATTTCAACACAAAATTTCTAAATCAAACAATCTCCCCCATTCCACATACAATACAATCATCATCCAATAATCCGAATCAATCAAAATGTGATCTCACTCTCCTTCAATTTTCCCCTCAAAAAATATCACAAGCACATATTCTTTTAAAACAAGAACTCAACTAAGCTTTTCATTAATCACATGCTTTTTTTTTTTTTTTCAAATAAAACAAGTTCTCACCACATAAAATATTTACCTTCTAAACATGTTATTCTCTTCAAAATTTATAAATAATTTGAATTTTGATGCGATCGCCTAACTAACAATAGTTTAGAGAAATACATGAGTTCAATCCTCATAATTTCTCTAATTAATTTGGTTAAATAGAATGCAACCAATATTCAACTTATAAGATCATTAAAAAGACTATTATGGCTTTCCTAGACCTAATTTGTCTTAAGCCAATAGAAAAGTTATTTCATCAACTTATCACAATAATCTTTTTTCTATATTTCAATAATTTGAAAGACATTTTAGTTCTACCTAAATTCAATATATACAAAAGGATTACAATACTAGAGGATAGATATCTAGTTCACACTTCCATATATCAAGTCAATTATTCCAAACATTCTAAACCACCTAATGGTGTTTAGTATACCAATCTTAGTACCTTCATCTATAATAATAAAAATAATGGATTTAAAGCTCAAGCAAATTTGTGTTACAAATCTCTATCCATAATTACACATAATCATTCCTTAATCATGAATATCAGATTCCATCAAAATATTCTAACTAGAAGAATTACTTAGCTCATAGATATATTTTACTTTGGATTCCACACCCATACCTTACCTCATTACTTATCTCATAGATATATACTAGTATGGATTCCACACCCATACATTTTCTCATAGATATATACTAGTATGGATTCCACACCCATGCATTTTCTCATAGATATATGCTAGTATGGTTTCCACACCCATACATTAGATCATAGATATATGTTACTATGGATTCCACACCCATACATTTTCTCAAAGATATATGCTAGTATGGATTCCACACCCATACATTAGCTTAAAGAAAACATAACATTCAAGTGTTCCTTAAAATGGCTTCCACAGCCCTTCATGCACCAATCATTTAAGCCTCTTGTTTATTAGGAAGGTTATACCTCAACCTAGTAATTGAGTAATTTAAAGTTATTTGATGCCTAATGTCAACCCAAAATACACAAAATCATGTCAAAGAAATCAGAGAAATTTCATTCTTACTCATTAAGAATGTATTCCCCAAATCATATTTTAACACATCTAATTAATACACATTCATTACTCTTGAATCTACATTCACAGTTAAAAGTGACATCCTTCAAGGTAGATTTTAGTTAAGTTTCTTTTAGTGTAGGTATGAAAAGATTCAAGATTATCATGATGAACTCAATCATCAAGTTAATGGAATCTCAACCTTACACTTGTTACTCATTTCCAAAACATACACACCAAGGTCATCATACTACAGTCCAAATTAAGCCAATATTCTTCTTGGTAGATATGATTTCAGCTAGTAAAGATGGCTACTAAGCCCATATCACATTGAAAATGATGCATTAAAAATATATGAAACCATGCATGCACTCCACCTATCTCACTCATTGATTGAAAATCAATTCATTCACATACTTGGGTTTAACCCAAACTTTCTCAAGCACATCCTTTCCCAGCATGTATTTAAGCATTTTAACATATTGTTGATAATATGTCTTAACAAAAATATAAATGAATATCAGAAATATATATATATATATATATATATATATATATATTTCATGAGTTTCTAAATGACATAATGATAATAATATCCTCTATGCAACCAATATGCTTCCAAGTCAAGATATACAAGAACTCATCTCGCATGCAAAATCAACATTCATACCTCATCAAACCACAAATAAGCATGTTGGCCCATTAGGCCTAGTGTTGTAACTTGGCTCCGATACCATATGTAAGGTCCCACCTTACCTACCATAATTATTATAGAGAAATATTATATTAAATCAAAATGTGATATATTTATTTTATTTTATTTTATTTATTATTTATTTTTTTATTTTATTATTATATAGAAGTTATTGGTGTCCTTTACACTACACCCTAAATTCTACCAACTTATCTTCAAAGCTACAAAGTACAAGGTTTATCAAGATCCAAAAAAAAATACAACCATAATACTTGCTTCTCAAAACTAAAATCATCTTTAAAATATAAATTATTTAGTGGGATGAATAAATGTCAGCCTTTATGAACCACAATTTACAATAAACTAATTGTTAATTCCGTTGTAATTAAATGTGTTCAAGAGTGACTAATAACATGCTTATGAATTATTTTCTTAAAAGGATAATTTAAATTATATAGAGTTGGCATCTCATAATTTAGGAATTCATATGTGAGCTGATATTTCAACAAATTACTTACTGCAATTTTGAATTTTCAGCAAGACCCTTTAACTCAATGAGTTATTGTACTAGAAATACCTTGATTGCAATTCTTAAATTAGCTTAAGCCTTTTATGGACGGTTTATAAACGTAATTAGATGCAGCCATTGAACATTATGAAAACTAATTTACAAGTATGAAATGTACAGCCATTGAGGCATTTTTTCAAACACTTACAACCATTATCTCTTTAAGGTGTTTTCACAATAATTAGCTAACATGAATCCAAAGTTAGATGACTTCTTTTTTGTAAGTTGTATCAATGATTGAACTTAAGATATTAATAGGCTATCAGCCATATTCATTGTTGAATCTACATCAATGAATATAATTATTTAAAAATTTCAAACATAGCTCACAATGTTTTAAGGTACAGCCATTGAAGACTTTTGACAAATAGTTGGGAGTCATAAAACAAGTTGCCATAAGGTTATTTGAATTTTTAAATTATTAACCAATTATACTTTTAAAAGCAATTTCCAAGTGGTTAGCCTATATCAGATTCATCACTACAAATTATCAGGCAGTTCCAATATAAAAAAAAACAAACAGCAAAACAAAACAGGCGTTTCTACATGCAGCCTGAAATATAACGGAAACGGATGTGAGAGTGGGACCCAAAGCCTTGATTTTGAGATTATCAAGCTTGGGTGAAATGGTCTATTGGGACGGATACCCCTTGAAGTGGAGCTGAATCACAACAGGGATGCTTGGAAATGCGATTCTTGAAAACAAAAACAACCTAAGATTCCTACAATCTCATTTATGACTTCTATCAAACACATAGTATGAAAACTTATATAGAGCTGTAAAACGAGGAGGAGGAAAAAATTTAAGCCATTAAAAAATTTTCATCTAATTCATGAAAAACTAAAAGATTAATCCATTAGGACTTTCTTTCAATCGATTCAACACTATATAAGAAAATACTTCTACAATCATTACAAAATTTCCTCACATTTGGTGTGCAACACTTCATATACATGTAAGTTTTAGCAAACAACCAAATAAGCAAAAGCTATGAAATAAACTACAAAAATACATAATATAATTTGACCCACATACCTGGCAGTGAATTTGTACAACTCCAAGAGGATGGATTTATGCTCCAACTCCAATAATAGTATGCTCCAACGCCAATATCCTTACCAACTCATCATGAACCACACAGTTTTCCTCCCAACCATATCCAGGAAGAACTTCTCCCCCTGGAACCCTCGAGCTGCAAAATCTCACAGCCAATACCACAATACAACAGTAGAGAGAGAGAGATGCAAGGAAAACTCAGGAAGATAGTTTTCACTTCCTCTAAATACCACTCATGTTCAACCTCAATAGATACTTAGTAGATTAGTAAGGAATTTAGATTTGTTTTGGAAGAAATTGGATACTTTCCATATCTCTCCCTCTCACAATCTTCCTCAAGTCTCTTCCACTCTTGGCATCACCCTCCTCTCCAAAGTGAGAATACATGAGACTCATATATAGGAGGAGAAACCAATTCTTGTCATAAAGGAGGAGTAATATGCATGCATTGTATACCATTTAGAGGAGTGTAACTTATGCCATTAAGGAGAGGTATGCATGCCTTATTTAAGGAGAGTGTAACATATGCATTGAAGAGAGTGTAAGAGGAATATTTTATGACATATCATTAATGAGTGTAAGAGGAATATTTTATGACATATCATTAATGAGTGTAAGAGGAATATTTTATGACATATCATTAATGAGTGTAAGAGGAATATGCCATTCCTAGATGAGTGCATAAAAGAGAGTGCAATGTAATATTTAAAATAGAGAGAGTTACTTAGAGTCATGATAGTCATGAAAGAGATAGGTGTGAATTGATTGAATGGATAAAATTAATTTGTAATTCCTTTTAAATAAAATATCATAGTCTCATAAAAGATAATGATAATACTAATAATATTGAGGATTAAGTCAATATTGAACTATTAGGATTGATTAAAGATAAGTTAAGTTAATTTCCTTCAACTGAGCTTGATTACTAATTTATGCAAGGAGATTTACTATTTTTGGAAAGTCATGCTTGAGATGCTAGACATGACTTTCTATTTTTAGAAAGTCATTCCAAAATTGTCAGATTGAGATTTATCCATGAGTGGTATTTTTCTTTCGGAGAATAGGGATTCTGCACCCCTATTTCATGCATCTCTGTGCCTTAGTAGATTGAGGACTCCGCGCCCTGATCTACTCCAAAGATCTAAGATTCCATAACTTGATCTTTTTAAATATTTAGGACTCCGTGCCCTAAATATACAAGACTCCACGTCTTTATATTTCTTGGATTTAGGACTCCGTGCCCTAAATATACAAGACTCCACGTCTTTATATTTCTTGGATTTAGGACTCCACGCCCTAATTTCCATGCTTTCTCATCTACTGTGCTTTGAAACTCCACGTTTCTCCTTATGATACTGATTGTGAGCTTTTACCCATTTGATGGTTCGTTGGTAAGGCCTTTTTTGAAGACCTACATACATCACAACCTCATAGATCAAATGAATCATATGAATTTAAAAATGAAATTAACTTAACCACATTTTACCATGAATGGTGCATGACTTCCACAGTCATTTATCCTTGAAGATGATATGGTCCCCTACCACATCCTGCTCATTACAATGTTAGACATATATATAATCATGCAAGTCATGTATCATCCATAAAACATAATTTAACCATTTTTTTTTCTTTTTTTTTTCTTTTTTTTTTCCACATAACCATGAGCATCCATGGGTTTATGTGTCTCAATCCAGGTTCTCCATCCACGTCATACACCTGATACACAAGTTAGATGCAAAAAGAGAGACATATGCATACCATCATATAAAACACATAATCAAATATACCACACATAAGGGAAAATACAACTACATAAAACATTTTTCCCAAACCAAGGGTCAATCTTCCATACATAAACCATGGATATAAAACATTGTTACCCAATATAGTGATCACTATGACATACATAAAGATAAAGAGGAAATAAAATCATATATTTATAAAATGTTATTCCTCAATCTAGTGATCAGTATTCCATATATATATAACTCATCAGAAATAACCCTAAATAGGAGTGACAAAATATACTAGGAAAAAAAATAGGACACTACAAAATCAGACAGTCTAATCCTAATTTGACTATGTTTAAATTTCTGTTTTAGAAAATAGAGAATAAAATCTGCCAGAAAGTTTAATCCTTGCAGATAGTAGCTTAGGTAGAGAATTTATGAGTTCAACTGTTTAATCTGAACTCATGGCAGAAACAAGGGTAGATTTAGATTAGCTTTTCCTATTTTCGAAAGAATAAAATGTTGATGTTTAAGGTTTGCAAGTCCAAGTTCACCTTATAAAAAATTAAAAAAAAAAAGATGTTAGGAAATGTAGGCTATGTAGGTAGAAATATTGGGAGGAATTGGTTTGTTGATATGAAATACTGATCATCTTTTCTAAGCAGCATGATCATAGAAGAAGCAGGTTTCCAATGGATAAGGCACAAGTTTGCATCCCAAAGATAAAATTCTGAAGTTCTTGACACCTCCAAGGATCTGCCATCCCCAAGTGGAGCCACTGTTAGCCATCAGTAAATTTTTGTCAGAGCAAATGATGGCTAAAATAGGTCCTGAGCCTTCAAGAGGTTGTTTTCATACAAAAACTGTTCATTCTTGAAGCCTTCTTGTGCTGCCTAAACTCAAAAAGAAATCTTCACTACTATGTCATTGAGAAAACCCACTAAGAAGCCATGGTGATATCCAAAAAGACTATTTTCAGGCATTTTTCCATCATTCTCTAAGCCTGTTTTCACTCATTCTTGCCCTTATCCATCCTTTTTTTCCCTTTGAAAAATTCCTTTTTTCCTTCTTTTCACCCTTCATTTTCCTCAAAAAACCTTGATAAATCCCACTTAAACTCATAAAAAATCCTTTGTTATGGTTTAAATCACCCAATTTTCCTATCGGAACCCTTCAAAATGATCAAAAAATCCCTCTTTTGGTCTAAAAAGCACCTTTTTACATTATAAGAGCTTAAGCCCCTGTGGGCTTAAGCACCCAGCTCCTGCTCCTCTACATGACTTAGTGCTATAACCAAGCGCTTAAACCTCCATTGCATCAACTTTTCTTCTATAATACCTACATTTCCTTTGCAAAATTCTTCCCCCCAATGCGATTAGCCCTTGTCTCTTTAGCCCCTGGTCCTTTCTCCTCCACATAACCGTGCCCTAGCACTTCCCCTTAAGCCCCTTCCCTTATTATTATTATACCATCACTCCCTTTATAAAAGCCTTTTTCCTTTGTGGTATTCTCACCCTACTTGACACGTCCCTTATCAATTGTGACCGTAGATCTTCAAAGATCGACGGCCACGATGCCTCCTTTTCTCCCCCAATCCTCCCGACTCAATTATACCCTTACGCCCCTATAATCAAACCTCCACCGTTGATTCATTTAATCCGACAGTCCTTGTTCATCCCGACATCAAGCCTCCCTCTGAACCCACCTCCCACTAATCAATCCCCTCTCCCAGTCCCCTCCTGACACCTGTCCTCCACCAAAGCCCCCGTCGTGCACCTTTCCGATGCGCCTCCTCTCCGCAACGTTAGATCTGCCCCTTCTCATCCAACGATGGGGATTTCATATCACGTAAATCTACTGCCTAAAGTTTAACCCCATGATGTTGCGCGAGACCGCCGGTTTTGCAAGAGCCACGCGACATATTTTAATTGGATTGTGTTTGACTCATCGAAGACCGCTTAACACTCAATCATCACGCGAAAACCATTCATGGGTTTCGCGAAACCACTTTGCCCAAATTTGCGCCAAATACAGTTTTAAACTGAATTTTCACCGGTTCTCTTCATAAAACTTATTCTGCCTGCATATTCACCTCTTCGGCACTACTCCTCTGCCTCTGACAGCCACTGTATGAAGTTCTTCCAACCCACAATATTTTTTATGACATGTTTGTGGTTTTTTACAGGTTTCAATAACCGTTTTTAAGGCTAAGAGCCTTCTCATGATTTAATAAGGAGCATGACCGAAGATTGCCCCCTTTGAAGCCTAAAACACTGCAGATTAAAGGTTTCCAAGGTAAATTACATGGTTAATCAATGTTTCATAAACATTCGTTATTCAAATAAAAGCATTAGCACGCCAAGCTATATGTTCACAGTAGAGAAGAGATCGCACATAAAAGATTAAGGGATTAAGGCAAAGATGAAGGTTAAAGGTTTAACCTAACAGTTTGAGGGTTGATACATCAGATTTGAAGGATTAATGTTTCAAATCCCACAGTTTTAAGGATAACCCATGGCTTAAGGGATTAAAACAACCAAAGAAAGACTAAAAGCACCAAGAAGGATAAAGGAGGCATGAATAGGCCTAAATCAAATTTAAAGGGAAAGCCAAAAAATAGTCAAAGTTAAAAGGGTTAAATACATAAAGTTTGAAGATTAAAGGAACTTAACCCTGTAGTTAAAGGTAAAACATGATTAAAGATAATTAAAAGAACAGGCTTAAAGACACCAAAGCCTAATTTAGTTGAAAAGGGAAAAAAGCAGATGACTAAAACCAAAATCAGTGAATACAGTTAGCATATAAAGTTTAAAGACTCCGAAGATGTTTTCAAAGGCCTTAAAGCAAGAATTAGGGCCTAATCAGTGTTTAAAGCAACAAATCATGACAAATCAACAAACATAGCCTCCGAATGCCACATCACTGAGGCTATTACTCCTCAAAATTCCACCTACCAACTGTTTTCATCTAAAAGAGTTCATATTAATTACACAGTCAGAGATGTTTCTAACGACAGCTCAGAATTAATTACCAGCCTACCAAAACCCTCTAGATTCAACAAAAGTGACTGAAGTTGATGAAATATAATGTAATAATCAATTCGCAGAGTTAAAACATTTTAAAATTTCTCCATTTGGCCCTTCAAAAGCTGAGAAACACTTACTCCGTATTAATTGAACAGATAGACCTTTCTTTCACTCCACCTCCTCATTATTCTATAAATACTTCTCTAAAAGATAGTATGGAGGTTGGTCTTTGAATACTCATTGAGTGTAAATAGATTTGAAGCTATTGAAGCTCTGTTTTGTAACAGAAGAAAGATAGGTTGAGATGAGAAGTCTAAAGCTATAGAGACCCACTGGACTTGAAGATTGTAATTGGTTTGAACATCAAATACAAGCTGATTTATGGGATCCTGGTCTATGTCAATGGTGATGTTTTTCTTATTGTAAATTATTATTTTTCTCATGTTTTCCACACTATCCATTTTCTCTAGTAAAGAACAGCAAATATAGATTAGGATTTACTTTCAAGTACCCTAAATCTCACTGATAAACCTTTATCTTTATGTTTTCTACGAATTGTGTATTTGAGGATAATTCAATAGAGTGTGATCAGTCAAGGAATGTTGGTGAGCCCTTGTCTTGTTGAGTAAAACTTGAGATTCTATCCTTGAATGTTCTTGCAAAGTTGGCTAACTAAAGTTGAATTAGAGAAGTTTATGGTTAGCCCTGTCCTCTAATTTCTTCTCAACTATTGCTTTGGAAAGATCCCTTGAAAGCATGTCGAAATCGAGCTCGGTTAAAAGTCCTTACTTGATCTTAGACTACTTTTATGTTAATATTGAATGCTTTCTTTTGAATATGATGAAAGTAGGCTAGGTTAAAAGTCCTTACTTGATCTTAAGCTATTCTTTGTTTTGTCCTAAATGTTTCTTTTGTGAATATTTCTGAAAGCAGACTAGGTTAAAAGTCCTTATTTGATCTTAAGCTATTCTTCATTTTTCTTTTCAGTATGATGAAAGCAGGCTAGGTTAAAATTCCTTACTTTATCTTAAGATGATCTTTTTTTTTCTTATATGTTTGCTTCTTTCACCACTTCTTAATGTTTCATACCATAAATCAGCTTAAAGAGATAAATTGACACAGATGACTTGCCCCATAGACTACTCTTGAAACTTGTTGTCCAATTAAATCCTTTATGACTCCATAGCCCAATGGATTGACACTTTTTCTTACCTATCTTATCAGCTAAACCATTTTTCAACCTACTCACAACTTTACCCTTCAAGAGACTTCCTTAATTTTAATGATATTCATCCCAACCAAAAAAACAGAAACCCATTGTGCTTTATAGCTAGCCTAATATCATATCATAAGCATTTAAGATCATATCTTTGAAAAAAATTATAAAGAGAGATCCCTCTCTGAATCCAGGAGGGCTAGATACTAGGATTCCAAAGTGGTTTTGATGTTGGCTCTGCAACGTTTGTTCTTGCCAATCTTGCAAACTATGGAGACCATAACAGAACCTAGTGTAGTAATCTTGAACACTCTCTCCTGCATTCCTTTTCAGGTTCTCATACTCTGACGCGATTTGAAGAGGATTTTTGTTTATTTCCCACTTATTTATGAATGCTTGATGAATAGAAGGGAGGTCATGGATGCTATTAGGGGCTAATATTTTGAACCATTTATTGGCTTCTCCTCATAAAATTTGGGCAAACATTCTCATTTTGATGGTCTCATCTTCTATTTCTTGGTAATCAAAAGAATCATTGACACTATCTACATGTTGTTGAGTAGTTGTGGCATGAGTTCCATCAAAGTGTGGGATCTTATATTGGTAGTCCTATGGTATAGGAAATAGAGGTTGTGGTAACACCAATGGGGAATACCAGGCTGCCATGATTTGTGGTTGGGGAAACAAAGGAGGGTTAACAAGTGGAGGATTGACAAAAGGAGGTAAAGGGTTAAATTAAGGAAGGTGAATGGTTGGGGATGAAGTTAGTACAACATGATTCTGCTGCAAGGTGGATGGGTCTGAAACTATCTGTGTGATCCAACTCTGAGATCTAGTCCTAGACAAGCTTTGTTCTAGGGGTGGGCCAGAGATGATATTCTGCAAGTCTTTAAGGTTTTTAGGTACATAACTTGATTTGTGGATAGGTCTGCTAATAGTTGGATTTTTAGATCTAGGAGATTTCCTAAGGATGCTTTCAGGATTTTCAACTATTGCAGGAGGGTTTGGGTCAGGATGAGATCTGGTACAGATTATTTTAGAAGCCAGAATTTGGACACAACTTTCAGAGAGGTTTAGAGTTTATAGCAGTTTTGAAAAATAAACCAATCTGTGAAAGAAATACTTAATCCACAAATTATTCTTAACTAGGTTCTTTTGAGGTTTAATAATATCAGGCTTTCTCAATAATTTGCCAATGGAGTGTGTAGAAAACCAGTGGAGTCAGCAGGCCTACTCAAAACCAGTGGAGCCACCAGGTGGAGGATTTTTAATTATTTTGAGGCTAGCTGTTGTCCACCATCAGCAACCAGATACCATTCTTGGCTAACACTTGATTCATGTAATTTTAAATGAGGTTTTCTGAGTTCTTGAGGTAAATTTAAGCTATTTAATAACTTAGTCCCCAGTATGGTCGCCACTATGTTGTCTCCCTGTGATTTTTAATATTGGCAAGAATAACTCTACAGGAAGCCACATTAGACCGCTTTGGAGTCCAAGGACCTAGCCTTCCTGGACTCAGAGAGGGCTCTCTTTATGTTTGTATTTGTAAATGATTTATCTTTATGCTTATGTTTTATGATTTTAGGCTAGTTATGAAGTTTTGGATTGTTTGTTTTGTTTGGTTGATTAATTAATGGTGTGATTTATTGATTGAGTGTTTCAGTTGAATAGACAGACTGTGAGAATAATTAATACATTGGGCTATGGAGTCATAAAAGAATTTATTTTTTCACCAATTCTGCAAGAGTTTTCATAAGGCAAGCTAACTATATCAAGTGTATCTCTTAGATTAGATGAAATATGAAATGACAGTAAGTTGTGAAATCAGTAAAACTAAAGGGAAATTAAGAATCCCTTAACCATACGTCAACAAGAAAATCTTTTTAGGTAATTATTTAAGAAGAACCAAAGGACAAGGAAAACCATAGACTTCTTTGGCCAAACTCTACTAGGTAAACCTTTAAGAAAACAATCCAGTAATCCTAGAGATCAGTTAAGAATTATCAAGTTATTTCTTTCAGATGAAGAAAACATTCAATATAACAATGAGTGAAACTGAAGAGAAAGATACACCTGACTTCTTTAATCAAACTACTAAAAGACCTTCAAAAAAATAGTTTTAGACTAACCCAAGGACAGGGAAAACCATAAAATTATTTGGCTGGACTCTACTAAGTAGACTTCAAAGAAGACCTTAAAAATAACATTTCAAGTAAAACCAAAGGACAGGGCAAACCATAGACTTCTTTGGCTAGACTCTACTGAGTAAATTTCAAGGAAACAAGCTAGGTTGAACTAAAGAGCAGGATGACCCTGAATTCTCTAATCAGACCTTGCAGAAGAAAACATTAAGATAAAAGAAAATAGACATAATTAAGGTGCCAAGAAAACATATATTAATTTAAATTTTCTATTATTTTATTATAGAAATGATGGAAAATATGGAAAAAATAAGGGAAACATTGACAAAGAAGGTTAACATCACCATTAACATAGCTCATGAATCTCTTGAAAGTGATTTTATTATAGATGTCCAAAACAGTTACATTACTCCAGTGCAATAATCTCTGCAGCTCAGAGTCTGATCAAATCTGGCTTAGCAGCTCATCAAATATCTCAGCAACTTATCAACCAACCAACCAACCAACACTAAAAATGAATAACACATGTAGTATTTATCTGCAAAATGAGAAGGTTGCCCTAACCTAGGGTGGAAGATTGTATTTATTACAGATTTATTGTTATCTTGACCTTTCAGGCCATGCAAGGCCCAAAGAAAAATATATGTGACTGACTCACTGTAATAATAACTTCTTAATTTACTGTTGAGCTAAATTTTGGGATATATTTGAATTTTATGTCTTTGTGTTAACTTGACAATAACTTCTAATTTGCTTTAAAATATCTCTGACTATTTCAATAATTGTTGCTGCTTTTATTGAACCTGTAGGTGTCTAAAGTGTTTTGAAGAAGTAATTGTTGTTTTTCTTTAGCATTTGGATCTGTCTTCTTTGTTAATCCTCCTTTGATTTTTCCTTTAAACCTCTGACTTAGCTTTTAAACTTGGATTTTTCTTCACTGTCTATCTTACTGTTTTCTCCTTAATTCTACTCCTTTTGTTTAATTTCTTTAAGCTTTTCTTGATCTTTTATCATTTGTATTCATCTCTGCCTTTTGATTTAACCTTGATTTTTTTGTGTTTTGGCTTTAACTCTACCTTTTAATCATGTTTATTCATCCTTAACTTTTGATTTGAACTTTAATCCTTTAACCTCTCACCGTCATGGTTTCTCGAACTACCACTGTTATAAATCTCTTTGTTTTATTTATCCTGCGTTGTGGAGAACTCTTACTGTTGTTGGAGTGCTTGAATAACCATCAATGGTCATGATCCATTTATTTTTACACTTTAATCTGGCACTTCTGGTCCCTTTGATGGCAAAACTTGTTGGATCGTCACCCAAGGAGTCTGTTTGGATGTTTTTAGGACCTTAAAAATGAAAACCATGCATTTCTACCTTGATCACTTGCACATTAAAATCAATTTATTAATTAAAAATCAGCATTTTTCTGGGAATTTCGGGATTTTGGGAGTATTCGCAGAGGCTTTGGTGGCAGGTCGGGTTTTATGAAAAATACATAGGGGTTTAAACATTTGAATGGGTCAGCAGTTTTAATTTATGGTGTGAAGGAGGTATGGTGGTTTTCACATGATATGGAGGCAGCAAGCAGTATTGGGATGAGGGATGCGATGCCATAGGATGGGTGCTGCGTGGCAGATGGGACAGAAGGAATACCACCCATATCGCATGGTCTAAGGTTTGTTATCGCTCAAGCCTTTGGATGTGTGATATGTTACGTGGGCCATTGGATCAGGGAGAGGTTGATCCAACGGTGGTTGGGGAAATGATGAAGCGGCAGGTTATAATAACGTGGAGCCTGGGAGGAGACGTGGCAGAGGGTTTAAACAATATGGCGGGGTTCTTTATAGTGCGGGGCCAGTGTTATATGGTCATGGGGGTTATTGTTTATGTCGGACCCGGGGATGTATCAAGGTGGGGGGTAAGTTTATTTAAAGCAAGGGCTTTAATATATAAAAGGAGGCGAGGATTCTAAATAAAACAAGGTTTTATTTAAAGGAGTGGGTCCCGAATTATTTTAACTTATCATAAAATAATGCAAAAATGATTTTTATGATTTTTTGGAGGGAAAGAGTGGGAAATGAGGTTTTAAATGGGTTTTAGGCACAGTAAGTTGGATTTTGGGTAGGGGATAAGGGTAAAAATGAGGAATTTAGGGTCAAATATGTGATTTTCAGAGTGAGAGGATGTTTGAGAGAGGAAAAATGAGAGATATTAAAAACAGGTTAAATGGAAAATAATGAAGGTAGCGAGATTTATGAAAATATATGATAGTGAGGTAATGCTATTTTCAACAGATTGTAGAAAATCCATAGTCACCTAGTGATACTGTAAAATACAAGAGGATACTAGATCCTGTATGGTTCCCCAAAATAAGATTATCCTTAGTGCATTTTGCCATGAAATTCTTTCAAATGAGTATTGAAAAATGATGTGAAGAATTATTTATGAGAAAAAGCCTTATTGTGAACTCATTCCACCCATTTATTAATTTTATTCTATTCTATCCTACTATATTGTATAAAAATAAGTCATTCCCTCAAGTATAAGAGAATTTCCAATGCATCCATTTGCGTAAAAAGATCGTAAGTAAAATCACTTCCAAGTTTGAAAAAAATACTTTAATGAATGCTTTGAAATGAAAAATTAGTTTATCATAAAGATTTGATGCTAAAGGATGTTGAATAATGGAGTGGTGTTGTGGCCTGGTGACTAGCTGAAGCCAAGTTTTAAGATGTCCTATGTTTGCTTGGCTCTCCTTAGTTGTCATATCACAAAGTACTTCGTGTAGCTCATGTTCAAAATCTTGAATGCACAAGGGATGTTGTGATATACATGCTATAATTTCTTCAATTTCAGGTTCTAATTTTTGATCTTCATCGCATGTGATCCATGACTCATTCATCTCCTTACAAATAAAACTAGAAGAAGATTCTAAGTTTTATTCTTGTGGATCCTCTTCATGGATGCTTTGTTCCTCTTCCAAATTCTGAAGCAAAGATTCATCCCTAGTGATCACTCTAAATTGTGGACAAGGATTTAATAATATCCTTGTAGTGGCATACCCTCCTTCGCTAAATGACTTCTTTAACATCATCTTTTGGAGATCTTGTTGGGAAAATGGATTTTGTAGTTATTTAGTTTTTTTTTTTTTTTTTTTGGGGGGGGGGGGTTATTTGATGAATATACCCTTCTAATCTTTATCTCTAGGCATAAAGAAACATAACTAAAAGAAAAACTAGGTTTATGTAGTGTTTTTCTTTTCTTTTCTTTTCTTTTTTCTTCCTAATTGAACACTTTGAAATATGCTTCCCCAGCAACGGCGCAAAAATGTTTGGTTGTTTAACAGGTAAACAAACACAAGTATTTATTATCAATATGAGTTAGTAGGCCTTAGAAGCATCCCCAAAGTATATGGGTTTCAGTTATGATCAATTTTGAAAATGATTTATCAATGATTAAGGAAATGCATATTACAAATACAAATCTAACTTAAATAATTTCTAAATTCAAGTATGCAATCAGCAGCAAAAGAATATCCTAACTTAAGAGATTTGTTTGTCCTTCTATAACAAGATTACTTCATGAATTAGAAATAAAAAACTACTAATTAATTAATAGATTAGGATGCATGAAACAATCATTGAAGAGGGTCTTAACTGAAGAGATCCTGGTTGTCCTTCGTCATAGATTCATTCATCAATAATGCTATTGTTAGAAAAGAGGAATTCAAATAAACATTGAAAAGCATGAAAAGACGAATTCTAGCTTATGATCTTAATCAGATAGAAATAATGTTTAACTTAAGAATTTGATTACCCTTTCATATGCAGAATAAGAATAATAATTAGACTCATCGGCACTCATAAAACATCAGCATAAATCTAATCAACAAGTTAAGCATAAAAAAAAAAATTCAGAAATTGCAACTACAAATAACTAAGAAGTGCACTTAGCTCGGTGTGGGGGGGCTCCGCCCTTGCCTCACCCACTGAAAGTGCTTTCAGATACTTAAAACTTCATTCAATCAATCAGCACATAACAACAACAAATGGAATAGAAAATATCTTCAATTATCTCTCCAAAGTCTCAGAAATAATAATGTTAAGTCATACAATTTCTACATATCAATGCCTTCAAAGTATTAGGCTTAAATAGATAAAATATACAACGAATTCATATAAAATGTCTCTTATAGCCATGGATATCCTTATATTATCCATTTAGGTCAAATTCATCCATAATATCTATCAAAATATGGAAAATCCCATAAAATAAGAAATTTGACCTAGTTCCTAGGGATCTTCCATAAAAACAGGTCATGTTTGACTGTCTTTGACCAGGCCTATTAAAGCTCAGTTTGACTAAACCAACAGGTGTAAATTTAATCTTAGTTCCCAAGCTTTCTATAAACACATCAGCTTGAGCCCAAGTTTCATGTAAATGTGAAAACCATGAGGCCATTACAGGAATTTCTGATTTGGTCCAAAAATGCACTTAGAACCCAATTTTTACAAAAAATTCTAAAAGTTGAAAAACTTAATTTAATGACTTGAATATGCATAATAAGGTAAAAATAGGTCATATGTGGATGGTAGAAAGTGGAAAATTATGGAAATTAGGTGGATTTTAATAAGAAAAAATTGATAAAAAACGAGGGCCAATAGTCCCCCATCCCCTCAGGAGTCAAGTCAGTCGCTACCAGGTCATCCACGCTTTTTATGCTCTGACAAGGGAAGTCATCCATTTTCTAATTAGTATAAACCCCATTCCATCATCATCCCTAGTGTCAATTCCATCAGTCACTCTACTATATTCCCTCGTGCCTTAGTTGAGGACCCTCATTGCCTCACCTATGGTTGTTCTCCTTCTATCGAAATCAAGACATTCATTCCAGAAGATAGGTCTAGAGGGCGGTGTGTTTCAGTTATAGCTTCCATTCTTGTTTTATGCCTTGGATCAGGCAAAGGGACTCCTTATTTCCCTTTGAATTTATTTTTTCTCATTCGCTCCACTTCAGCATGATTGAGATTCAGATACCCAATAGTTTGGTGATCCAGCAGATTGATCTAGTGATTCCCAGGTGTTTGTGAGATGTTTCAGACCCCATGAGGGGGTGGCCCTTCAGGTAGCCCTCCACATGCCAGGATGACCTCATTCTATTCTACAAACTTATATGTAGCTCCGTATATTTGATGGGTTTGGCCCCAGCCGCTTATAGCATGCATGTATCACTTAGATGTTCCATTTATATTTTCAGAGCCTTTCCTGTTTATTAGAGCTTCTCTAGTTGTTATTATATCTCATGTACTAGAAATATTATTGTATTCAGTCCTGGTTTTTTTCCCAAGCATAGTATGTATGTGAGATTCACTATATTTTTGTCTAGCCCATATTTACGTCCGCATATCATATACTTTATACCTCAGTTTCATTTTACTGGGCAAACCATTATTATTTTCACTTTGTTATCTCTGTGGCCATAAGTATGCCTCCCCCGCCTCATTGTATACAAGTATTCAACACTTAAAGGATACTTATGGTTTTCAGTCTCACCCCCTCAGGGTTATTATCCTCTCTCGCTTTGCTTCATCTACGTATCTCTCTCTCTATGACTCCCCTTTAGTGTCTAGTGATTTTGTTATTACAACATACTTCGGTCATAAGATTAGTTCCTAATGCTCACACGTTGGGGGGCAATCTATTACACCAATTTTTGTTCATCTAACCATGTATAATTAGATGGATCAAAATACACCATGTAAGACTAATTTTACCATAGTAAAATTTCTTTCACTAAGAAATAATTTAAGAAACCATAGTTTATTAACTTATTATGGTCCAAATAGAAAACCCCATGAGGAATAATTAAATAAATCCTTATTTATTTGATTTTCCTCTAGGAATAATTAATTAAACCTCTATTTAATAATATTCCTAGTCATATTTAACCCAATTAATGAGAAATAATTAGATAAATCATTATTTATCTTATTATTCTCTAGGAATAATTAACTAAATCTTTATTTAATTAATATTCCTTGTTAAATTTGACTAAATCGTTTAGGAATAATTAAACAAATCATTATTTTTTTAACTATTCCTTGATCCCATCCTTGAAATAATAAATAAATATATTATTTTTTTATTGTTTCTAAATAAAGGGATCTAACCAATTTTAATTCCTTTTCCCTCCAACAAAATATAATAAAATATTCCAAGCAATTAGATCTAGATCTTAGTTAATAATATTTTATTATGCACCATTACCAAGAATAACTCAATATCTTGTTATAAGTAGGAGGTTTTTCCATTCACTTCTTATCTTTGATCCCTTTATCATGGTCGGACTTTGATCTTCTTATCATTGTCTATATTTGATTATTTTTTATTTTCTTTTTGCTATTGAGCTCCCTTTGAGTTCTACATGTCTTCGATATTCTACACCATTGAGAGAGAAACTATGACGCTGAAGCATTAGAGGACAGCCAAGAACCCATCCCACTGAGGGGGACTATATCAGTGCTCTTCCCAGGTGTTACATAATACAAAACATTCTTTATAATTCTTGTCTCGTCCATTGGATATTTTTGAGAAACTCTTATTTCATTTTGTTTTTTAGCTTCTTTATTTGCATAGATATGGGTTTATTTTTCATTTGTTTCGATCGTCTATTATAGATCTAAGAAGTTAGACATGCATATTTGTTGTTAGGGTTGTTTGTCATGTGCAGCTAAAGTGAAATATTTATGTACACTTTCGTTAATAAATCATATTAACACCAGAAAATTTAGCCATCTATCTATGGTGTGTGCATCTATTTGGCCTTCAAATATGGGAATGTCCAAGAACTTTACTTGTACCTCAAAAGGAGTGGCACCTCTAGAGTAGCTGCTGGATGAATATGCATCGTCAATGGGTAGTAGTTGAAGGATATGGTAAAATTTATCCATCATCACATTCTTTTGTTTCTCGAGGGCCTCCTCGAGCAATATTTTGATAGGATCTCTTGCTCCCTCATCTTTCTTTTCTTCTTCCATGGGAGGCCATTGAGGTTTGTGAGGCTGATCTTGAAAAGGTTCAACTAGATCAAGCCCTAACTCCTTATACCCCAACCTCGTTAGGGACATGCAAAGAAATATTGAGAAAGAGCAGACCCCTCTGATACCACTGATCCATAATTATGCAACACAATAAAATACAAAAATAAACATAAACATTGAGATGCAGCTGAAATAACACTTCATTTCATTAATATCAAATACTGAAAAATTCTTACAAATAGAATGGAAAATAAACTATCTCGGGCGATGGTAGCTTATCTCTTAGAAGATATGTAGCAGAAACATGCCTCTGAGATGTATTACAACGAGGCTCAAGGGCCTTTTTATCATTGAAAAATAAGAGAAAACCCTAAACAAATGTTGGCGTAAGGGGTCCTGACCCAGGTTAAGAGTCTTCTACACAACCAACAAAACCCTCCAATATAATATCCCAAAATGGGACTACTTAGCAATACTTGATAAAATAACGCATTTTACATAAATGTGTGCAATGAAAGTTAAATGCAGCTTATGAATCCCTTAGATATGATATTATAGTAACTATATCTGAAAGGAAATAAAAAAAAAATCACTATTTCATAGTTAAACAGGCCTCCCATGCCATAAATAGCTCAAAATCATGCCAAAATAGGGACTACAACCATGTGTACAAAGTTATTTTATTACCTCTGAAAATAAACTGATCTCCTTCAATAGATCTCGAAAGTGAAGGGCAGATCCCCAACACTTAGAAAATCAGTTCTCCAAATGGTGCATTGAATCACCCTGCAAGAGAAGGAATTCCTAAACAGGAAGACCTTATGATAAACAACACTCTATCTTAGCTAAACAGCCAGAGAAAAAAATTATGTTTAAACATACCATATAATCATAAAATCATAATCATAAGCTAACCCCATATGGCTACCATCCTCCTCCTTATAAACAATGTGAGCCTTCTCACCGTGGGTCCCACTCATTAGGGTTTCCATCTTCATGCAATGAATCTCCCTCCAAAATTACGTTGTCTCCATTAGTATTACTCATGTTTTTATAGTGTTGTTTGATTTAGTCAATCTTGATTTGATCAATCTTGACCGGATCAACCTTGACTAGATCTCCATGCAAAGTCTTCTTCCACACTCAATGTGGCTTTATTCTATCTATCTAAACAGATCTATATTCCCACTGAGTTATATTCATTAATGTTCCACATCCTCCATCTTAGCTTAGTTGACTTGTTAAAACTTGACTTTGTCTACATGCATTAAGCCTTGTTCACGTATGAAGGTGTTTTTATCCAGCTATGAATATGATCCTTTCCCCATTAAGAGGGTTTTTATCACTACCAGAAATATTTATGGGTTTCCCTACCCATTTATTCATCTAACTATGTGTTTGAAGAAAAATTAATATTCCTAATAGTTTCATGCTAATGTAGGAATATTACATCCAACTACTGGCCCTTTCCACAGTGATCTTCTTGGTCTCACCCAAAGCTGTAATATCCCAAAATCGGGACTACTAGCAAGGCATGCCTGAAAAACACAATTTTCAGGAATGGATACTACAACTCTTGAAATCAGCCCTTGGATTCCTTAGATCTGAGTATCTAAGTCCTAAATCCAAGTGGAGATCAGAAACAAATCTCTCTAGGTTGGTTAAACAGATCTCCCACACCTAGGAAGGCTTGAAAACTACCCAAAGAAGGGACTGCAACAATATGCACAAATTTCTTCAGAAATAACGCAGTTCCACTAAAGAAAAGTAGTAGGCAAATATGGAGGCTCAAATATCATATGTATATCAGCAAATCAGATTTACATTACAACCCAAACATTGTGCAAGAGAAAGTAGAAGACTATACATGAAAAATCCTCAGAAATGAGGTGCTACAACCACAAGAAAACTCTCCATAAACTTGAAAGTGTTATTTTAATGGGCTGAAGCAGTATTTTATTAACACTTAGATCTAGAGCATATTTTTACATAAAAATATAGATCTAATTCAGTTCTTTGTACAAGAAAAGCTCATTTATACATTCCCCTTGGGGTTTTGTGCAAAACATGAAGCACAGAGAGTAGATCTGAGATCTAGAGTTGCAGATCTGCATAAATATTTAGAAATTCTTGAATCATATAATAGAACAACAGATGTATCTAAAATAAACATGGATTGGTTGGCCAATCCATGGATCACCATAGTGAAAGGAAGGATCCAATCACTAGAGATCTCTCCTCCAAATGCAGAAAAAACACCCAACAACTGCAAACTTGCAAATAATGCAGTTCAGGGACAGAAACTACACTGTAGGATCTGAGAATAATTTGGCCTAATGCCAAGGTCTGAATCTGAAGCTCCAATGATCTAGGACACTCTTGCCAATGGGACAACAGACTTTCCCAGTGAAAAGAGGGGCTAGATATGCATAGATCTGAGAAGATCTATCTCCCACTTGCTGCAACTCATAAGGACAACCCAACCCTCAATAGGATCAATGCTATAGGTGTAAGGTGAAGCTTGGCCCAAGCATGATAGTGGACAAGACAAGAAAAACTCCTCCAAGAGCTACTCTATGAAGGAGGTGGGATTCCCGACCAGGAACACCTAAGTGCTAAGAAGCACTATTCTCAGCTAAACAGCTAGAGAATGATAAATGTCTAAGCAAACAAATTATTCTGAAATAATATCTTCAACAACACTCTCATGATTCTCTCCCCTTCCTTTTATAAGATTGGAGTCTTTTCAAACCCTAAACCACTTCATCAGTTTAGCCCCTTTCACATGTAGAACCTCCATCTAGAATTGTGTTGTGCCTCAAGGAGGTTCAATGCATCTAGACTACACTGTAGATATGGTCATGGTTGACTTGGTCAGGTGATCAAACTCTTTCACACTCAAGTGTGTTTATAAAATGGCCCAGATTTATCCATGTTCACATTGGACATTTATTTATTTTGTTATTTTCAGGAGTTTTACATGTCCTCCTTTACATTTTATTCATCAACATGAAATGCAAAACAAAACAAGGAAAAATAGAATACTCCCATTAGCTTGGGATAAGTGGGAATATTACAGTCCTCCCCTCCAAGATGTTTCTTGTCCTCAACCAACTGATAATGTGAGTGCTGCAAAATCTCCCCTTCTTCTCTTGTGGCCCCCTCATCCAATAGTCTCCACCATTGCTTTAGATTTTCTGCATTAGTTTGGTCTTCAAATGGTCCCTCCCCAATGTGCAAGTTGGATTTTGGTGAATAAACCCAATGGCTCTCATCATGAAGGAATGGAAGGTCTATGTGGAAACCTTCTTTCTGATCCATGGCCTCCTCAAGATAGAAGTGATGTCAATCATGGGGAATTTCATCATCCATGAAAGACTCCCATCTCCATGTTATCATCCAAATGAAGTCGATCACCTCCCGACTTGGAAATCCATAGAAAAAATCCTCCTCGATACTTATGAGAGGCATGTCCCAAACAATCATATGGCTCACTTTACAAAGAAACAAGTGGTCTATCATAGTGGCCATATAATATCCCATGCTCCCCTTAGAACATGTAGTGTAGAAAATGTAGGAAATTCCTTTCCCCAAGGACATATCCAACATATGTGTCTCTCCTTCAACCATGCCCCCAAAAAATATAAGAACATCTTCAGCATATGGGATCATAATCAAGGTCATGCTAGCTTCCATATGCAATAAAGGAGAAGGACAATGGTCCCTCATGTGCAACCAGTGTAGTTTTACTCCTAACTGCCATAGGATATGATATGACAAGTGTTTTCCCCAACACTTGTTTGCTGCCTCATCCTTCTTGCATGCTTGGAGAAGGTGTATGATGGTATTTTTTGATGAATCACACCATGAAGAGTACATCATCTCTCCAATACCTCCCAAGGAATGGCCAACATCACCATTGTTCATGGCCCAAAGTGGCTTATGAAGCCCATAAGAAAAGGTGCCCCCTCTTGGAGCCAAGACCCGCACATGAGTGTTAGGAAAATGAAAGTATACAATAAATACATCATGAAGTTTAGAAATACAATGTTTATCATACACTTGCTTCAAATCATCAAGGCTGCTCATGGATGAGCTCCTTCTCACACTCAATGAATAAGGAGGTGGTAATGATAACTCTTCCCAAGAGTTATGTCCCTCCTCAATCAAAAAATGATCCATGCACTTCCTCATATGAGAGTGCATATCCTATTTGAAGTTATCCCACATGAGTCCATCTAGGATAGTATGATATGCTATAATGAAACCAGTGGGTTTTGAAGGAAGGATCTCATAGGTTGCATTAAGTATTTTCTCCTTAAGCTTGGAGTCTCTAGCCAAATAGATCTGATCATGGGAATAAATGACTCCCTCAACTACCTTATACCTCCCATATATCATTTTCCCAACAAGAACCTTACATGTGAAAAGTTCCTTGGAGTATTTCATCAAAAGTTGGGAATCCCAATTTGGATCTAGGCTCCCCAAAAATGACAACATTGTAGAAATCTGAAATGCAGCCCTTTCCATAGTATGGCTCTCCTCCTTGACATGTTTGATGTCAAAGTCACATGTTGGAGTACTATTGTTGGCTTGAGGGGTCCTGACCAGGGTTCGGTGTGCAAGGTTTTCCAACAAACCCCTATACTACTGGCCCTTTTGACAGTGACCTGCTTGCGCAGGTCACAGTCTCACCCAAAGTAGTATGGGTGGGTTCTAGAACCAGGTTTCTGCACCATGAGAAAGGAAGGGTAAGGCAAGTAGGGCTGAGTTCTATTTAGATTACCTCGTCTCTGCGTAGGGTTCAATATGTATCCAATTGCATCCACGTGCACTAGATCTATAATTATAAGCTTCTCATAACATCAACATAATAGTACATAACCCAAACATAATAGATATATATTTAATTCAATACATAGACTTTCGCAGCATGATATAACCAGAACAGAATAGATCCAATCATTCAATATACAGACCTTCACAGTGCAAAGACAGAAAAATTCATAACACAGTAATTATCAGCAATCCATTCAATAGTGCTCACAGATTCAGATCTAATAATCTAGCATATTAATTCATTCATCACCCTTACAATTCCCTTCCCAACCTGCGCACACAGCAGCAGGGTCCACACACAGATGGAATAGGATCTCCGTGCACACAGCCAGCAGGATTCCATTCCCAAAAACCCAAACAGATCACTTACATAATAGATCGCATCAATAGCTCATCAAATCTTACCTCTTACAATCCAAAATTCCTCTCTATTTATAACAATCTAGCTTTAACATTCCTATGGTCCACAACCCATGGTTTTCAAACCCCTAGTTTACCCTTTAACCCCATTACAATGCTTTCAGGGATTTGACCCACCCCAAAACCCCTGCTCTATACTAAATATAACAAAAATAACCAAAATGGACCACTTTCGTAGCTTGTTAGAAGACCCTGTTCCAACAGTCCCCTAACACAATCTTGTGACTTGTCTCGTGTCACTCCACCAGTGCGTCACCGACTTGTGTTCGCATAGTATCCAGAGAGCGAGCAAGTGGAGGGAGGACCGCCTGGCATTGAGACGCGGCTTCCTGTGCAAGAGTGACCATATTTTGGGAAGGTGGATCATCAGTAACCGGGGTAACACTTGCTAATAACTGATTAAGGCGCTTATTGGTGTCATCAATGTCATGCTTTAACTTGAGGGCCAAAGTAGTCGAGGGCTTCAGGCATTCTGTGACAGTGTGATGTTTCTGCCAAAGCTTCACAATCTCATCCTGGAGGTCATTGCTAGTTTTAAATCATGCTGAGTGTTGGGAAGGTACCAAGGTAGACAATGTAGCACTGATTTCATCCACAACGTTCTCATGCTGGCGTAATTCCTGATTGATTTGTTGAAGAATAGGGTCACGTTGGACCCAGGACAAAATTTGTATGGATAATTCCATCAAAGCAATACCTTGATCTATTTTCCCCTCAATCGTCGTAGCATCTTCTATGATGAGTGCAGTACTTTGGGCACGGGCTTCTGGGGGTGTGTGGGGCTGTAGCTTGGACTGTAATTTCGAAACCTCTAGGCGGGAGGCTTTGAAAGCAGCCACTAGCTTTTCCACTTTACTTCCGGGCGGGTCCTCAGCCGTGATTACCTCGGTGACTTCCCTGCACAACTGGTGGATGGCAGCCTCCAGCTCCGCCTGTTGTGACTGGGCCTGAATGACTGCCTCAGTCTTTTGGGCTAGGGTGCGTTGGGCAACCGCAAGTTGTTGGGTGGTGGCTTGTGCACGATCGTTAATTTCTTGGGTGACACTGTGAAGGAGAGACTCCAAGGCTGCGGGGGTCAACCGATCGAAGGCCAACTAAATTTCGGTGCCTTCCGGGAGTTGCATCCTGACTAGGGCATTGGTAGGGATGTTCCAGAGTCAACCTGTTGTCCTGAAATATGTCGAAATGTTATTGAATGGCAGAGGTTGTGCTTTTCTGGCCTGGGAAGGATATGGCTGCATGTTGATTTTGAGGGCGTGGAGGTCTTCATGAAGAGATGTAACCCCAGCCTCCCACTGAGCTACGATAAGTGCCCACTGATCCTTTGTTTCCAGAGTAACCGCATCTGTGATTTGTTCCAAATCTCCCCCTGTTAATGTGATCGTCATGTCATAGTGCTCGCACTGAGCTTGTTGCTTCATTCTTTTCCGGGGACCTGACATCGATGGCCCTGTTCGCTTAGTACTGAGAGGAGGAGTGGGAGTGGTAGTAGCTGCCGGGTTTGGGGCTGTGTCGGACTGCTGTAGTGGTTTATCTTTGGAGCCAGCTGTAACTGCTGCTGGGGTACCAGAGAGGCCTTTTGTCCACTCAGGGGGACATAGGGCAATTAGTAGGTCAATTTCCTCATCTGGTACCATATATGCTAGCTCTGTCCAGGCCTGACTGGCGAGACTGTGAATCTGGACTTGATGCATAGTGATTTGAAATGCTGCGATATGCTTTTGTTTGTCATATATTGCAGGGGATAATTGGGTCCGGGATTTTATGGTAGTGGAGACACTGCTCTGGAAGAGGACCCAAAAGATCTTATTATCCTCGATGCATTGTTTATCCTTAGAGTCCTATAGGTGGGCATACCGAGCACCTTCGCACATCCCAGCAGTGAGCTTGGGGACTACCGATTCTTCTGGTTTATCCCAGGTGACCAGTGTGATGATAAATAACAGCCATGAATAGAAGAAAGGGGTCCCATGCTCTTGAGACTCGCAGAAAGTATTGAGCCCAATTAAAAAACTCACTCTTTTCACATTGTCTGGTAAGCTGGATGACGTAAGCAGGGACAGTCGCTACCTGGAACCTTCATATGAGTTTTCAGGCTAGCATGCGAGTGCCTAATTGAGTAGCAGGATCCTTGATGGTTTGGATTACAAACCCCCTTTGGTTGCGTTGGACCGCATAGGTCTTCTGGACATATGACACGGTATCATCTTCATACTTCTTTCCAACTTCTGCAAGCGGGTGCAGCCCCTATTTCGGGAGGCCCGTAATTTTTTGGAGCAACTCAGCATCAACAGGGATTCTGTCACGAATCCATAGGCTATGATTGTGAGTGAGGGCCAGTAGCTGGCGTGCCAGCTGATCTGTGATGGTGTAGCGGTCAAAGTAGGGCATTCGGAGCAAATTCAAAAATCCAAATCCTGCCAGGCCGCAGACCAAGCATTGTGGGAACACTGTGGTTCCACCATCTTCATGGGGCGTCTTGAAGTATAACTCAGGGCTTAATTCGGGGAAGGTGTCCTGGTCCGACAGATTATGGTCATCAAACTTGAATTCATGGAGACGTCCACAGGGATTGCAAATAATGGGGACTTCGCTGGGGGTCAGAGGAGTCTGGAGGTAAGTGATCAGGGCATCCAAATATTTTGGTATCTGCATAGATGGTCACCGTGGGCGGAAAAATGGGGTAACAAATTAATTGGTTTAGCTATGAGGGCCTCCTCCTAGGCATCAGTGGCTAGAGGCTTGGGACGTCTTAGGGAATTTCGGGACCGTTTTGCCACCTGAGGGTTAGTCTTCGAACTTTGAAATTTTTCCTTGCCTTTCCTTGTGGTCCGCGGGGGGGAAACTTCTTCTAGCTCTGGCTCATCTTCCATAATTTCCTCCACCTCCTGTTCCGTCAGAGTGGAGGGCTCAACAGTAGTAGTCAGCATTCTTGGACGGAATATGTGTTACACCATTTTTTGGTCATCTAACCTATTATCATTAGATGGACCCAAGTACACCATGTAAGACCAATTTTACCCTAAGTAAAATTGCTTTCACTATATAAAATAACTTAATAAACCACATTTATTAGGTTGTTTATGGTCTAAACAGGAAACCCCAAAAGGAAATATTAAACAAACCTATTTTGTTTAATTTTCCTCATGGAATAATTAATTAAACCATAATTTTATTATTATTCCTAGTCATGTTTAACCCAAAAACAAATAAATTAATTAGATAAACCTTTATTTATCTTATGATTTTCTAGGAATAATTATTTAAATCTTATTTAGATAATATTCCTTTTTAAATATGACCAAATCACCCACAAATAATTAAATAAATCATTATTTATTTAATTATCCTTCAACCACTTCCTTAAAAAGATAAATAAATCATTTATTTATTTATTATTAATAAATAAAGGGATTTGACCCAAGTCAAATACTTTTTCCCTCCAACAAATATAATAAAATATTCCATAAAAGGTGGATCTAGATTTGGTTAACATTATTTTAATCATGCACCAAGATCTAGAATGACCCGATATTTTGTTATAAATAGGAGGGTTTTTCCTACCATTCTTCACCTTTTGTTGCCTATTAGATCACTCTGGATCTATACACTTGGTCACATTTTTCTGTCATTTGCTGTGTGAGCTCCCATTGAGTTCTATTCTTTGCATTGGGTTTTCTACACCAACAAGAGAGAGAAATCTTAGATCTGAAGTGCTGAGGACTTCCAAGAACCCATCCCACTGAGGAGAATTGGATACGCCTTCTTGTTTTCCTCCCAGGTGCCCGATTAATATAAAAATTCTTTCAAAAATTGTTCTTGTCTTATCTATTGGTATATGGAGAAAACCCTTGTTTTTTCTGCTTAATGTCTTTCCATGCATAGATCTGGTTTTTGCAGCTCTTTTATGTTCAACTAACCGCAGATCTGAAGATATTGGCAGCCACTTTTTGTTGTTAGGGCTATTAGTTATGCGTAGCTAAAGTGGTCCTTTTTCGTACACTTCGACAAAGGATTCATACTAACAAATGGCGACTCCACACGGGTTTTAAATTACGACCGCTGTCGTTTTTCATATTCCTGCATATCCAGCTACTTCAGACCCTAGGGTTTCTTTTCAGTTGTTTATTTTTCCTATTTTTATGTTGTTTTTCTCACATAAAACCCTAAAACATTAAAATTTTTAACTTCCATGTGTTTCTGGCCCTATTGCGCAGGTAAGCGACACCAGCCGCAACTGAGACGACAACTTTTCTGAAAATCTGCCGCCGAGACAACCAGAACGGGGGGTCGCACTTTTTGGCCCATAAACTGCGACCTGGACCTCCAGGTCGCACTTTTATGCCCCTTTTCTGCGACCTGCACTGAAAACAGGTCAGAAACTGCGACCTGCCAGTTTTTCAGTGATTTTTCTGCAATTTTTCTGGGTTCTGCTGCAGCTTCTGTCAGGGTCTTCCAGCCTCTGTCTCAGCCCGCCTTGACCAAGTTCTGATATGTTTTTACTCATCTAAGTGGGAACCTAGCCCCCTAGGGCTTTAGTACCCTCCACTTTTTGTGGAAGAGTTTTAGCTGTTTCAGCCGTCTGTTTTTCAGAGTTTCAGCCTTCCTTTTTTCAGATCTGGAACCTCCTCCTCAGATCCCTTTAAATCAGCCTTCCTTCCTTTCAAATCACCTCTTGTCGTTTTGTTTGGACCTCTCTTTAGGACCTCCTCCCTGTCCTTTCCGCTTTTTGCTGATTTCTTCCCTTTTTTCCAGCCACCTTGCCTCTGTCTCTTGGCTGTGATCTGCACCTCTTTTTAGCAGCTTTATCCTTTAGATCCCTGTCCCTTTTGACCCTAGATCTATTGGCCTATTTTTAAGTGTGTTTTGACTAGATTTTTGCCCTTTTTTACATTAGTTTTGAGCGACCCGCCTTCTTGGGTTGAAGCGATGCAATAGTAGCTGTTATTTTTCTGTTATTTCAGCATTATATACTGTTCTCTGCAGATTTATTTTCAGTTACGCAGCACACATTTTCTTGCTTTCAAAACGAAAAGGGTTTAAAAATTAAAATTAACGCACGCCACACACTGACCCTAAGTGAAGAAGCGCCTAGTTAACACCACCTGGCAAAGACTCTAAAATCAATTGTCACTGCACATTTTCTGCCCGTGACCTCACTTGATTCTGTCCCTTTCTGCCCTTGTCGGTTTCCTTCTTCCCATCATCATTGCACCCCCAAGGCACCTTTCCCAGAGACTTCTTGGCCTTCATCCTCAGTTTCCGGTCGATCGACCTGCTCCGTCCCGCCGTCGTTGAGCCAGTCCTCCTCCGAGTCCACACTCCGACTCCTCTTCTGATTCATTGGGTTCTCCCTCTCCTCCTGGTTCTCCCCCTGTCACCTTCACTATGTCTGGTCCAGGGCCTAACGTTAGCGATGCTCCAGGCCCTACTGCTGGAACCACTACTAGCGGAACCGCCACAGGAACTACCTCGGCCATACCCTTGCTGCCGTACATTGCAGGCCTCAGCCTCCCCGATTTCAATCAGTTGATCAATGACCCTATCCGCCATGATGTTGGTTGGCCTGCTATGCCAACCAAGCTCCCCTCTGACATCCCTAAGTTCAAAGGCTTTGCTGGAGAAGATCCAACCAATCATGTCCGATCTTTCCACATGTGGTGTTCTTCCAATTCCATTACCGATGACTCCATCCGTCTTCGTTTGTTCCAACGCATGCTTACCGGCGACGCTTCTAAATGGTATGTCGACCAAGCCACCTCTTCCCATACCACCTTTGCGACCATTGCCCAAGCCTTTTTGTCTTATTTCCAGCTCCCTCTCCGATACGATACTGGTACGGAGCTCTTGACTTCCTTTAAGCAAACATCTTCGACCCGCCTTTCCACCCATGTTTAGGAATGGTGACGTAGACGCAACTTATGTCGAGCTCCCCCCTTCGAAGATCGGATCTATATGGACTGGTTCTTTTGCTCTCTCCTAGCTCCCATTGGAAAAGATGTCGCCTCCCATTTCCCTCAAACCGAAGAAGCCGCCCTCCAAATAGCCTTGAAATATGACTTGATCTACGCCTAGTCTGGTTATGTTTATACCATCCTTCCTAACCTCCCCAAACCCGGTGGCGCTAACTCCCCAGGGGCATCTCATTTTGCCGACGGTATCGTTGGATCCCTTTCCCATCCGTACGCTCAACCTCCTGTGGGCTACGGTCTCCCTCCCGGAGGGGCTAGTACCTCTAGCACTCTTCCCCCTCCCGGTAGCATGTACCCAGGATACGGCATGCCTCCTCCTTTTTCCCAACCTCCTGCTTACCTCAATGTTGCCCAACCTAACCATTACCCTTATCCGCAGCCTGGTATGCTCGCTCCTCCAGCATATGCGCTTCCACCTCCCTTGCCTCCTCAACCCCAGCAACAGCACCTACAGCCCCCTCCAGGGCAAGTATTTGCACAGCAGGGTGCGACTAATCCCCCTTCTTCTCAAAGAAGGCAGAGAGGCAATCCAAATAAATCTGCCCCTGGTACTCATGGACCCAATCCTCAAGGTTTTGACCCTAACACTACTAACCAGCAACAGGGCACTCAGCCCAAGCCGGACAGGCCTCTTCGTACCAACAAGCCTTGTTCGTGTTGCGGTGTTTACGGTCATTACACCCACGATTGTCCCCTTTTACCACAGATGCGACAGATGTGGGAGTCTCAAGCCACATTGCGCGGACAACATGCCTCCCCTCACGCTCCCCCTAATGTGGCCACTACTCAACCAGCTGTGTTTACTAATCCTTTTCCTCAGCAAGGATTCGTGGCTACCCAACCACCTGATGGGCGGGTCTCCACTCCTCCTTCCATCTCTGGTTCCTCCGATTACCAGATCCTCATGATGACCTCAGATCCATCCCCAATCGTCGACCTTCACCTTCAAACTCGGTCTCGCTAGTACCCCAAGCCTCCTACTCAATCTGCCCCCGAGCCTCCTTCTTCAGATTCTACAGAGCCTCTTTCGACATCCAGTGGCCCCTTACATATCCCTCAACCCAAATTTGAGGTTCATACCAAGATTCCTAAGGGACCCTTACATCAAAACGCTGCTTCCGGTCAAGCTTCTCATTCGTATAGTATAGTCGATGATTTGGCGCAATCTCCTGTTGCCATTTCCACACTGGAACTCCTCCAGTCGTGCCCTTCCCAAAAGAAGGCTCTACTATTTGTCGTGGGCACTATAGATCCTGCTGATGACAAAATGATTGTTTTCGACGCCACTCAATCAGACCATCCTCCTCTTCCTCCTTCCATCGCCTTCCAAATCCCAGTCAAAATCCGGAACACCAACGTTTCCCGGTGTATAATTGATGAGGGGGCATCCACCTGCGTGATGTCCGCTTCGGTTTGGAAGCAACTCGGATCCCCTGAGTTGGCCCCTTCCACGATCACCCTTCGAGCGTGGGACGGCCATGCCTACCAGCCCATTGGCATGTTTCATAATTTTCCTATCACCCTCGCCGGTAAGACTGTTTGCGTTGACGTCGAAGTCATCGACGCCCCGCTAGACTACAACATTCTATTGGGGCAAAGCTACACCTATGCTATATCTGCTGTCCCATCCGCGGTTTTCCGCAAGATGTCTTTCCCCCATAATGGAAAGATAGTCACCATTGACCAGTTGACATATCATGAGCCAAAATCTCAGACCTCACCTGAGATGACCATCTCTTCTATAGCCAACAAGCAAACCGTCGATTCCTTGACCAGTGTCTCCCCCGGCGTTTACAAACATTCCTCCCTGCTTGGAACTTTTCCTAATCTCCCTCCTCCTCCCATCACTGATCCCAGCTTATCGAATATTTGCATGATGCAATCGTCTCAGGCTGCCCTTAAGCGGCCTGCCTCAGCTAGTCAGCAACCTCCCCCTCGCCCTCCGCAACCCGCTCCTAGCCATTCATCTCAGCCAGCCGGACCTCCTCCTTCTGGCTCTCCCCCTACAGCTGGTATCCCTGAACCCATTTATCCTCCTGGATCGGTTCCCCCAAGCCTTAACCATCTCGGAGTCATCCCTCCTGGTCATTTCCCTGCTGGGCAGATACCTTTCATGGCTCCCCCTCCCGGAGTATATTCTGTCCCTGTCATGGCCACCCTCTCTCTCCCTAACCTGACCTTGGGCATACTAGTCTGGTACCTTGATCCTCCAACAGCTACCCCTCCTAGTCACCCCAAACCCTACATGGCTTTGACACCGGTTCAACCGGTCCCCCTCGCTTCCTCCGTTGCCACTGTGCCCCCAGCACCTCTCCAGGACCCTTCTCCTGCCGTGACGGCTCCCGGGAAGAAAGGCAAAGCTCGCAAGGGGGCACCCAAAGACAAGACCACCATGACTGACCCGGCCCCTCCTTCGCCCGCAAAACCTTGTGCCTTGTGTGATGTCGCCGGTCATGCCACCCATGCTTGTCCCGAGTTGCCCCGTATTCAGCCCATGGTTAAAGTCGCGTTACCTGAATCTACGGTCCCTGAAGCCTCCATTCCTTCTTCATCCGTAACCAAGAACCCCAAGACTCTCCGCACCAACAAACCCTGTGCTTTGTGCGGTGTTCATGGCCATTAATCCCACCATTTTCCTAACCTGACGCATTACCGCGCCTCTTTAGAGGTAGTCTGAGAGTATGAGGTTGAACAGAATCAATCTGCCTCTCCCATACTCGCGCAGTATGCTTTGGGCCAGCCTGAGGATCCCCCCGCCCCCATCGACATTCCCCCCCCTGATGTTCAGATGACGGAGTCTACCACAACCATTCTTTACCTATCCTCCTCTGCAAGACACTCGGAGCCCAGTCCCCCTGCATCCCCCCCTGTTGTTTCGCCTGACCACCTCTTTTCTACCCATACACAAGATCACTCCACCCGTATCTCTGTTGACCTCCGCAGCCCGAGTCTTTGCCATACTTCCAATAGCCCTCATATACCACCCTCTAGTTTGTATACGAGTCATAGTAATCCTGCTCATTGCACTCCCTCCCGCAGTTGCCGCTCGATGTCTTCTGTCCACTCACGCTGCCGTCATTGTCTCTCCTCCCCTCATTTGTTGTCTTATAACACCATTCCGCAGGACCCCCCGTCCACACCCTTTATCGGTTATGCCGATGGTGCAAGTCGTTATTCCCGGAATCTAGCCTCGGTAGGTTGGGCCATCTTCACACCCTTGCATGCCCTTTTTCTCTCCAACGGGGTCTGCATTGGTTCTGCCACCAACAATCAGGCCGAATATGATGCAGTGCGTGGTCTCTTAGTCGATGCCCTCTTCCATTGCATCCTCCATCTGCACGTTCGTTTGGATTCCCTACTTCTTGTCATGCAACTAAATGGTGTTTATCGTGTGCATAACCCTGTGCTGTTTAGACGCTATTTACAAGTGAAACTCTTGATACGTGCATTTGAAACCATAACTTTCAACCATGTACCTCGAGAACATAATCATTATGTAGATAGTATTGCAAACCATGTTCTAGATTGGCATTTATCACACACATTTCATACAAGACAATAACATTTATAATCATTAAAAATGATTCATATCCATAATATGTGTCGCAAAACATGTGTTTAGATTCCATCTACTCTGATACATACGACATGCCCATAGCATGTTACAAAAAACTCAAAACTGGGGGCACCAACTACCCCTACATACACACTAGGACGCACCACATGCCCCACACCTACTCACTATCTGGCGGATCCCGAGCTAATGGCTCTGCCCTTGCAGCCCGTAGATCACATATGCCTTGACCGACCATCGCCATGCGCCGCATGACACCTCGCCATTCCGAGGGAAGACCAATGCATGCCTCCACGTACTGGTCGTCTAAATCTTGCCACCCGCGCTCTGAAACTCCGGTCAGCAACGTCTCGCATCTACGGTGGATGTCCTCTAGTAGGGCGGCTGCATCCTCATTGTGCGCTGCTCTCAACCGACTCGGCCCTGCAGCTCCAAAGGCTACCGGGCGCCCCATATATCCGGCTGGTTTTACCGGAGCTATATCTGCATACAAAAAGTACATGAATCAGTACCATATCTACTATTCAATAACTTTAACATGCCCATACAAGAATAGTTACTTATCACTTACCATCGGGCCCCCATACTCGACCAGGCAGAAGTGGTAGGTCCGGATCCCCACAATAACTCATCCCACTATAGGGATAGTCGTCTATGTATAACGGCATCTGATCCCAATGGGCAAAGAACTCAGGTCGAAACACTCGCCCGACCGCCCCTCCTCCTCCTCTGCACAGTAGCCGCCCCCACCGGAGCATCCTGGGCTCTCTCGGGCCCTCATCTGGGAACTATATACGAGGCCGCAAGGTCGGGATCTTCTCAAAGAAGAAGGCGCACAATAAAGTCCCATACGAGCAATCGTGGTTCACTTGCCGCTTGCAGAGTGAAAATTTTCGCTTTAGCGACACCAGCATCATCTGGGCCCACCCATAGTAGGTCCCACTCAACACACTCTCCACAATCATCATCTGCCCCCCAGTGATGTGATGGAGCGCTTGGTTGCCCAGGATACGCAGCACCGCTGCGGCCACTGCACGGGTCTCTAATCTCTCTAGATCCCCGATCGGTATCCGAGTCCCCTTGACTTGGAGACCCGGTCGACAATGTTGCTCCACAAACTCCATGATATGCCGCCCCCGTGGTAATATTGGCTGCGTGTTTCCCACCATCCCCAATGGCGGGAGACCCGTCAAGAAATACACATACTGGACTGTCAGTTCGATCTTGTGCCCCTGCACTACAAAGACCTCATGCTCTGGATCCCAGTAACTGATAATCCGGGCCAACAAAGGCTCTCCCGCTCTCATCAAAGGGTTCTCCAAAAACTTTAGAACCCCAAACCTGGCCAACACACGACGGACACCCTGATCTGCCTGGATCTCTGCCCGTAATGTACCCAGGTCTCTCTCTCTCCAGTTAACCTGTAAATCTGCCATACCTGCACAAAAACATCATCTTTGTCAGCATACAGATCGGGAATACCATAACCAAACACAAAAACCCAACTCTCAGCCATAAAACAGCACTAAAACCCCTTCATCTCCCAGGTCGCAGTTTTCTGCCCAATTCTGGGGCAGGTCGCACTTTTTGGCCCAAAAAGTGCGACCCGGCCGTAGAGATGAAGGAGGGACTGTTTCTGAGATTTTGGGCCCTAAACTGAACTTTCAATCCATCAAAATGAAAGAGTAAGTTTAGGCCTCTTACCTGCAACTGACGGATCTCGATTCCAACGGTCGGATTGTCCGCTACGCTCGCCGCAAGATTTAGGGCCTTCTCTTCTCTCTACATTCACAACAGCAACAATAGCAAATGAGTGAATTTGGAGGGAAAACTGCCTTATTAAAAGAGAACCCATGTTTCTTCTTTCGACTGCTGCGACCATACCGTAGCCCCGTTTGAAAAACCGTCTGCACCGTTGGAAAGCTCTCACCGAGCCTTAAAATGGGTATCTGTTAGTTTTTTGTGATTTGATACTTCACCAGGACACATTTTGTCCAAGAAGGGTCACTTCACCTGTCCCTAAAATCGAATTTCCTCACTTACGACACTAGTACTTGGGGCACCATTTTGCCTCCTTACTTGTCTTTGTTCGTGTCGATTTTCGTCATGAGTTACCATCTTGTACTCATATTTTCATGGTCCCCCATTGGGCCTTTACTATGTGGCAGCACTATCGAGTTGCCCTTGTTTAGAGCATCCAAGTTGAGTCATCATCGCATTCATGGAGTCTATCCTGAGTCCCTTTGTACCCCGCTATAGCCCTCCATCCTTCATCGCTTGGTCTCTCTCTTGTGTCGCACATTATGACCTTCAGTCCCACTGTCCCCTATCCCTTATGCTATCATGTCAGTTGCTGCCATGTCATTCATGCCCTTTATGCTCTAACAAGGGAAGTTGTCCATTCACCACTCAGTCCCTTCCATTTCACTATCATCATTAGTGTCAGTCTGTCCGTCGCTCTACTATTTTCTCTCGTGCCTTAGTTGAGGATCTCTCATTGCCTCACCTATGGTGGACCTCCTTCTGTCGACATCAGCTCATTCATTCTAGAAGCCAGGTCTAGAGGGCGGTGTACCTTGGTTCCAGCTTCCACTCTTGTTCGGTGCCTCGGATCAGGCAAAGGGATCTCTCATTTCCCTTTGAATTGATTGTTTCTCCACTCCAGCTCCTTTCAGCATGACCGAGATCCGTATACTTGATGGTTCAGTGATACAGCAACAGCTCTTGATGATTCCCGGGTGTGTGTGAGATGTCTCAACCCTCATGAGGGGGTGGCCCTGCAGGTAGCCCCCCACATGCCCGGATGACCTCCTCCTTGTAGCCTTCGATGCAGCTCCAGATATTTGATGATGTTGGCCTTAGCCACTTACAGCGCCTCTTTGATTTGCATGTATCAGTCAGATTTTGTGAGCCCTTCCCCATTTACAGGGGGCATTTGGGTTGTACTTATATCTCATGTACTCAGATATTATTTGTATCAGTCCTGGCTGTTATCCCAGGCACAGCGTGTATGTGGGATTCCTCATTGTATTTTTATCTGGCTCATGATTATGCCGGCTGTACTTTATGGTTCGGTCCCTTGTTTACTGGACACACTATTCTTTTGTACTTTGTCTCGGCGAGCATAGGTATGCCTCCCCCGCCGCCTTCAGCACAGGTACCCTCTCATAAAATGAGACTTGTTGCACCTGCGAGTCTCGTCTCCTCAGGGTCTAGTTCTTCAACACACTATATACCTTTCATTTCTCTCTCTGACTTCCCTGTTTTTGTCTTGTGATTGAGTTCTTACAACGTACTTCGGTCATACGATTTGCTCCTGACACTCGCACACTGGGGGGAAATCTTTTACACCATTTTTTGGTCATCTAACCTATTATCATTAGATGGACCCAAGTACACCATGTAAGACCAATTTTACCCTAAGTAAAATTTCTTTCACTATATAAAATAACTTAATAAACCACATTTATCAGGTTGTTTATGGTCAAAACAGGAAACCCCAAAAGGAAATATTAAACAAACCCATTTTGTTTAATTTTCCTCATGGAATAATTAATTAAACCATAATTTAATTATTATTCCTAGTCATGTTTAACCCAAAAACAAAGAAATTAATTAGATAAACCTTTATTTATCTTATTATTTTCTAGGAATAATTATTTTAATCTTATTTAGATAATATTCCTTGTTAAATATGACCAAATCACCCACAAATAATTAAATAAATCATTATTTATTTAATTATCCTTCAACCACTTCCTTAAAAAGATAAATAAATCATTTATTTATTTATTATTAACAAATAAAGGGATTTGACCCAAGTCAAATACTTTTTCCCTCCAACAAATATAATAAAATATTCCATAAAAGGTGAATCTAGATTTGGTTAACATTATTTTAATCATGCACCAAGATCTAGAATGACCCAATATTTTGTTATAAATAGGAGGGTTTTTCCTACCATTCCTCACCTTTTGTTGCCTATTAGATCACTCTGGATCTATACACTTGGTCACATTTTTACATCATTTGCTGTGTGAGCTCCCATTGAGCTCTATTCTTTGCATTGGGTTTTCTACACCAACAAGAGAGAGAAATCTTAGATCTGAAGTGCTGAGGACTTCCAAGAACCCATCCCACTGAGGAGAATTGGATACGCCTTCTTGTTTTCCTCGCAGGTGCCCAATTAATATAAAAATTCTTTCAAAAATTGTTCTTGTCTTGTCTATTGGTATATGGAGCAAGCCCTTGTTTTTTCTGCTTAATGTCTTTCCATGCATAGATCTGGTTTTTTGCAGCTCTTTTTGTTCAACTAACCGCAGATCTGAAGATATTGGCAGCCACTTTTTGTTGTTAGGGCTAGTAGTTATGCGTAGCTAAAGTGGTCCTTTTTCATACACTTCGACAAAGGATTCATACTAACAATATGAATCCAGGCTCTGGTGGGTTACTTTCTAATGGAGAGGTTTGCTTCATCATGAGAGGGTTTCTCTGATTGCAACAAAATTCACTGTTGGGTAGCTTCCATGAGATGCTTAAAGTAGGCTGCTTACCTTTGTGAGGCCAACCCATTTTTAAGGAATGGATGTTGGATAACAGGGGGGGTATTTGACGCAGGGTGGGTTTCCCCAGGAATGGTAAAATCCCCCCGTAACTTGATCGACCACTTGCTTAGGACCCTCTCTATTCAGCAGTAACTTCTGCTTTTTACCCAAGGTTATACTTCCAACGGCTAACTGTCTTATCCCCCAGAACTTAGGTGTATTAGTTACGCAAGGGTATTGCTTGGCGACAGTTGTCCACCTTCCCTCAACACAGGCTTGCTCCCTAATGAGCTTTTGGTCCAAGGCCATAAGACCTGTCGTACCTGTCTTATTAAGGCTTTAAGGGGGATTGATGTTGGAGCCAAAGGTCTGTCCCTTAGTCATGCCACTGTCGTAAAGGTGATCTGGCACATAAGATCATTACCTATGGAAGCTGTACATGACATTGGGGACTTGGGTCTTGTGTGTGGGTCATTCGAACCCTTCTTGCAGATGGTTAGTCCTAGCTCTCCTTCCATCCTTCCGTAGGGGTTTTAAAGAGAGGTTCCTTTATGATATGAAGACATCGCAGTGTGGAGGCTTCCCCTAACCAGTTCGTCCATTCTTCTAGCTCATGACTGGGATCCTCAGTATATTCCTTGTAGCCTAATACATTGTCCTGGGGCAAGCTGCCCTTGTCTTGAACTGCCAGCTTGTAGATATATTCCTCCTTCGTTGGTGTAGGCTCTATATATCTTTTAACTTGTGTCCCTTGGCTGCCTATTATCAAGTTTTCCAGTAAATTCTGCATAGCCCGTAGTGCTTGAGGATTGCGCAGCAACCTTATGCATATTTGTAAGAAATTTTTAATATCCTCCACTGGTTCCATATCTCCTTGGTGCATGGCTGGAGAACGCTTAGCCTCGAAGAGGTCCCTTCGTGCTTTTATAAATGTTTCCTTGATTTTGCCCAAGTATAATCCTTCTTTTTTGTCAATTTCCTTGCAGATTAGTGATTCAGCTTCATCCTTTTCCTTGGCTCCCCTAGTCAGAAATCCATTGCGTGTTATTATATTTAACTCTCGCCACCTGACCTTGGGTCCTGCACTTCTTCTGTGTAGAAAAAAACTGCTTCTCCTATATCCTGGTTTTTAGGGCTATGCAGTCTTCCAATGCATGGTTCCACTTTCTACAATACCTGCAGGACTATCGCAAGAAGTTTCTTGAAAAATGTCCTGCATTCCCACAGTTATAACAGACCAGATGGCCTCTACACAGACCTGCACTTCCACTTTGGCTTTTATCCCTCTTTTCATGGGGGAAGTCATCCTTATCCAAGGGGGTTCTCGGTGACGTAGGGTCATCTTTCCTGTTCGCTCCTTTGGTGCCTCCCTACTTTTCATGGCCAAATGATCGGCAACATTGGTACCAGTGTTGTTCTGGTGCGAAAGAGGGGGTGCCTTGCGATCTAGCTGCGTAGCTTTCCTTGCACCAGCACAGAGGCCCCTTTGAGCTCCATTGTTTCAGGCTATATGCTCCCGATGTTGCTGTGTGACCTTGTTCCGTACCAACCCCTCTTCTGTTTCCTTGCTGCAGATCCTGGATTTCCCAGTGCATTTCTTTTACTTGTTCCTGGATTTGTTTTACCACTAGCGTAGCGTCCTCAAGAGGTGTAGCTTCCAATCTCATAGCGGCCTCCAAGGCCTTGTCTTGTGAACTAAAAGTTTGGAGATTCATGGGTATACGTAGGTGAGGGAGCAACATGGCAATAAACCACTCTGTATGATGTCTATCATCATACTCAAACCCTCCTTCCCTAATTGCCTTCTTTAACCATTGATCTGCCTCCCATACTAACTCCGACGTACCTTGTTTGAAGTCTTTTACGTCTGTTACTAGCTGGGAATAAGATTTTAGTTTCCAAAATTATTGCTCTAGGGCACCCTTAATATCATTAATGGAGGCAATTCCATGCTAGGAAATGTATCGCATATACCATTCCAAGGCTCTGTCTTGGAATGCTAAAGATAGATGCGCCCTCTTTATTGTGTCATTTTCCACGTTCTGCGTAGTCTAGATAGAGTCCGCGGCAAACCAAAATCGTTTCATGTCCTCATCTCGTACCCCCTTGAAGGTTGGTAGTTCCGAGGGCGCCGTCATGGTTCCTTAAGAGTTCCTTTCCAGTCTGCAAATACCCAACTCCCTTCTCAGCTCCCTTCTGGTCCCGGCAATGGAACCATTTGTTCGCTTGAGGGGTCCTAACCCAAGTTTTGTGTGCAAGTTTTGCCAACAAACCCCTATAGTACTACCCCTTTTGGCACTGGCAGGTCATAGTCTCACTCGAAGTAGTATGGGTGGGTGCTGGAACCAGGTTTTTGCACCCTGAGAAAGGAACGGTAAGGCAAGTAGGGTTGTGTTCTGTTCATATTACCTCGTCTCTGCACAGGGTTAAATATGTATCCAATTGCATCCACGTGCACTAGATCTATAATTATAAGATTCTCATAACATCAACACAATAGTACATAACTTGAACAAAACAGATCTAGATTTACTTCAATACACAGACGTTCACAACATGATATAACAAGAATAGAATAGATCCAATCATTCAATATATAGACCTTCCCAGCACAAAGACAAAAAAATGCATAACACAGTAATTATCAGCAATCCATTCAATAGTACTCACAGATTAAGATCTAATAATCTAGTATATTCATTCATTCATCACCCTTACAATTCCCTTCCCAACATGCGCACATAACAGTAGGGTCTGCACACAGCTGGACTAGGATCTCTGCGCACACAGCCAATAGGATTCCATTCCCCAAAACCCAAACAGATTGCTTACACAACAGATCACATCAATGGCTCATCAAATCTTACCTCTTACAATTCGAAATGCCTCTCTATTTATAACAATCTAGCTTTAACATTCCTATGGTCGGAAACCCATGGTTTTCAGACCCCTAGTTTACCCTTTAACCCCATTACAATGCTTTTGGGGCTTTGACCCACCCCAAAACCCCTGCGCTATACTAAATATAACAAAAGTAACTAAAATGGACTAGTTTCGTAGCTTGTTAGGAGACCCCATTCCAACAACTACCAACTTCGTTTTGATGCCTTCTTTACAGCTGATCTTGCTCAAGACAAGATTGAAGTAGATGGAAGTCAACCTCCCCTTGGAAAGTCCTTGTCTCCCAAAACTTCCTCAATGTATCCCATGCATGCAAGAGTGTTGATATCCTCTTGTCATGTTCAGAAATCTCCTTTGTGAATGAAAATATCATTGGCTGCCCCAAAGATATGGAGTTGCCATATGAAATTATGTCCATGCCATCATAGATTTCTAAATTCTCCTTTTTCAGTGCAAATAACTGAGAGGGACATAGCAATGTCCAATTCAGAAAATTGTTGATCTCTCTTTTGAATCCATGAAAGATTCTCTGCGCTATGCTAGTTTCTCCCAAAGCTCCCTCCTTAGCCAAGTAAGCATATGTTGCCCATAGTTGAGAGAACACTTTAGTTTTCCTCCCATCAGGAGGTCTCCCCGGTGGAATTCCTCCATGTAAAGAGACATCAAGGCATAGAGCATGATGTGTATATGTGTGGACAGATTTGTCCTTGCCTTCCTTGCACAAATCCTCCTGCCTTCTTTGTGCATCAAAATTTTGAAATAGAGAGGGGTGTATGCTCCTCATCAAGTGATGCTTTCCCTCCTCTTGTTCTTCTTCTATCTTCCATATCTCACCATTAGATGGTGATGTCACATGCTGCACATGGATTGTACCACAATCTCCATATGTGAGATTCTTTGGAACTTCTTGCAAGAGTGCAAGAGTTCCTCTCCTTGGAGCCATTGCTCCTCCCTCCTCTCGTTGAGGATCTAGAGGTCGCCTTGTCTTGATTACGCTAATATCCTCAGCCTTCTCTTCCTTGATCTTGCAAAACCGTTGGAAGTTCAAGTGATTCTCTCTCTTTGGCACATCTCCTCCCTTCCTCTTCATGAATAAGTTGCTGACATAATGTTGTAGATTTGGTGATATGGTTGAGTGCTCATAACCATGAGATGAGGAATTAGGACCTTCCTCATGTATAGATCTTGTAGATCTTGTTGAGGGATCTTCCTGCTTTTCCCTCCTCAATTCTTTGATGTTTTTTTCTGATACCTTGCAGAGCTTGAGATAGAAGTTTTGTGAACCTATTTTATCTAGACAACAAGGGTTTCTTTAGTTTCTCTTGCAGATCTCCTCCTCTCCATGAGAAGACTCCATAATTCTTGAAGCTCACAGGCTGAGCCAAGAAAGTTGCTTTGATACCACTGTAATATCCCAAAATCGGGACTGCTAGCAAGGCATGCTTGACAAACGCATTTTTAAGGAATGGCTGCTACAGCTTGTTGAAAGTATTGTCATTGATGGAAAAGGAAGTGGCAAAGGAATTGACATCTGACATAGTAACTAGGATTAGAGAAAAGAAACATAGCAGAGGACAAAGGTCAGTAGAGAAGAACAGAGAAAGAGTGCATCTACAGAGAGCAGTATCAGTCAAGAAGAATCTTAAATTCAGTAGGAAGGATATTTGTGTCCCTGTGAAATTAAATCACATGAGAAGTTTTATTCAGTGTATGTATGCATCCTGATGGAGGAAATCCTGTGTATGATTTTGTTCTAGTGATAATCTGATGGGTGCAGAATACCGAGTGTATTTGGGTATTGATTGGTTCAATTCACGTACAGAATGCCCTGAAACTCTGTTGAATTCATTCCCCTCATAAAGGAAGCCTGTGTATAACTAACTCTATGGTAGTGAAAATCCCGTCGGAAAAGAACTACATTTGTTCGTTGTTTATTGGAAATCATGCCGAAGAGAGACCAAGTAAGAAGGATAGCGCAAACCCAGACTAACCCTTTGGAATCATGAATGGAACCTGGAAGGAAAGAGGTATAACTTAACAAAAGGAAGGAAGGATGGAACCTTGAGTGAAGGGCGGAACCACGAAGGAGGAACAGTACAAGCGGTTTCCGATTTTCATCGCACCACTTTCGACGGGTAAGCGATATTCAAGAGGTGGGGAGCGATTCCATAGAACGGGCGACACGCGTCCCTGTACGATTTCACAAAACCACTTACCACTGTGCGCCATCGTGTGTTATCGTTCGACCCAAGATGTCCAGCGATATTGCTATGCATCGTTGATATCAAGGGAAGCCATCAGACGGTGGTCATTTGATAAAGTTGCGCGGAAACTAACCACAGTACGTCGGGCCATCGCACATTAACGTTTGACATCGGAGGTCGAGAAATATGCATATATGCTATTGATCTGGAAGCTTGCTAATCTAACGGTGATCGGGCGCTGGACTTGTGCGAAACTTACTTATGGTACCGTGCGCATATTGGATTGGCTATTGACTATATTTGTGGGCCCGGGGTCAAAGGTTTACCACATTGTTTGAAAGCGTTAAAATGCGAAGGGTTAACCTTAATCCTAAAGTTAAGTTCAAAAGTATTAAATTAATTACCAAGATCAATAGAACAGTGTGAGATATGGAGACCCCGTTGGATTATCTATTTTGACCCCGTCCACGAATACCATTAGCAATTGAATGGTTTTGACCCAAGGTTTTAATAAAGGCGAAAACTATATAAGGTGATGAGAATCATGAAGAACTGCGTGGATGAAAAAGGGTTGATAATAAATGAATCTATTTTAGAGATATCTATATGAATAAACTCTGATATATCTGAATCTTTGGTGGACCTGTGAATATGATGATTGATCAACATCTCTAGATCAGATGATGATTAATTCCTGGTTTAATCGACTAACGAAATCACGAAGAACGTATGCATGAGTAAGTGTTGTGAATGAATACTTCACTCAGAAGTATATCTGTATGGAATGGGTAACAAATTGCTGAGAGATCTGAATTAAGGATGCACCTCTGAAGAAAATGAATAAATCTAGTGTCCTGCAAGGTATGTTGTGTGGAAGTGGATGAAACGTGGTCTGCAGTAGTACTGAGGGTCGAAACCTTCAGTGAGGGGGTTGAAGCTCCCTTCCAGTGGTAACTGGTAAATGAAAGCAGGGGGTTGTAGCTCCCTTCCAGGAGAGGTTGGTAAATGAGAGAAGTTTGTAGCCTTCTATAGGTGGGTGCTTGCATGCTAGTATGAGTCTGCACCAGCATAAAATTGTAAGAAGTTTTCTTTATAATAAATATTGAAGACTGAGATAACAGCAACGATGGTTTTTTCCCGATTTGGGTTTCCACCTTAAATCCTGGTGTTCATATGTGTTGCTTATGTTTGATGGTTTTTTCTATTATTTCTGTTCATGCTTACTGCTTATCTGATGAATGAATGATGCAATGATCTAAGTAAAGACATAATAAGATCTCTGGACATTCAAGATGGATGCAGTAGTGTAACATATGGTTTTAAGAGAAAGGAAAACAAAAAATTGTCAGTCAGCTCTAAATACTGATTCACCCCCCCTCTCAATATTTTTCCAACAATTGGTATCAGAGCAGGTCCTTCTGAAAAAGCTTAGCCACTAGAAGGAAGATCAAGCAAGATGATAAATCAAGATGGAACAACATCTATCAGGCCTTCGCTCTTTAACGGAAACAAATTAATCTTCTGGAAAACAAGGATGAGATCCTATCTTCAGTCTCTGCAAGCAGAGGTATGGGCAATTGTTGAAGGAGGATATCAATATCCAGCTGTAGTACCAATAGATCCGACAGAAAGAAAGAATTATGAAACAAATGCAAAGGTGGTCAATGCTATATTGGGAAGTCTAACTGAATCAGAATTTGTCAAAGTCATGCAGCTGAATACAACAAAGGCAATATGGGAAAAAATCATTCTAAGTTATGAAGGTGATGCAAAGGTAAAAAGTGCTAAACTCCAAAATCTCTGAATTCAATATGAGAATCTAAAAATGAATAATGAGGAAAGCAATGCAAGTTTCTTTTTACGTCTTGATGATATTGTAAATCGTATGAGAAATCTAGGAGAAACAATAACCGAATCTACTCTGGTTGAGAAAATTTTAAGATCACTAACTGTTAGCCACCTATATTTTTCAATTATATCAGCTGGTGGCTAAATATTCTTTGCAGCCTTCAAGAAACAAATTCAGGCCTGAAATTTTTGGTGCTTGAAGTCTGTTGGTAAGATCATGAACTGCTGGTTAGTTCTTCATACTTTTCCTTCTCTCAGCCTCTGATATTCTATGAAAATCCTCGTCAAGTACTGCTACATCCCTTTTTGTCTTCCCTCCCTTGCTTCCGTTTTTCCTTCATTCTTCCATTTCCTGTTATTCGCGAAAACCCCACCAAACCATGTGTTACCCCTTATCCCTCCGTTTATTTCTTTCCCCAAGGTTAAAAACCCATGTTTTAACCTTATCGGAATCATATTTCCTTTTGGAATTCTTTGGAAAAACCATAGAAAACACATGTTTCTATGCGTTATGCTTAGGCCCCTCAGGCTAAGCCCCTGCCTTATCTTCCTCCATATGCCCCGACGCCAGAACCACGTGCTAAGTCCGACAGGCGCTTAACTCTTGGAACTTATTTTCTACCCGAAACATTGAAAAACCTTCGTAAAACACAAAAGTCGGGTTTATTTTATTTTCCGCCAAAGAAATTATGTTAAAAACTCGACCGTCGATCTCCCCATGGATCAACAGTGTGGAGTACCCCTCACCTGGTGGACCCCCTCCCCCGCGCTCTTTTCCAAAAACCATGGTATATATCCCGCACCGCCTTTCGTCGAGTAGCGGTTTTATCCCATCGGCCAGCGATTCCACACGCTGGCCGACACGTGTTCTCCGCCCAGTGCCAAAACCGCTGTCCTTCCGCATCGCCCACGCGTTATCTATTGGACCAAAGCCCCACAGTGGGATCCATCTCCGCCGTCGGATTTGGGCCCTCCCATCCGACGGTCGCTAATCGCCTCATCTGCCCGGCCTTTAACGGACTTGCCTACCCGTTAACTTCCCCCGGCGCGTTTGAAAACCGATATTCACCGTCGATCTTTGCAGATCGACGGTTCTCATGCAACCGCTCGATTCCATCATACAATCCCCTTTTTTCCTCTGCTGACTTTTCAAAACTTCCTCGACCGTTAATCGCAATACGATCAACGGCTCCGATTGCTCCATTTTCCCGCACGCCCTCCAAAGAAGATTGACCTATAAACCCGATTTTTTACGTGTTTTTTGTATTTTGCAGGGAAGAAGTCATTTTTTCATGTTTTAAACAGGGTTCTCAGACCTGGAGGGTGACGATCCTCTATGTCTCAATTTCTCTGTAGAAATCACCCACAAGGTCATTTTTCACGTCTCATCGGTGTTTCTAACGGAATTGATTCCTTTTTCTACCTACACAGCCCTGCACAGCAAGGAAAACCGTCGAAATCAACGCAGAGAAGGAGTATCAGATTTTAAAGACAAAGTGAACCAGAGCAGTAGATCAGTGGATATATTGGCAGGGATTATGGCTAAGACAGTTATCAAAAGCCTAATCCCTGACTCAGAACACAGATTAAAAGAAAACCTAAAAGTGTTCATCAGATACGTTGCCTCCACCGTCATACTTTGAGGAAAATTGATTCCTCAACCACCGCAGTGCCACCTATTGCCTCAGAATGCTCAATCAGAGGATGAATTTATTGAACAGGATCAGATATTATGCCTCGGAACAACCAAAGAAGTTATTTCTGCACCAGATTTAATGACAGAATGTTTGCAGAGTAACCCTAATAGTACGCAGATCCTCAAAGGTCAACAAAAGCTCCTTCCGAGCTTACTTCATAAGTATAAACACATTAATGCAGTGCAACACCTGTATAATTTCTTCATCGAGCCTCCCAGGGCCAGGAAGACATTTATTCTGCATTAATTGTATTTTGAGATCTTTTCATTAGATCTCACCTCCTCATCCTTCTATAAATACTCCAGAAGAAGATGAGTGAGGGGTTGGATTAGTTGGTTGTCAATGTAATTGTTGAAGTGTTGTAGCTGTTTCTGAGTGGAAAACTCTTGACTGTAAATAGTGGTTTCATGGGCTCTTGGAGCTCTGCTTGTAACATATAGGTTAGGTTGTGAAGAGAGATGGATTAAAACATTGGATTTGAAGATTGTAACCGGTTTGAAGCAATCAATACAAGCTGATTTATGGGATCCTGGTCTATGTTGATGGTGATGTTATTCTTACTGTGAACTTGTCATTTTATTTCTGTTTTCAATTTGTTTCATTTTCCACTGTAAAGAACAGTTTAAACAGTGTTAGGACCTACTGTATATCAATAACCTTCTCTGGCTGAGAAATCTTTATTCCAATGTTTTCTTCTAATTGTGTTATTTAGAAATGATTTAATTCAGTCTAAGCACAGAGATGCTGGCGTTCCCTCATCTTTTCGTCACTGCTGAATGTTATTTTTAAATGTTACTTTCACATAGGTTGTGTAAGGAATGAATTGAGGAAATCAAAGGTTAGCCCTGAGTCCCTTTCTTGTTTGCTCAACTATTTGATTGTTTCCCTTAGGATGTGTTAAAAGCTGACTAGTTTCAAAGCACTTATCAGATCTTAGGCCATTCTGTGTATCTTTGTGATTGTCTTGGAAGCAACTAAGTAAAGAAGAACTATGAGAGGATCAGGGTGAGTCCTAGCCCACTAGTTTCTGCTCCAAAGGTTGCCTTCAAGTTTCCCTTCGTTTTTAATCTTTGTTCTATTAGAAGTGTATCAAAGGCTGGATAGTTTCAAAGTAGTTACCAGATTCTAGTTTGCTTCTATGTTTTTCTTAAGTGCCTGGTCAAAGGCTGGCTAGTTTCAAAGTACTTACCAGATCCTGGGCTGCTCTTTGTTCTGCATCTGTTATTTCCCTTTCTTATTGTATCACCCCATTCCATAAATAAAACTTTAAAGAGATCCTTAAGCATAGATGACTTGCCCCATAGATTACTCTTGAACCTGAATGTTTCAATTAAATTCTCTTATGACTCCATAGCCCAATGGATTGAAAACTTGCCATCATCTTTCTTTATAATCAAAGCTTACTCTGTTTGCTTGCAACTTCTCACCTTTGAACATATTTGCATATAGATCTTTCCGCCTCAGACATCAACTATGTTCAACCATCCGACAAAACCAAACAAAACCCTTGGCCTTCATAACTAGCCTAATATCATCACCCCAAACTTCAAAGACAATATCCATCTTTGTACATATTGGAGAGATCCCTCTCCGAATTCAGGAGGGCTAGATCCTAGAATCCCAAAGTTGGTTGAAATGATGTTAACTCTGTGATCGGACTTTTCCAATCTTTCTTGTTACAGAGACCTAACATTTCTAGCGACTCCACTGGGGAAGTTTAACTCAGAATCTCTGGTTCCCTGACAATTGTTCTATTTTGCAGCTGAGCCACCAGAACCTAACATTTCTGGCGACTCAACTGGGGAACTGAGTGTTTTTAATACCTTTTAGAGGCCTCAGAAAACCCAGAATCTCTATAAGACCTTGAGAGTCAAAAGCAGCCTTTTCAAGCACTACCAAGAAATGGTAATCATGATGAAGCTCAATTGAATCAGTGACAAACTAGGTCAGCCCTAGGATTCTTTAGAGTTTTTATCTAACCTTGGAAAATCCGCTAGCTTAGCCATAAGGATAGACTGTCTTTGTTTCATAACCGTAGCTAAGTTCTGAGGCAGAGTTAGGAAATTCTTCTGAACCACAAATAAAAGCAATTCAGAAAATACCAAAAACATTTCAGATTGGTAGTAAAACACTAGTTTTGATATCTTGTATACGTCTTTGATGTGTTTTACCCTATACTCTTAGACAGAGTCTGGAAAGGGCCAGGTAGCCTCCGAGTCTCATCCTCTTTAGGGGTGACATATCTGGTGAATTCCCTCCCAGTCAATCTCTGGTTAGAGTTTGTTGTGTTTTGAGATATCCTTGAAAAGGAATGTTTCACAAACACTGTGGTGGACAGTGTACTCCTTTGAAAACACTCTGAACTTTCCACCTGGCGACTCCACAATCCTGAACAGACCTTAAGACTCCACTGGGAAGAAACCTTATCATTATAAAATAATTCAAACTCAGTTAGAGGACTGTGGGATTTAAAAATTCTAAAAACATATTGGTTAACCTCCTAAAGATTGTCATATCTGGTTGAACTTTTCCTGTTTAGTTGGGTCTAAACATATAAACATTGTGGCTCCTAAAAAGATTCATACTAGAGATCATCCTGACCCCGATCCACCTGAAATAGTTGATAACCCAGAAAGAATTCTTAGGAAGTCTCCTAAGATACAATTTTCAACTGTTTTCAGATCATCCCTAAGAGCTAATTCAGTCCCTGAAAACCTCTCAGCTCTGCAACAATCACAAACTGACTTAGTGAACCCATTTAGGACTAGGTCATTTGGTGATTTAGATCAGTTAGATTCTGAGCCTTCACTTTCATCTCCCGAAACAAGTGAAACCCTTGGGAATAGAGAATCAACACCTCCTGATTTACTTTTCTTACATAATCTAGGTGTCTCTCATCCAAGATCAGCTCAGATATCTACTGCTGTTCCATCCACTTCTGTTCATCCTTCACCCACTGTTCAAACCACTCCACTTCAACCCACACCTCCTCTTGTAAATCCACCCCCACCACATATCATGGCAGCATGGTATGCTCCCTTAGTCCTTCCTGTACCATTAGTCAATCTTCCACAGGACTATCAGTCCAAAATTCCATTGTATGATGCTAGCAATACTATAACAGCATCTCAACATGTGGACAAGATGAATGACTACTTTGACAGAAATGAAATTGATAATGAATCTGTCAAAATCAGACTGTTTGCTCAAAGTTTGGGGGGAGAAGTGAGAAAATGGTTTAAAGGCTTAACCCCCCATAGTATTAATGACCTCCAAGCCTTCCATCAAACATTCTTAAACAAATGGGAAGTAAGGAAGAATCCTCTCCAAGTCCTTGCCGACTATAACAATCTCCATAGGAACCCCGGGGAAAGTGTACAATCTTATTGTACCAGATTTAACAGTGTGTATAATGCACTTTCCCCTGAACTAAAACCTCCTCAGGGCTCAGCTTTAAACAAATTTCCTGAAGGGTTTGATCCTGACATGACATATTCACTCAGAGAAAGAGTGTTTGCAACCCTTGAAGATATGCAAAGAGGTGCTCTTTCTGTGGAAGTTAACCTCATGGAGAAGAGAGCAAGGATGAAAGCTGAAAAGAGAGTATCTTTTAGAGAGGAATCCACCCCTTCCACCTCAAGCTCAAAGATGGAAAGAATGATGGAAGAAATGATGAAGAAAATGAGCATTCTAGAGAGAGCGCAAGCAAGTCTAAATCAAAACGCTCCTCAAAACAGAAACCAAAACCAGAATCAGAATATTAGAAGAAATCAGCCTCCAAACAGACTTAGGGAAGATGATCAGCAGATCATTCCTCCCTTTCATCAAAACTTTTTAAGTGAGGTTGAAAAAACAGATCATATAACAGAGGAAGATGATATAAACTTATTTGGGGTAGAGGATGATGACTTTGAGGTTCATTATGATAATAAACAAGGTCTTTATACACCTTACGATGACAGAAGAGATGATAATGAGAATTGCTATCAAAACATGGAAAATGCTGTCATAGAGCCTTCAAGGGAATACGAACTCAGAAGTAGGTCTAATCAACAAACCCCCAACAATAAAACCTCTGACAAGCCTTCTCAAAACAGCACTGCAACTAAGTCTAAAACAATCGAACAAAAGGACACAACAGTGGCTGTAAATTCTGGTAGTGGTAAAGGGAAAGGCACTCAAAATGTTGAAAAACAGAGTGCAAACATTAGCAGTACTAGCACCTCGGTTAGTACCCCTGGAAAGACAACTGTTTCAACTGTAGATAAACCAAATCAGCAAGCTGTTATTGCTGATAAAGTGGCAGCAAACAAGGCTGAAATCAATGTTTTAAAGAGTCAAAACCTTTTTAGCCTAGAACAGGAAATCTCAAAGATCAAAATTTCTATTCCTTTGACTGAGTTAGCTGCCCAACATGTATATAGGTCCAAAATTTTGAAAGCTTTGAACTTAGAGGATAACGAAGACACACTCAATCTTAATGATGACCAACCAGAGCTTATTTTTGGTCCAGAGATTGAAGGAAAGTTCCAAGAGGGTTCTGTCCCTCCCTTTTATGTAAGCTTAAACATTCATGACAAAATTCTGCACAATGCTATGCATGACTCAGGCGCTTCCCATAATTTAATGCCAAAAGCTGTAATGGAAAGCCTGGGTCTTGAAATTACCAGACCCTACAAAGACTTTTACTCCTTTGACTCAAGCAGAGTTAAATGTCTAGGATTGATAAAAGATCTTTGTGTTAACTTAGCCCAGATCCCAGCCAAATGTTTAGTTATGGATGTTGTTGTGGCTGATGTACCCCCAAAGTATGGAATGCTTTTATCAAGATCTTGGGGTGCTAAGTTACAGGGGACCATGCAAATGGACATGACCTATGCAACTATCCCTGTCTTTAATCAAACTAGAAGACTTTACAGGGAATCCCACATGCAGTACACTGTGACAAGTCAAGATCGGCTTCAAAACTCCCCTCTCTATGCTATAAATACGAGCCTTGATTCTTTTATCATGTTCAATGATGAAACACGTACAGGACACATCATTTCAACAGAATAAATGGCTGAAACGGAGGGAGAGGAACACAACGCTGAAATGCCGGAACAGTCTATTGTGTCTGAAGATCCTAGCAAACTAAACACAGATCTTGAACTGCAAGTTTTCGATCCTTCAAACTTAAAACCTGATAGTCAGCAGGACAATCCTCAACCCGATGAAAAACTTGAGGAATCAAATTATACACAGCCCATCCACCAAACTGAAAATGCTCCTCTCTGGACTATGTATTTTGATGGGTCATGCACCAAAACAAATGCTGGTGCAGGTGTCTGGATTACCAACACTGGAAACAATCATACAGAATGTATCTCATGTAAATTAAATTTTCAGTGTTCCAACAACATAGCAGAATATGAATCCCTTCTCTTAGGCTTGCATCTTTTGAAAAAGTTAGGTGCCAAGAGAATCAATGTATATGGGGATTCTGAATTAATCATTAGGCAAGTTAATGGGGAGTATAATGCTAATCACCCCAGACTTAGGGCCTATAGGAATGATGTCATGGACCTTTTGAAAACATTTTAGGAGTCCACATTATCTTTTTTCCCAAGAAAAAGAAATATTGTAGCCCACAATTTAACCTTTGCTGCTAGAACCTGCCCAATGCTGTATGATGACACCTCTCTAATAAAATTCAGACCATCTATACCAGATAACAAGAAATATTGGCAGGTATTTGATGGAGATAAAAAAATAGAAGACTTCATGCAATTCAGAAATGAGTTTGAACCCCATAGTTCAGAGTCAGATTATGATACAGACTGCAGTGAAGAAAATTTTCTTGGTGAAGAAGAACCGTCTCCACAACTGGTAGATATAAACCTTCAGACTATCAAACTTGGAAACCAAACAGAATCAAGTGCAAAATCTGAAACAGAGGAATTGGAAACTCTACATTCTAAGGATGATAGTTTGCCCAAGGGTTTGGCCCCTCTAGAAGAACTGTTTGAGTTTGATGATGTGGCCAATAAACCAAAACTGGAACCTGTAGAGACTGAAGTCGAGGAGTGCAATATAGGCAGTGAGGAAAAACCGAAATTGATCAAGCTGTCTAAAACTTTACCAGCTCACATTAAACTCAAATACTTAGAGCTATTCAAAGAATTTTATGATGTTTTGCGTGGAGTTACGAAGATCTTAAATCCTATGACACTGAAATAATACAGCATAAAATCCCTCTTAAAGAAAACCAGAAACCATTCAAACAGAAACTGCGTAGAATCAACCCTGTCCAGTTGCGATTGGTTAAGAAGGAAATCATGAAGATGCACGATGCTGGTATTATTGTCCCTATTAGATATTCTGAGTGGGTGTCTAATCTGGTGTCGGTTAGGAAGAAGACTGGAGAAATCAGGCTTTGTATAGACTTCAGAAATTTAAACAAAGCTTCATTAAAGGACAACTACCCTTTGCCCAAGATGGATCATATTTTACAAAGGGTGGTTGGGTCTAAAAGAATTTCTTTGCTGGATGGCTATTCAGGGTATAATCAAGTCCTAGTCCACCCTGATGATCAATTAAAGACAGCTTTTACTACACCATGGGGCACTTTCATGTATGTGAAAATGCCTTTTGGTCTAATGAATGCTGGAGCAACGTTTTAGAGAGCCATGGACATAGCATTCTCGGAAGAATTGGGTTTCTTCATCATTATCTATCTTGATGATGTAACTGTGTTTTCAAAAACAGATGAAGAACACTTAGAACATTTGAGGAAAGTTTTCGAGAAGTGCAGAAAGTTTGGGATATCCTTGAACCCTAAGAAGACTTTATTTGGTCTCCAAGAAGGTAAACTCCTTGGGCACATTATTTCAGAAGAGGGTATAAAGATTGATCCCATGAGGATTGAGGCCATATTGCAAATCTCTCATCCTCGAAATATCAAAGAGTTGCAGTCTTTCGTTGGAAACATAAACTTTTTAAGAAGGTTCATCCCCAACTTGGCTGAGCTCCTTAGAAATATCACAAACATGTTAAAAAAGGAGCAAGGGGTAAAATGGACCTCGAAAGCAAAGACATCCTTTGAGCTGGTGAAACAAGCATTAACCAAGACACCAGTTCTCATAAGTCCTGATTTTTCAAAGGATTTTTATATCTTCTCATTTCCATCAGAACATACCATAGCTGCTATCCTTTTACAGAAAAATCCACAAGGACAAGAGCAGCCTATTGCATTCTTTAGCAAGGCATTGAGGGATGCCCCTTTGAAGTATAACATTATGGAGAAACATGATTTTGCTTTGGTAAAGACTTTGAAAGACTTCAGAGTATACATCCTTCACTCACACATCATTGCCTTTGTCCCAACTTCGGTTGTAAAGGACATTCTAACACAGGATCCAGATGGTAAGAGAGGTAAGTGGATTGCTGTTATTCTTGAATATGATTTAGAGATTAAACCCACTAAGCTCATCAAAGGCCAGGGTATAGCTAGGTTAATGGCTGAATCAAATTGTGAAGTTCTTGATATTAATATGATTAATGCTTTGGATAACCAAGAAGAGTTCTCAACTCCCGTTGTTGAAGATAATTTTGTGAATTCTCCTTGGTATACTGATATTGTTTATGTTTTTCTTAATTTGAATACACCTCCTGGTTTATCCAAAACAAAGGCAAGATTCCTAAAGTTAAAAGCTGTAAACTATTGCATTATTGATAAATGTCTTTATTGGAAAAATGCAAGTGGTATATTGCTTAAATGTTTGCCTGAGTTTGATGCAGAAAAAGTTAAGCAGGAGTTCCATGAAGGAGAGTGTGGAGGCCATTTGTACTGGAAGTCAACAGCCAAAAAAATTATGAGGGCTGGTTTCTATTGGCCTACTCTTTTTCCTGATGTACATAAAATGACAACTACTTGCCATTAATGCCAATTGTTTGAGGGCAAGAGAAACTTATTACCCCTTCCTCTGCATCCAATTACTGTTGAAGCCCCTTTTCAACAGTGGGGACTTGACTTCATAGGAGAAATCCATCCACCATCCTTTGCCCAACACAGGTGGATTCTTACCACCACAGACTATTTCACTAAGTGGATAGAAGCCATTCCTTGTAGACAGGCCAATGATTCGGTTATCATTAAATTCATAGAAACCAATATCCTTTCCAAATTTGGTTGTCCTACCAAGATCATCACAGATAATGCAGCAGCATTTGGGTCAAAGAAAATGGTGGAATTCTGTCACAAGTACCAGATAACATTGGGACACTCCACAACCTATTATCCTCAGGGTAACGGACTTGCAGAGTCTTCCAACAAAAGCTTAGTGAACATAATAAAGAAACTGTTGGAGGACAACAAAAAGTCTTGGCACACAAAGCTAATCCATGTGCTTTGGGCTGACAGATTAACATTGAAGAAATCCATTGGTATGTCACCCTTCCAGCTTGTGTATGGTACAGATGCAATTTTTCCTAATAGCCTTGGTGTACCAGTTATGAAGTTAATTCAAGAGCTCCAGACTGAAGAAAATGACATAATCAAAAGAATAAATCAGACCATTCATCTTCAGCAAACCAGAGAGGAAGTGTACAACAAAGCATTGCAGAAGCAAAACAATATCAAGAAGATATTTGATAGAAGGACAAAGGCCAGCAATTTCAAGATTGGGGACAAAGTTTTAAAGTGGGACTCAAAGAGGGAGGACAAGGGAAAGCATGGTAAATTTGACAATCTGTGGCTTGGCCCTTACTCCATTCATTCAGTTGCTGGAAACAATGCATTCTTCTTACAAGAGTTGAATGGAACAGAATTGCTTGGGGGTCCTGTCAATGGCAGGATGCTTAAGCATTACCTTTCTTAATTTATTTCATGTTTGAAGCCTTTTTTACCTTTTTTCCACTGTAAATATTTCATCCACCATTGCATTTAAAGTTATGAAAAATAAAAAAATACAAAAACAAAGAAAGAAAGAAAAGAGGGTAGAAATGAAAACAAGAAAGGAAAAGCCCCATGCCAAAAAGAAAAATAAATATGAAAGTGTGCAAGCTTAAATGCCACTCCTCAAAACACACTTCTAATTAGTCAAACTGTTTAATCTTGGCTAATTAGCTTTCAATTTTCTGCTGATAGGGTAGCGAATTTGATTTGCCAAACTGTTTAATCTTGGCTTATCAGTAGATAGATTAGGGTAGAAATTAAGGTTCAAAGAAACTCAAAATCTGAACCAAAGTTCCCAAGAGAAAAATGACTCAAAACTGTTTTACTTTCTGAGTCATAAAAAAGAAGACCTGGTTCTAATTCGCTCAAAACTTGAACCAGAAGAGAAGCAAAGATAGCTCACCAAAAAGGAAAAGATGGAACTATGAATATAAGAGAAGGCCATAATGAGAAATTTTCAGATCTTAAGCCTTCTGTTTTGATTTAAAAATTTTCTGCAAATAATAATCTATGTGCAGCTTGTCTTTATGCCATGGATCATAGCAAGTCAAACAGTTCAATCTTGACTTGGCTATTTTTAAATTTCTGTTGTAGAATTTAGAGAATGAAAGTTTGTTGGACTGTTTAATCCCAACAGACAGTAGACTAGGTAGAGAAACATCTGAGCTCAACTGTTTAATCTGAGTTCAGGGAGAAATAAGGAGTAGAAATAGATTAGATTTCCTACTTTCAAAAGAATAAAATGTTGAGAATAGAGTTTGCCAATCCAAGTGCACTCTGATGAAGAAAAAATGTTAGATCAGTAGGATTGGGGTAGGTAGAAGTTGTATTGATGAAATTCATCTTTCTTTCATAACTGATATTATTTTGTCAAAGGAAAAGCAAGAGCAAGCAATGGGTCAAGTACCGGTCAGCATCCCAGAGAAATCAAGTCTGAATTCTTGATGCCTTCAAGAAGGCACCATCCCCAAGTGGAGCCACTGTTAGCCACCTATATTTTTCAATTATATCAGCTGGTGGCTAAATATTCTTTACAGCCTTCAAGAAACAAATTCAGGCCTGAAATTGTTGGTGCTTGAAGTCTGTTGGTAAGATCATGAACTGCTGGTTGGTTCTTCATACTTTTCCTTCTCTCAGCCTCTGATATTCTATGAAAATCCTCGTCAAGTACTGCTGCATCCCTTTTTCTCTTCCCTCCCTTGCTTCCGTTTTTCCTTCATTCTTCCATTTCCTGTTATTCGCGAAAACCCCACCAAACCATGTGTTACCCCTTATCCCTCCATTTATTTCTTTCCCCAAGGTTAAAAACCCATGTTTTAACCTTATCGGAATCATATTTCCTTTTGGAATTCTTTGGAAAAACCATAGAAAACACATGTTTCTATGCGTTAGGCTTAGGCCCCTCAGGCTAAGCCCCTGCCCTATCTTCCTCCATATGCCCCGACGCCAGAACCACGTGCTAAGTCCGACAGGCGCTTAACTCTTGGAACTTATTTTCTACCCGAAACATTGAAAAACCTTCGTAAAACACAAAAGTCGGGTTTATTTTATTTTCCGCCAAAGAAATTATGTTAAAAACTCGACCGTCGATCTCCCCATGGATCAACGGTGCGGAGTACCCCTCACCTGGTGGACCCCCTCCCCTACGCTCTTTTCCAAAAACCATGGTATATATCCCGCACCGCCTTTCGTCGAGTAGCGGTTTTATCCCATCGGCCAGCGATTCCACACGTTGGCCAACACGTGTTCTCCGCTGAGTGCCAAAACCGCTGTCCTTCCGCATCGCCCGCGCGTTATCTATTGGACCAAAGCCCCGCAGCGGGATCCATCTCCACCGTCGGATTTGGGCCCTCCCATCCGACGGTCGCTAATCGCCTCATTTGCCCAGCCTTTAACGGACTTGCCTACCCGTTAACTTCCCTCGGCGCATTTGAAAACCGATCTTCACCGTCGATCTTTGCAGATCGACGGTTCTCATGCAACCGCTCGATTCCATCGTACAATCCCCTTTTTTCCTCCGCTGACTTTTCAAAACTTCCCCGACCGTTAATCGCAATACAATCAACGGCTCCGATTGCTCCATTTTCCCGCACGCCCTCCAAAGAAGATTGACCTATAAACCCGATTTTTTATGTGTTTTTTGTATTTTGCAGGGAAGAAGTCATTTGTTCGTGTTTTAAACAGGGTTCTCAGACCTGGAGGGTGACGATCCTCTATGTCTCAATTTCTCTGTAGAAATCACCCACAAGGTCATTTTTCATGTCTCATCGGTGTTTCTAACGGCATTGATGCCTTTTTCTACCTGCACAGCCCTGCATAGCAAAGAATACCGGAAAAATAGACGCAGAGAAAGAGTATCGGGTATTGAAGACCCCAGTGAACCAGAGCAGCAGATCAGTGGATATATTGGCGGGGATTACGGCTAAGATGGTTATCAAAAGCCTAATCCCCAACTCAGAACACAGATTAAAAGAAACCTAAAACTGTTCATCAGATACATTGCTTCCACCGCCATACTTTGAGGCGAATTGATTCCTCAACCACCACGGGCCTTACTATATATTTACTTTCAGAATGTCCAATGGGATGAATTTATTGAACGGGGATTGGATAGTGTATAGGAACAACGAAGAAGTTATTTGCACGGTTAATGACGGGGAGATATTTCGAGTAACCCTAATAGTAAACGGTCCTCGAAGGTCAACTCTGTCGCCAGAGCTTACTTCATAAAGTTAGTAACACATTAATGCGATTATACACCTTTTCGTATAATTTCTTTATAGAACCTCCCGGGGCGAGAAGGTGGCTAATTGCATTAATTGTATTTGAGATATTTTTATTAGATCTCACCTCCTCATCCTTCTATAAATACTCCGGAAGAAGATGAGTGAGGGGTTGGATTAGTTGGTTGTCAATGTAATTGCTGAAGTGTTGTAGCTGTTTCTGAGTGGAAAACTCTTGACTGTAAATAGTGGTTTCATAGGCTCTTGGAGCTCTTCTTGTAACAGATAGGTTAGGTTGTGAAAAGAGATGGATTAAAACATTGGATTTGAAGATTGTAACCGGTTTGAAGCAATCAATACAAGCTGATTTATGGGATCCTGGTCTATGCTAATGGTGATGTTATTCTCACTGTAACTTGTCATTTTATTTATGTTTTCAATTTGTTTCATTTTCCACTATAAAGAACAGTTTAAACAGTGTTAGAGTTTGCTATACACCAGTGACCTTCTCTGGCTGAAAAATCTTTATCCCAATGTTTTCCTCTTATTGTGTTATTTAGAAATGATTTAATTCGGTCTAAGCACAGAGATGCTGGCGTTCCCTCATCTTTTCGTCACTGCTGAATGTTGTTTTTAAATGTTACTTTCATATATGTTGTGTAAGGAATGAATTGAGGAAATCAAAGGTTAGCCCTGAGTCCCTTTCTTGTTTGCTCAACTATTTGATTGTTTCCCTTAGGATGTGTCAAAAGCTGACTAGTTTCAAAGCACTTATCAGATCTTAGGCCATTCTGTGTTATCTTTGTGATTGTCTTGGAAGTAACTAAGTAAAGAAGAACTAGGAGAGGATCAGGGTGAGTCCCAGCCCACTAATGTCTGCTCCAAAGGTTGCCTTCAAGTTTCCCTTCGTTTTTAACCTGTGTTCTATTAGAAGTGTATCAAAGGCTGGATAGTTTCAAAGTACTTACCAGATCCTAGTTTGCTTCTATGTTTTTCTTAAGTGCCTGGTCAAAGGTTGGCTAGTTTCAAAGTACTTACCAGATCCTGGGCTGCTCTTTGTTTTGCATCTGTTATTTCCCTTTCTTATTGTATCACCCCATTCCATAAATCAAATTTTAAAGAGATCCTTAGGCATAGATGACTTTCCCCATAGATTACTCTTGAACCTGAATGTTTCAATTAAATTCTCTTATGACTCCATAGCCCAATGGATTGAAAACTTGCCATCATCTTTCTTTATAATCAAAGCTTACTCTGTTTGCTTGCAACTTCTCACCTTTGAACCTATTTTCATATAGATCTTTCTGCCTCAGACAGCAACTATGTTCAACCATCCGAGAAAACCAAACAAAACCCTTTGCCTTCATAACTAGCCTAATATCATCACCCCAAACTTCAAAGACAATATCCATCTTTGTACATATTGGAGAGATCCCTCTCCGGATTCAGGAGGGCTATATCCTAGAATCCAAAAGTTGGTTGAAATGATGTTAACTCTGTGATCGGACTTTGCCAATCTTGCTTGTTACAGAGACCTAACACTAACGGCAAAATTTGAGTCAAAAGTTTCTTCTCTTGAAGAAAAGCAGGATCTTCAAAATCTTACTGTGGTGCAACTTCATGGCATACTAACTGCATATGAAATGAGAAGAGGAGGACCATCTAAATTCAAATAAGCAGTCTTTAGAACTTCTACAAAAGGGAAGGAAGTACAAAAAACAGAAGGATCAGGATATATCTCAGAAGAAGAAGAGATAAGCTTTGTAAAGAAACTTCAACTTGGCACAGGATGGTTCAGAGGTAAGCTTCCTTTCAAATGTTTTGATTGTGGAAGAGTTGGTCATTATGCTGCTAAGTTTCCTCTTAAAGAAACACATAAAAAGGGGAAGGAAGTAGTAAGAAGGAATAAGAATCGTTATAGCACTAGAAAAAGTTACTATACTCATGAAGACAGTGATGGGTTATCTGATAGTGAGGAAGAATGTGAACAAGATCTTAGACTTCTCATGGCATTTGAAAAATAATCTAGTGAAGAAAAGGATACTTTTGTGGATGCTCTAGAAGACAATGATTTTCTTGATGAAAACAATCAACTCAAAATTTGCTTAGAAGAGAGTAAAATAATCATAGAAACTCTGAAAAATCAGCTTGAAGAAAAGGAGAAACACAATGAGAAATTAGAGTGTGAAGTAGTAAGTCTAAGAAAAGAACTTGAGAAAGTAAAGACTCTGAATCTTAGATTTGCTAAAGGATCTAAAACCTTAGATGAGATTATCAAGGTACAATGTTCTCCCCTTATAAAGACAAGTCTTGGATATATCGGAGAATCTTCTCAGGCTTCAACACCAAATTATCTAAAAGCAGCTACTGCTGGTTTACAACATGCTGCCACTCAGCAAGGGAATAAAGAATATTTGTAGGTAAAGCATGATCATCTCAATTCAAAGAACACTAACTTTCAAAGAAACACCAATCAATAGGTAAATTCAAGAAGGAGATTTTATGATCGTAGAAATTTCTTCTTCAATGGAAAATGTTTCTCATGTCACAATTTTGGTCATAAAGTTGTTCAATGTGTAGCATATAAAACCATCATGACAAGAGAAGCAAGAAAGAAAAGGATTGATATTGAAACAAAGAAGAATACCTATAACAATTTTTCTCCTCTTCAAAATGAAGTTGAATGTGCTTATTGCAATAACTTTGGCCATGAAGAATCTGAATGTAGGAGCAAAGTTCAACCAAAAGAAAATTCTCCTTCAAGCTCCAAAGTATGGAAAAAGAAGGAATTACAGGTTGAAAATTGTGGCATAGAATTATTTGCAGAAGATGAAGAAAACCAATGGTACATTGATAGTGGATGCTCAAGACACATGACAGGTGACAAAAACAAATTTCTTGCATATAGTGCTCTAGAAAAGAAAAAGAATGTTACATTTGGAAATGATACTCCTGCAGTCATTAAGGGAAAACGGTTTTTTTTTCTAAAAGAAAAAGTGAAAGCTAATGAAGTCATGTATGTGGATGGATTAAAGCATAACTTGTTAAGTGTAAGTCAAATGTGTGATCAAGGAACTGAAGTTGTCTTTAGTTCAGAAGAATGTGTGGTACGTGATCTTGATACAGGTAAAACAATCATAAAAGGAAAACGGACTCCAAGCAACCTGTATGTATTAAAGAACTACAAAGAACAATGTTACTTGAGTAAATCTTCAGAAAACTGGCTATGACATAGAAGGTTGGGGCATCTGAGCTTCTCTCAAATCAACAAATCAAGCAGACTTAAAGCTGTTCGTGATCTTCCCAATATTTCTCTACCTGAAAATATTATATGAAAATCTTGTCAATTCGGTAAGCAAGCCAGAGTACAATTTACTGCCAAGGAAGGATCATCAAGTAAGCCTCTTGAACTCATTCATACTGACATATGTGGACCTATGAGAAAAAAGTCACCACATGGTGAATAATACTATATCTTATTCATTGATGATTTCTCTAGAATGTGTTGGATTGGGTTGATTAAACACAAAGATGAAGCATTTGAGAAATTTCAAATCTTCAAAGCACTGGTTGAAAATGAATTAGATCTAAAAATCAAGTGTCTCAGATCTGATCGAGGAGGAGAATATACATGCAATGAATTCCTTGAATTTTGTGAACAACATGGCATAAAAAGACAGTTTTCTGTAGCTGGCACTCCACAACAGAATGGAGTAGCAGAGAGAATAAACAGAACAGTTCAACAAATGGCTAGAGCCATGCTTGATGATTCCAGAACACCTGACACATTTTGGGGAGAAGCAGCACATACAGCAGTAAATATTCTTAACAAGGCACATGTTCATGTAAATAGTGATAAAACTCCATATGAACTCTGGTATGGTAATTCTCCCACTATAAATAATTTTAGAATTTTTGGAAGAAAATGTTTTATCAAAAATAATGATGAAAAACTTGGCAAGTTTGAACCCAGAGGAGATGAAGGAATATTTCTTATTTACTCCTCTAGGAGTAGGGCATATAAATGTTACAATAAAATACTTCGGAAGATTGTTGAATGTATAGATGTTGTTATTGATGAGTCTCCAACAGCTCCAAAAGAAGAAGAAAAAAACAACAAATGAAGACGGTGATGATGACATATATCCTTCTACATCAAATAGTAATGATACAAATAGTGAACCTAGTGAAGAACCCGAAGATGATTTGTCTGAAAAGGCTCCATCCAGATATGTTCAAAAGAATCATCCAGAATCTCAAATTTTGGGAGAAAAGGGATCAGGTGTACAAACAAGAAGGACTCTTGTGGGATCTTCTAGAAATCTGGCATTTCTGTCCACTATTAAACCTCACAATGTCAGTCAATCTAGCAAAGATGAATGTTGGATTCAAGCCATGAATGAAGAACTTGATCAAATTGAAAAGAATCACACTTTGGAATTAGTACCAAGACCTCATGACAAAAATGTCATTGGAACTAAATGGATATTCAAAAACAAGTTAAATGAGAATGGGGATGTTATAAGAAATAAAGCTAGACTTGTGTGCAAGGGGTATGCTCAACAAGAAGGTATAGACTTTGAAGAAACTTTTGCTCCTGTAGCTAGACTTGAAGCCATAAGAATGTTTCTTTCTTTTTCAAGCTTCCAACAAATCAAAGTTTATCAAATGGATGTTAAATCTGCTTTTCTCAATGGTGATCTAGAAGAAGAAGTTTATATAGAACAACGAGAAGGATTCATTTTGGGAAATGATGAAAAACTTGTTTGTAGACTTAAAAAGGCTCTATATGGTCTCAAACAAGCTCCAAGGGCATGGTACTATCGTCTTGACAAATATCTTCATCAAAAAGGATTTTCAAAAGGGTCTGCTGATAGCAACTTATACACAAAAACTGAAAATGAAAAACTATTGATTGTGGTTGTATATGTTGATGATATCATTTTTGGAAGTAATGAAGAGTCTATGAGTCAAAAATTTTCTTCTGATATGCAGCAAGAATTTGAAATGTCTTTACTTGGGGAACTAACATTATTTCTTGGCTTGCAAGTGCAACAAGCAACAAATGGCATATTCTTATCACAAGAAAAATACCTCAAGCAAATCCTGAAGAAGTATGGCATGGAAGATTGCAAACCTGTAAGCACACCAATGATAACCGGATGTAATCTTAATTCTAATGATGATTCCCCCACGGTGAATCAACCAGAATATAGATCTATGATAGGAAGTCTAGTTTATCTCACTGGGACGAGACCAGACATCATGCATGCAGTTGGGATTGTTGGACGATTCCAAGCTAATCCAAAAGAGTCTCATCTTCAGGCTGTGAAAAGAATATTCAAATATCTACAAGGAACTCAAGACTTTGGACTATGGTATCCAAAGGATGATGATCTTACTCTTCATGCATACACTGATGTAGATTGGGCTGGAAGTGTTGATGATCGGAAAAGCACTAGTGGTGGTGCATTCTATATGGGGCCCCAGTTAGTATCTTGGTTTAGCAAGAAGCAAACCTCTATTGCCTTATCTACAGCAGAAGCAGAATATGTGGCTGCCGCATCATGTTGCACTCAACTTCTTTGGATGATGAAAACCTTACAAGACTTTCAAATCAAATGTTCACCTCCTATATCCATTATGTGTGATAACACAAGTGCCATCAGTATCTCAAAGAATCCTGTTATGCATTCCAATACCAAGCACATTCCCATCAAATATCACTTCTTACGTGAACAAGTGCTTGAACAAAAAGTGAAATTGGAGTATGTTCCCTCCAAAGAACAAGTTGCTGATATATTTACCAAACCTCTACCCAGAGAAGCATTCGAATATCTCAGACATAAACTGGGAGTAGTCTCTGCCATGAAGAAGATCAGATCTTCTTAAATGTAGAAGATTAAATTGGATATGCTCCCATTGAAAACATCTCTGAATGCACAGGCTAAGGGGGAGCATTGGTCATATGAAAAGGATGCATTGATTGGCATTTATAAGTCATTTTGTTATCTTATGGTTGAAGATGCAGCATGATCTCAGGGGGAGCATGGTATTGTCTTGATCGTGATCAACTCTTTGCCATTGATGTTAAAGGGGAGAGAAAAAAAAAAAAGCAACAAAGGGCTCCTATAAGACAATCAAAGGAAGAGTACTGCCATCAATGCCAAAGGGGGACATTGTTGGAAGTATTTTCATTGATGGAAAAGGAAGTGGAAAAGGAATTGGCATCTGACACAGTAACTAGGATTAGAGAAAAGAAACATAGCAGAGGAAAAAGGTAAGTAGAGAAGAACAGAGAAAGAGTGCATCTACAGAGAGTAGTATCAGTCAAGGAGCAACTTAAATTCAATAGGAAGGATATTTGTGTCCCTGTGAAATTAAATAATATGAGAAGTTTTATTCAGTGTATGTATGCATCCTAATGGATGAAATCCTGTGTATGATTGTGTTCTGGTGATAATCTAATGGGTGGAGAATACCAAGTGTATTTTGGTATTGATTGGTTCAATTCTCGTATGGAATGCCCTGAAACTCTGTTGAATTCATTCCCATCATAAAGGAAGCCTGCATATAACTAACTCTATGGTAGTGAAAATCCCGTCGGAAAAGAACTACATTTGTTCGTTGTTTATTGGAAATCCTGCCGAAGAGAGACCAAGTAAGAAGGTGTTGAAGCCCCGAAAATCAGGTCTACAACAAGGGGGATACCCACCCGGTCCGGACCTTGGTTAGCAGTTCCTTTTCCATTTGATGTAGTGGGTCCGACTGGGGATAATGGGACCAGTTTCCCAATATGTGTGTGTGTGTTTGAGATTTGATATTTCTTTTCTAAAATTCCTAATTAAAATGCTTTTAATCTATTTCTAATCTATTCATATGCAAACTGTATTCTAAGAAATATCTAACTCTAAATTAACCCGGGATGTAATCTTTCAATATATGAGATCTAAAAGGATTTCAGATAACAATTGATAATAAATATCATTCAATTATTATGAGAAAATAATTCAATAAAGATAAACTATTTCACATAAAAATTTAGATGAAACAGTTGTGGAAAACATATCGCATATTAAGCTATTCATATATCAAGCACAAATAAATAATTATCACCGTACAAAAATGCCAAATGATAACTCAAATATTCAAACATTAACACAGAAACAACTAAACATAAATATCACTTTTAACACAGAAACAGAAACAGTTAAGAGATAAAATTACCATTTATAACTGGTTCTACTCATGAGCTAGAAGCAATAATGATTTATCTCTTTCTTAATCCAACATCTATCAAGAGTACAGAAATGCAACATCAGTAACATATATTAGACACAGATATCAATAAATCTCGTTCCATTCATTCATCAAAACCTCCTCTGAGGGTGCAGAAGTGCATGTTCTGAGGATAAGTTTTTGAAAAATTTCAGGACCCTTCTCTAAATGCATGAGAATGGTTTAAATACTAATAACTAAAATCTAAAAATAGTTTATTACAAAAATTCAGGATTCGGTTTAAATGACCGTCCTTTTTCTAGGAAAAAATACAGTAAAACTAAAACTAAATCTAAAAAAATAAAGACTATGAACTATCTACTTATGAATTTGATCTTTGATCTTGCAAGCATCCATCATTGTTTTGAGAAGAGGTGGTTGGCCAACTTCAGATTTCAACTGCCCCGAAAAGACAGAATCGGCAAGTGTAGGAGCAATCTTCTCAGCAGAATTAATGATGCAATTAAGCGCACTGCATTGACTGTGTGGTTTCACTAGATATGTCCAATAAGAATCCCAGTTTAATCTTGTCAGTTCTTGAATTGACTTTTCCTTTTCATCAGCCTTTTGCCTCCATTCTGTTTGCAATTTCTGTGCTTGGGGAAGGTGTCTCGGAATAATTTCTGAAATCAAATTAACTTTGTGAAAATTTTCATTTACACAATCAGTAATATTTCCTGCTGCTGTAGCTGCTTCCTCTGCTGCTTTTTCTGCCTTTCTGATCTGTACATCCCAATTGTTGAAGAGCAGTTCTTTATGAATATCATTGATGATCGGTGCTCCTTCTCTTATTCCTTCCTCTATCTTTTGCCATGTCAAATAATTAGTAACTCTCTCATTGGTTAAATCATAATCATGTCGTAATTCTACGACATGATTAGTGATTTTTTCACTTTCTTGACAAAAAGAGTTGTATTGCGAGATTTTCTGGCATAATATGTCTTGCTATTGCAGTAGTTGTTTGTTCAAAGAAACAGACTCTGAAATAAACTCTGGAAGCTTAGGGTCATCTTTGTGCTCTTCTTGGATAATCTGTATTTGTTTCTCTTTATCTACCAAACTTTTCTGATATCCAATTTGCATCTGTTGAAGCTCTTGCTGTAACTCTTCAAGTTTTATCTGTGCTTCACTGTTAGCATGGGCTTGTTGCAATTGTTGTTGCAGAACTTGTATCTGATCTTCTTTTTCATTTAATAATAGCCTTACCTCGGATGCTTTGTCAATAGTTGCGGAGGCATAAGCTCCTGTAATCTGAGATAACTTGGTAAGATTATCAGTTGGATCCGTAGTAGGATCCTTCCATAAGACATCTAATTGTTCTGCCTCAGTAGAGATTGAGCTCTCTAATTTTCTCTTTTTCCTCTGCTTCCTCACTACTGCTTTATACTGCGGGCTATAGAATACATCTAGAGGAGGAATGTCCTCTATATTGAGTATAATTTCAGAAGAGGGAGTGATAGGTATATGCTCAGTTTCTGTGACGTTGCCACTTATTCCTGTGCTCAAAACTTTTGTTGTCTATACAGGGGTCTGTATATTCTGTCCTTCTACATTAAGCAATTGATTAAAAGTTTCCCATTCTTTGTCCAATTCAGTCCTGACTGTCGGTTGCTGTACATTGAGAGGTGGAAGATTCAACTGTGGAGTGGTAAAAGTCTGTTGTTGTGAAAGCTCTTTTGATTGAGTTGTATCCTTCACTGAGCTTTCATCATTATCAGTATTTTTAGAACGCTCAGAAGTCTCTTTGTCAGACTTCGACTTAGACTTTTCTTTATCTGAGCTGCCACTAAGACTGACACTAGGAGTTGGTTCCCTTGCGGGTTCCAAGCGTAAATTTTCCAAAGGGATAGTAGTTATTCTTCTCTCTCTGTAGGCTTTAAATTCCTGAAATTCTTCTGGGGATAACTGTGTTTGAGCTAAATGAAAAACTTCTTTAAATGAACATTTTGTTTGAAACATATCATCAAAAGGGTCTTCTTCTCCAGAAAACACTCTTACTTTGATTGCAGTGGTGAAATTTTTGACAACATCATTTGGATCAAATAACCTTCTCGAAAACTTGAACAGTTGTAAGCATGTAATATTGCTTACCTCTTTGAATGCGTGACCAACATCAAACAATGAAAATGTTCCACAGGCTACGGGAAATTGTGGCCAAATTCCCTTCTTCTTCTCCTTTAATTCCTTTGTCAAACCTCCTTCACCACAGGTTTGATAAGCAATTTCCCGAGCTACAAGTTTATCCGGAACATACAGGGGTAAAACATGGGGGGAAGCAAAACTTCCAAAAAACCTCACATAAGTAAACAACTCTTCTCCAAACCATCTTGCGACAGGGAGAATGTCAACTTATGCTTCCGGGGATAACCTTGGAGCATCCTTATTATACAATGTTTTGTACAGAGGCAGCATCATGCCATGGCAAATCTTGTAAAAATGAGAAACAAACTTTGATTCCCACAACTCTTTGTGATAGACATGAATAGGCAAGGGATCATGAATTGTCCATTTCCAACCCATCAAAGGGAATTTAGAAACAAAACAAATTGAATCCATAACATAGGCAGATAGATAAAAAGGAGGATAAATCCTCTGAGAAACAGTCTGTTTGGACCGGTAATTGAAAATAGCAGTGGCTAAATTATCAGACAAGATTTTGGCCCAGTCCACAATTGTAGCGTTAACAACAGCATTCAACAAAGGGAGCCATTCAGGCAAGACCACATTTATCTCAGGCTTTCCAAAAAGCCTGCATAACATAGCAGCAGCAAAACAATATGGAGAGGTGAGCGAACCAGTACTGTACATACCGTGTTTGTTTTTCTTCAATGGTTCCTCTCTTTTGGTCCATTCCTTGGTGCATTCCGCCAAATTTTCATTTTCTCTGGCGAATTTCTCCATAAATTGTTTGTTGTAAGTCACCTGAGGTTCCAGTAAGTGATACATAAGCCTCAAATATTTTGTAGTGAATGACCCGATAAGTTCTTGTCCTGGAGTTCTAAATTGCCTGTCTGAAATATCGGTGTTATCCAGCACCCATTTTACCATATCTGTATACGGAAGAATTCTTGGTCTTGCTGCTATTCTGTGCAGAAAAGAACAAGCCAATTTTGTAAGAGAAGCTTCAGAGGAATTACTTGATCCTACAGTAGCCGCGACTTCCATTACCCTGGGATTTTCTTCTTCGAGCAAATTATGCATCCCCTCCCAAGTGGTGATACCGGCGTCCTTATTGCAAGCAGTGTCTGCGTATAAGGAAGCCATTTCTTTGTTTTCAGCACTAGGAACTTTCTCTTTCTTACCCATAATACTCTGTGAAGGCTTTGTATATCCTTTTGCTCTTTCGCGCCTGCGGTGTTACGAATTAAGTGAGAGTAATGATATGAGAAAGGTGACGGGATAGTTTTAAATTCTGAAGGCGGATAAAAATATTAATTTAAACGTGAAACGACCTTTCAATCAAAACAAAATCCTTTCCATCAATGATTAATAATCCATTCATTAATTTTGACATAAAAGCGCATAACGGATATTTATTTATTAAAATATTTACTTTGGACAACGCGCTAGAAGAATCTGCGATAATGCGATCTACGATTTGCTGTGCAATATCGCAAAATCGCAAAATCGCGGATCGCAATCATCGCAAATCGCAACATCCACAAATCGCAGTCTAATATCATCGCGAAATCACAATATCGCAAAATCGTGAAATCGCAATTTCACAAAATATAACTTATTAAACAACTTTTCTGCGATATGCGGTTTGCGATCAGTACTTTAATGTATAGTTCTTTTGGGATTGCGCTATCGCAATATCGCGGAATCGCAGTTTTAAAAGTTTCTGCTTTTACAAAGGATATCCAATTTTTGCGATGGATGTGATATTTTTCTTCAAAGAAAGATTATGTTTTGATCTATCATAAACTTGGGTTTATTTTAAAGATTTTCAAAGGAATTTCCCTAATTTATGATAGTAAGTTTTATTTGAGAAAGGAAATAAATACTAATAAATTTTTTGGATTTTTTTTTTTGGCTAAGGGTCCCCGCTTATTTAGTATTAGTAATAATACTAAATAAGAAGGGGGGTTGTTGTTGGCCACAACAATTGGCGATTCACTTGGAAGAACCAATTATCTATGCTTTTCTTTTGAATTTTCTAAACTATTCAAAACAGAAAATTTTCCAAAAAATCAATCTTTATTATAAAAAGACAAAGTACATTATGTTTTAATCTATAAATGATATTTCATTTCTTCTATATTCAACTTATGATTATTCACTTCCTCAAGCTAGTCTTTGTATTTACATCAGTCATTACTTGGTTTAAAAAGATAAAAACAAAGGCTTCTCTATAAATCAGCTTTAAATATGCTCATTTGTCGTAGGTAGAGCCACTGCTGCCAGCAAGCGTTTATAGCCTCGACAGGGTTACCTGTTACACAGCAATGATCCTGTATCCTACTTAGAGAAATATACAATTTTCAAAAGAGAAATCCATATTCACACTTTTTTCTTTTGCTTTTCTTTTTATTCTTAAATAACAATGTCTTGGTTTGGTAGCCAACTCATGACAATGCCATTCACTTGATTTATAACTTTGCTGAACAAGCTGGCTCGTGATGAGACCCCTTGTCTTTTGATTGCTACAATCTTGAGTCATTGCCCTGTTATGGTATGTAGTATTGGCAAAGTCAGCAAGCTATAATATCTATGATCATGATAAGTCGGCTCGTGATGAGACCTCTTACTCTTTAAGTTAAAAGTGTATCATTGGATAATTCTTTGAACATTGTAATTTTCTAAGCGGGGAGGATATCATTGTTTCCTTAAGATAGCTCTGGACGATAATAGTAGAGTTTTTTGGAAGGAAATTTTCTATAGAGAAACTTTGTTTTGTTATTGATACCTTTCATTGAATTGATATAAAACAATTTTTCACTAAAAGTTGCCTTTCATCAAAATTTTCAAAGTTGAAACTAGTATCATTTCAAGACTAAAGTTTTTAACTGTATCTTTGAATAATAATGATCAATATTTTGAAAAGAATTCTATTTATAAAAGTAGAAAAAAAAACAAAATCTAAAAAAGAGAATTCGTATATTCTTTGTGAATTCCAAATGTAACTATTAACAACTCATTTTATTTTGACAATAAAGAAAACTAATATACAAAATAGAAGAATGATCTCCTATGGAAAATATTTTTTGAGAATTTGTCCATTAACAGGTAAAGATTCTCTTTTGCCTGTTAAATCCTGTATCATAAAAGTAGATGGACCTATGATTTCTGAAATTTGAAAAGGACCAAGCCACATTCGTTGAAATTTCGTATGTTTTCCTTTTTCCTCATGAGCCTTGTCCCATTTTAAAATAAGATCTCCAACCTGAAAGTATTTTCTGGTTATCATGTTTGAATCAAAGGAAGCTTTTACTAATGCTTGATGATGAGCATGAGTTATTTTGGCTTTTTCTCGTTGTTCTTCTAACTTAATTATTTCCATCTGTCTTAGTTGCAAGGAAGAAGTTGGTACTTCATCTATATATTGAACTAAGGCCAAAGAAGGAATTGCTAAATGAGTTGGAAGAACTACTTCTTTCCCATAAACTAAATTAAAGGGATAAGTGCCAATAGAAGCCTTCTGTGTTATTCTATCTGCCCATAAAGCATATATTAAATACTTAAGCCAATTTTTATGATTTTGATCAATGGTTCGCTTAATGATTCTGATTAAGTTTTTATTTGTGGATTCGGCTAACCCATTTCCCTGTGGATAATAGTTGGCAGAGTATTTAAGTTTAAAACCTCTCTTGATTGAAAATTCAATCATTGCGTTACCAGAAAAATATGATGCATTGTCAAACACTAAAGCAGAAGTGAAACCAAACCTGGTGATTATGAACTGATCTATGAATTCAATGATGTGCTCAGCATTAGCAGTCTTGAGAGGGACTTCTTCTACCCATTTCGTAAAATAATCAGTTGTGGTAATGATATACCTATGTTGCTTAGAAGAGTGAGGAACGATCTCACCTATTATGTCCAAACCCCATTGATCAAAAGGTTGTTCAATGTTTACTGGTTGTAATGGCAATGCTGGTTTCTTTTGTCTTCCAGCTGAAGTTTGACAAACTTGGCATATTCTTACATAGCTATGTGAATCTTTGAATAAAGTGGGCCAGTAATAGCCTGCGCGAAGGATTTTATGTGCAGTAGCATCTCCAGCATAATGTCCACCTGCTGGCCCATCGTGAAGTTCCTGCAAGACTTTTTCAGCTTCAGATTTTTCCAAACATCTAAGAAGAACTGAATCGTAATTCTTTCTAAAAAGAACATCATTTACAAGCTGATATTGTTTAGCCTTCAGCCTTAGAACTCTTTTCTTGGTGTGATCAAGATTTGGAGGAGCATATCCATTCTTTAGATAAAAAATGATATCAGCATATAATGATTCAACATCGTTTAGGCTTACCTCATACATTTGTATCTCTTCAGATGATTTCTCAGAAATCTGTGATGCTCTAGCTAGTATTTTGCAAAAGCCTTGACCTCTTACAATATTTGCTGGTTTGATCTCAACATCATATTCTTGTAAGGCAATAATCCAATTAGCTCTTTTCTCACCCACATATTTTTGGACTAAAAGGTTTCTTACTGCTGGAAAAGGTACAATGATTTTTGTATGGGTTTTAAGTAAAAAGGGTTTGAAATACTTAATTGCTTTGAAAACAGCGTAAGCTTGTTTCTCCACATCTGAGTAATTCAACTCAGCTCCCTATAAATTTGAACTAAAGAAAGCAATTGGGGCTTTTGCTTTGTCTTGATTTCCTTGAGTGAGAATCACAGCGTAAGATTTATCAGAGGCAAATGTATACAAAATAAAAGGATCGGAAAAATTTGGAGTTGCTAAAGATGGAGCATTAATGATTGCTTGTTTGATTAGATTGAATGCCTCATATTCATCTTGGCCCCATTTGAAGTTTGAATTCTTTTTAATCATTGCTTGTAAAGGAGATACAATTCTTGAAAAATCTGGTACAAATCTCTTTACAAAATTAATTTGGCCGAGGAAAGATTGCATAGCTTTCTTGTTGTGAGATAAAGATATTTCAGAAATCTCCTTGATTCTATCAGGATCAATATGAATTCCAGATTTTGACACTATGAATCCAAGAAGTTTTCCTTCACTTAATGCAAAAAAATATTTTTTCGGATTAAGTGAAATTCCATACCTTTGACAACGTTGGAATATCTGCTTCAAATCTCTAAGATGATTGCTTCGTTTTTTGGAATATAAAGTTATATAATCCAAATAAATTACCACTGATTTGTTAACTAATCCCTTGAAATCGATGTCCATGGCTCTTTGAAATGTGGCACCAGCATTGATCAGACCAAAAGGCATCTTTTGATATGCATAAGTGCCCCATTTGGTTCTAAATGTAGTTTTCAATTGATCATCTGGATGGACTAACACTTGGTTGTAGCCAGAGAAACCATCTAAGAAAGAAATTAATTCTGATCCTGCAACTGCCTGTAATATCTGCTCCATCGGAGGCAAAGGAAAATTATCTTTTTGGCAGGCTTTATTAAGATTTTGAAAGTCAATGCAAATTCTAATATCTCCATTTTTCTTTCTAACAAGAACCATATTGGAAACCCATTTAGAATGTCGAACAGGAAAAATAATTTTGGCTTTCAATAACTTATTGATTTTAGATTTGATTTGATTTTCTAGATTGGGATGGATTTTTCTCAGTTTTTGTTGTACAGGTTTCTCATCATTCATCATTGGGATAGTATGTTGGATGATAGAAGTGTCATAAGTTTTGAGTTCATCGTAGTTCCAAGCAAAGACACTTTTATATTGTTTCAAAAGACGAACATATGCTGATTTTTCTTCAGGAGTTAGACCAAAGCCTAGGTTGATATTCTGTGGTTTGGTATCAGTTACTAAATTTACTAATTCATAATTCAAAGTTGAACTTTGTAATTTTGAATTGGTAGATCTTTTAAATCGGTCTTTCAAATAATAAAGGTCTTCTAACTTGACTATTGACTTTGGAATAGCATTATTAGTGCTATCATGTTGTAATTGTTTGTCATGTTGGTCTTCATCGATTATCTGATTGGTATAAGATCCTTCAGATGTGAGGAAGCTTACAATATCAGAATCATCGTTGAAAATTCTCCAATTGGTAACGTTATCAGGAATCGAAGGTCTAAATATTAATTCAATTGAAAATCGATCAGGACTAAAGTCTTCTGCAGGAATGAGCTTGGAGGCTACATTGGCTAGAAGGTCTGCACTAGCATTCTGGATTCTAGGAATTGGTGAAATATTGAATTCTATAAAATGTTCAGTCAGATCTTGAACTAAAGATTGATAATGCTTTAAATGACCTGATAAAAAATGTATAGTATTGCGTACCTGTTTGATTACAATTTCTGAATCTCCGAAAATTTGCAGATATTTGATATCCAATCCGATTGCTTTATATAACCCTTGGACTAAAGCCTCGTATTCTGCGGTATTATTAGTACATTCAAACTCAAGCCTAAAGGTTAGAATAATCTTGTTTCCCTCTGGACTAACCAACACGCATCCTGCTCCTGCTCCTTCATTAGATTTAGAACCATCTAAAAATAATTTCCAAAATAAAGACTTATTTACAGGAGTATCTACAAAATTAATACATTTAGAACTGTCTGTTTGAGAAAATTTTTCTATTTGAGATAAAACAGAATGTTATAAATAAGGTGAAGTATGAGCATTGAAATTTCCTAAGAAAGCATCAATTGCGTAATTGCCAATGATATTACTGCTGTATGCAACTGGTTCATTTTCTCCTTCCAATTCTGTTACTATGTATTTCTGATGCTTTTCTCGCTCAACCTTTATCTGATTTGGTTTACCATTGTAAGGAAGCCACATGTGCGACCAATCGGTTGCAAAGTATCCATGAAGTTTTTCCGACCAATCTCTGCTAAGAATTAAGCCATAAAATTCTGGAATATCTGCAACTAAAATATCAATAACTTGACATACCTTTGGATTTGATGACAGCCTTATGGTAACCTGATTTAATTCGCCAATCACTTCAACTTGTGATTGATCTAACTGCACTATGCGCACAACAGATTTTTGTGGTTGAACGTTCAATTTTGCACATACTGATTTTGGTAGAATATTAGATGAAGCTCCAAAATCCACTAAACAGTTATGCAAATTTTTATTAAAAACTTCATAAGTAAGAAGAAATGGAGGAGTATGAGATCTCGACCTTCCTCCAATTAAAGCGATATTTTCTAGGTCAACTTTACTGATCGAATTAGTTGGAGGTCTTCCCATGTCATTAGAAGCTTGAGAAATTACAGGATCGGGTAAAGGTTTTTCTGGTACAGCATGTAATTCTTTCAAAAGTACTTTTTGCTGGTGTTTTAACTTGCTCAATTCATAAAAAGTGATGTTAGCCCTAGTCTTCTTCATATCTTCTATAATGTTATATTCCATTTCATCCAGAACAATCAGTGTTCTTGATGGAATTGATGAATCTATTTGGACTGGGCTAGTTTGAATTGCTTTGGATGTTGTTTTCTTGGGTGCAACTTTATCCTTAGCCAATGAGCTAGCGCTCTTTGGTTTAGGAGTAGATTGAGGAGGATCAAGTTGATTTCTACTTCTAGTACTAACCGGGGATGCTTCTTGATATTCCTCATTTGGGAGGATGAAATACCACATGCCTTGTACTTCTACCACCTCTTATTCATCAGTATTTTCTTCAGTAACAGTCTCTTCTTCTTCTGATTCAGCATTCGTAATAGCATTTGGTGGTTTTGAATCAGTTGAAGAATTTCTTCTAAAAGGTTTGAAAGACTTTTTAGAAGATGTTTCTGCCACTTTTTTCTTGATATCAACCATTTCAATGGACATGGTTTTCAAAACTTTTTGCAATCCTTCTAAATCAAATGGATCTTTTGGTTGTTTTTTCTTGGGATCTTTCTTAAAAGTGACCTTCTTGGATTTTCGTTCTTCTATTGCATTTTTCTTTTCTAAAGCAATGATTCGTTTCTCTACTACTATTGCTTCCTTCATATTGTCTGCTAAAGTTGTTTTATTAGCCCTATCAACAAAGATTGCTATGTTTGATGGTAAAGCAGAAATGTACCATTCACTTCGCACTTCTTCACTAGGCTTGGAGGCAGTAGGAATTTTGTTTAACAATTTATTGAAACGAGAATTGAAATCCTTGACAAGTTCTTTTGAATCAGCTCTAAGATTAGACAAATCATTGATCAATGTTGCTGTAGACCTGTCATCACCAAATTTAGTCAAAAATTGATCTTGAAAGATATCCCAACTAGTAATAGATCCAGATGGTAATGAGAAATACCATGATCCAACTGCTCCTTGTAGGGTATAAGGAAAAAGTCGGACAACAGCATCTTCATTAACAACTCCATTGAGATTTATGGATAACATAAAGTTGTTTATATGTTCTTCTACTAGCATGCCTGCTTCAGGATTAAACTTAGGCAGCCATTTTTCAGGATGGGCTGGTATTTGACTCAAGGGTGCAGGCATTAAGACTGCCCCAGGATTATTCCACGCCATTTGGGCCATCACTGAACTACTAACAGATGAAAGTGTAGAAGATGATATTTGTGACTGAGAAGACGAAGATATTATGATTTGAGAAGGAGAAGTGGAAGATTGAGTGGACTGATGGACAGTAGTCTGGAGTGGAGGAGTGGGTGGTTGACTTCACGATGAAGTGTTTGAGCTGGATGATGATGATGAAAGAGTCTCAATATCAGACCCTTTGGGTGATTTCCTAGCTCTTTTTCTTGTAGGTAGAGGTAACTCAGTTGGCTGAATGCCAAGCTTTTCACTCTGTAATCTAGTGAGAGGATGAGCAGGATTATATTTCGAAGTCACATTGCCTTGAGATTTATCAGACCTTTGAGGTGATATTGAAAATCGTTGAAGTTTATGAATCAAAGATTCGACTTCAGGAGGTTCAATAGCAGATTCTTCTGAAAAGTCAGGGTTTGTGGCAGTGTCTGTTCTCCTTTCGACTTCTGGTTCTAGATTTAAAATTTCTGAGTATGATGGAGAAGTCGGGGAAGATCGTGAGGGTGATTTACTCTCAGAATGTTATTTAGATTTAGATTCACTTGCCATTCATAGTTGGAGGCCCTCCTTCTAGCGCCAAATATGTTGAAGCCCCGAAAATCAGGTCTACAACAAGGGGGATACCCACCCGGTCCGGACCTTGGTTAGCAGCTCCTTTTCCGTTTGATGTAGTGGGTCCGACTGGGGATAATGGGACCAGTTTCCCAATATGTGTGTGTGTGTTTGAGATTTGATATTTCTTTTCTAAAATTCCTAATTAAAATGCTTTTAATCTATTTCTAATCTATTCATATGCAAACTGTATTCTAAGAAATATCTAACTCTAAACTAACCCGGGATGTAATCTTTCAATATATGCGATTTAAAAGGATTTCAGATAACAATTGATAATAAATATCATTCAATTATTATGAGAAAAGAATTCAATAAAGATAAACTATTTCACATAAAAAGTTAGATGAAACAGTTATGGAAAACATATCGCATATTAAGCTATTCATATATCAAGCACAAATAAATAATTATCACCATACAAAAATGCCAAATGATAACTCAAATATTCAAACATTAACATATAAACAACTAAACATAAATATTACTTTTAACACAGAAACAGAAACAGTTAAGAGATAAAAGTACCATTTATAACTGGTTCTACTCTTGAGCTAAAAGCGATAATGATTTATCTCTTTCTTAATCCAACATCTATCAAGAGTACAGAAATGCAACATCAGTAACAGATATTAGACATAGATATCAATAAATCTCGTTCCATTCATTTATCAAAACCTCCTCTGAGGATGCAAAAGTGCATGTTCTGAGGATAAGTTTTTGACAAATTTTAGGACCCTTCTCTAAATGCATGAGAAGGGTTTAAATACTAATGGCTAAAATCTAAAAATAGTTTATTACAAAAAATTAGGATTCGGTTTAAATGACCATCCTTTTTTCTAGGAAAAAATACAGTAAAACTAAAACTAAATATAAAAATAAAGACTATCAACTATTTACTTATGAATTTGATCTTTGATCTTGCAAGCATCTAGCATTGTTTTGAGAAGAGGTGGTTGGCCGACTTTAGATTTCAACTGCCCCGAAAAGACAGAATCGGCAAGTGTAGGAGCAAACTTCTCAGCAAAATTAATGATGCAATTAAGCGCACTGCATTGACTGTGTGGTTTCACTAGATATGTCCAGTAAGAATCCCAGTTTAATCTTGTCAGTCCTTGAATTGACTTTGCCTTTTCATCAGCCTTTTGCCTCCATTCTGTTTGCAATTGCTGTGCTTGTGGAAGGTGTCCCAGAATAATTTCTGAAATCAAATTAACTTTGTGCAAATTTTCATTTACACAATCAGTAATATTTCCTGCTGCTGTAGCTGCTTCCTCTGCTGCTTTTTCTACCTCTCTGATCTGTACGTCCCAATTGTTGAAGAGCAGTTCTTTATGACTATCATTGATGATCGGTGCTCCTGCTCTTCTTCCTTCCTCTGTATTTTGCCATGAAAAATAATTAGTAACTCTTTCATTAGTTAAATCATAATCATGTCGTAATTATACGACATGATTAGTGATTTTATCACTTTCTTGAAAAAAAGAGTTGCATTGCGAGATTTTCTGGCATAATATGTCTTGTTGTTTCAGTAGTTGTTTGTTCAAAGAAACAGACTCTGAAATAAACTCTGGAAGTTTAGGGTCATCTTTGTGCTCCTCTTGGATAATCTGTATTTGTTTCTCTTTATCTGCCAAACTTTTCTGATATCCAATTTGCATCTGTTGAAGCTCTTGCTGTAACTCTTCAAGTTTTATCTGTGCTTCACTGTTAGCACGGGCTTGTTGCAATTGTTGCTGCAGAACTTGTATCTGATCTTCTTTTTCATTTAATAACAGCTTTACCTTGGATGCTTTATCAATAGTTGTGGAGGCATAAGCTCCTGTAATCTGAGATAACTTGGCAAGATTATCAGTTGGATCCATAGTAGGATCCTTCCACAAGACATCTAATTGTTCTGCCTCAGTAGAGATTGAGCTCTCCAACTTTCTCTTTTTCCTCTGCTTCCTCACTACTGCTTTATACTGCGGGCTATAGAATATATCTAGAGGAGTAATGTCCTCTATATTGAGTACAATTTCAGAAGAGGGAGTGATAGGTATATGCTCAGTTTCTGTGACGCTGCCACTTATTCCCGTGCTCAAAAATTTTGTTGTCTGTACAGGGGTCTATATATTTTGTTGTCTGTACAGTAAGCAATTGATTAAAAGTTTCCCATTCTTTGTCCAATTCAATTGTGACTGTCGGTTTCTATACATTGAGAGGTGGAAGGTTCAACTGTGGAGTGGTAAAAGTTTGTTGTTGTGAAATCTCTTTTGATTGAGCTGTATCCTTCACTGAGATTTCATCATTATCAGTCTTTTTAGAACGGTTAGAAGTCTCTTTGTCATACTTCGACTTAGAATTTTCTGTATTTGAGCTGCCACTAAGACTGACACTAGGAGTTGGTTCCCTTGTGGGTTCCAAGCGTAAATTTTCCAAAGGGATAGTAGTTAGTCTTCTCTCTCTGTAAACTTTAAATTCCTGAAAATCTTCTGGGGATAACTGTGTTTGAGCTAAATGCAAAACTTCTTTAAATGAACATTGTGTTTGAAACATATCATCAAAAGGATCTTCTTCTCCAGAAAATACTCTTACTTTGATTGCAGTGGTGAAATTTTTAACAACATCAATTGGATCAAATAATCTTCTCGAAAACTTGAACAGTTGCAAGCATGTAATATTGCTTACCTCTTTGAATGCGTGACCAACATCAAACAATGAAAATGTTCCACAGGCTACGGGAAGTTGTGGCCAAATTCCCTTCTTATTCTCCTTTAATTCCTTTGTCAAACCTCCTTCACCACAGGTTTTATAAGTAATTTCCTGAGCTACAAGTTTATCCGGAACATACGGGGATAAAACATGGGGGCAAGAAGAACTTCCAAAAACCCTCACATAAGTAAACAACTCTTCTCCAAACCATCTTGCGACAGGGAGAATGTCGACTTCTGCTTCCGGGGATAACCTTGGAGCATCCTTATTATACAACGTTTTGTACAGAGGCAGCATCATGTCATGGAAAATCTTGTAAAAATGAGGAACAAACTTTGATTCCCACAACTCTTTGTGATAGACATGAATAGGAAAGGGATCATGAATTTTCCATTGCCAACCCATCAAAGGGAATTTAGAAACAAAACAAATTTAATCCATAACATAGGCAGATAGATAAAAAGGAGGATAAATCCTCTGAGAAACAGTCCGTTTGGACCGGTAACTGAAAATAGCAGTGGCTAAATTATCAGACAAGATTTTGGCCCAGTCTACAATTGTAGCGTTAACATCAGCATTCAACAAAGGGAGCCATTCAGGCAAGATCATATTTATGTCAGGCTTTCCAAAAAGCCTACATAACATAGCAGCAGCAAAACAATATGGAGAGGTGAGCGAACCAGTACTGTACATACCGTGTTTGTTTTTCTTCAATGGTTCCTCTCTTTTGGTCCATTCCTTGGTGCATTTCACCAAATTTGCATTTTCTCTGGCGAATTTCTCCATAAATTGTTTGTTGTAAGTCACCTGAGGTTCCGGTAAGTGATACATAAGCCTCAAATCTTCTGTAGTGAATGACCCGATAAGTTCTTGTCCTGGAGTTCTAAATTGCCTGTCTGAAATATCGGTGTTATCCAACACCCTTTTTACCATATCTGTATACAGAAGAATTCTTGGTCTTGCTGCTATTTTGTGCAGAAAAGAACAAGCCAATTCTGTAAGAGACGCTTCAGAGGAATTACTTGATCCTACAGTAGCCGCGACTTCCATTACCCTGGGATTTTCTTCTTCGATCAAATTATGCATCCCCTCCCAAGTGGTGATACCGGCGTACTTATTGCAAGCAGTGTCTGCGTATAAGGAAGCCATTTCTTTGTTTTCAGCACTCGAAACTTTCTCTTTCTTACCCATAATACTCTGTGAAGGCTTTGTATATCCTTTTGCTCTTTCGCGCCTGCGGTGTTACGAATTAAGTGAGAGTAATGATATGAGAAAGGTGACGGGATAGTTTTAAATGCTGAAGGCGGATAAAAATATTATTTTAAATGTGAAACGACCTTTTAATCAAAACAAAATCCTTTCCATCAATGATTAATAATCCATTCATTAATTTTGACATCAAAGCGCATAACAGATATTTATTTATGAAAAGATTTACTTTGGACAACGTGCTAGAAGAATCTGCGATAATGCGATCTGCGATTTGCTGTGCAATATCGCAAAATCACAATATCGCGGATCATAATCATCGCAAATCGCAACATCCACAAATCGCAGTCTAATATCATCGCGAAATCGCAATATCGCAAAATCGTGAAATCGCAATGTCACAAAATATAACTTATTAAACAACTTTTCTGTGATATGAGGTTTGTGATCAGTACTTTAATGTATAGTTCTTTAGGGATTGCGCTATCGCAATATCGCGGAATCGCAGTTTTAAAAGTTTACGCTTTTACAAAGGATATCCACTTTTTACGATGGATGCGGTATTTTTCTTCAAAGAAAGATTATGTTTTGATCTATCATAGACTTGGGTTTATTTTAAAGATTTTCAAAGGAATTTCCCTAATTTATGATAGTAAGTTTTATTTGAGAAAGGAAATAAATACTAATAAATTTTTTGGATTTTTTTTTTTGGCTAAGGGTCCCCGCTTATTTAGTATTAGTAATAATACTAAATAAGAAGGGGGGTTGTTGCTGGCCACAACAGAAGGATAGTGAAAACCCAGACTAACCCTTTGGAATAATGAATGGAACCTGGAAGGAAAGAGGTAGAACGTAACAAAAGGAAGGATGGACGGAACCTTGAGCGAAGGGCAGAACCACGAAGGAGGAACAGTACAAGCGGTTTCCGGTTTTCATCGCACCGCTTTCGATGGGTAAGCGGTATTCAAGAGGTGGGGAGCGATTCCATAGAATGGGAGACATGTGTCCCTGTACGATTTGACAAAACTTCTTACCACTGTGCGCCATCACGCCTTATCGTTCGATGTAGGATGTCCAGCGATATTGCTATGCGTCGTTGATCTCAAGGGAAGCCATCGGACGGTGGTCATTTGATAAAGTTGCGCGAAAACTAACCACATTACGGTGGGCCATCGCACGTTAACGTTTGACATCAGAGGTCGAGCAATATGCATATATGTCGTTGATCTGGAAGCTTTCTAATCTAGCAGTGATCGGGCGCTGGACTTGCACGAAACTTACTTATGGTACCTTGCACATATTGGATTGGCTATTGACTATATTTTTGGGCCCGAGGTCAAAGGTTTACCACATTGTTTGAAAGCGTTAAAATGCGAAGGGTTAACCTTAATCCTAAAGTTAAGTTCAAAAGTATTAAATTAATTACCAAGATCAATAGAACAGTGTGAGTTATGGAGACCCCACTGGATTATCTATTTTTACCCCATCCATGAATACCATTAGCAATTGAATGGTTTTGACCCAAGGTTTTAATAAAGGCAATAAATATATAAGGTGATGAGAATCATGAAGAACTGCGTGCATGAAAAAGGGTTGATAATAAACGAATCTATTTTAGAGATATCTGTATGAATAAACTCTGATATATCTGAATCTTTGGTGCACCTGTGAATATGATGATTGATCAACATCTCTAGATCAGATGATGATTAATTCCTGGTTTAATCGACTGACGAAATCATGAATAACGTATGCATGAGTAAGTGTTGTGAATGAATACTTCACTCGGAAGTATATCTGTATGGAATGGGTAACAGATTGCTGAGAGATCTGAATTAAGGATGCACCTTTGAAGAAAATGAATAAATATAGTGTCCTGCAAGGTATGTTGTGTGGAAGTGGATGAAACGTGGTCTGCAGTAGTACTGAGGGTCGAAACCTTCAGTGAGGGGGTTGAAGCTCCCTTCCAGTGGTAACTGGTAAACGAAAGTAGGGGGTTGTAGCTCCCTTCCAGGAGAGGTTGGTAAATGAGAGAAGTTTGTAGCCTTCTACAGGTGGGTGCTTGCGTGCTGGTATGAGTCTGCACCAGCATAAAATTGTAAGAATTTTTCTTTATAATAAATATTGAAGAATGAGATAACAGCAGCGATGGTTTTCTCCTGAATTGGGTTTCCACCTTAAATCCTGGTGTTCATATGTGTTGCTTATGTTTGATGGTTTTTTCTGTTATTTCTGTTCATGCTTACTGCTTATCTGATGAATGAATGATGCAATGATCTAAGTAAAGACATAATAAGATATCTAGACATACAATATGGATGCATTAGTGTAACATATGGTTTTAAGAGAAAGGAAAACAAAAAATCTTCAGTCAGCTCTAAATACTGATTCACCCCCCCTCTCAGTATTTTTCCAACACAACTCTTGAAATCAGCCCTTGGATTCCTTAGATATGTGTATCTAATTCCTAAATCCAAGAGGAGATTAGAAAAAAATCTCTCTAGGTGGGTTAAACAAATCTCCCACGCCTAGGAAGGCTTGAAAATTGCCCAAAGAAGGGACTGCAGCAATATGCACAAACTACTTCAGAAATAACACAGTTCCACTGAAGCAAAGTAGTAGACCAATATGGAGGCTCAAATATCAGATGTATATCAGAAAATTAGATTTAAATTATATCCCAGACATTGTACAAGATAAAGTAGAAGAATATACATGAAAAATCCTAAAAAATGAGGTGCTACAACCACAAGAAAACTCTGTATAAACCTGACAGTGTTATTTTAATAGGCTGAAGCAGTAGTTTATTAAAACTCAGATCTAGAGAAGATATGTACATAAAAATATAGATCTAATTCAGATCTGTGTACAAGAAAATCTCATTTATACATTCCCCTTGGGTTTTTGTGCAAAACATGAAGCACAGAGAGTAGATCTGAGATCTAGAGTTGCAGATTTGCAGAAATATTCAGAAATTACTGAGTCATATAATAGAACAGTAGATCAGATCTGAAAAAAACATGGATTGGTTGGCCAATCCATGGATTACCACAGTGAAAGGAAGGATCCAATCACTAGATATCTCTCCTCCAAAATGCAGACAAAACACCTTGCAACTGAAAACTTGCAAATAACACAATTCAGGGATAGAAAATCGCATAAAGATTCAATTTCGCCCAAAATAACTTCTTTATCAATATATCTTCAATTAAATACAGTTCTTCTGCATGCGCACACCATAGCAGGGTCCTTGCACATAGCTCAGTACTTAGGTCTCTATGCACACAGCCCACAGGCGCATTTCTACCGAGACTAACAATTCAGATCAATAATACAAAAGATCAAACATATATATATATATATATATATATATATATATATATATATATATATATATATATATATATATATATATATATATATATATATATATCGATCTAATGAGACTCATGGTTTCCATTTTTACCCATTACAATGATAAAGGAGCTTTGACCCACCCCCAATCCCATTGACTTCTGTGTGCAACGTGTTTTTCAAAAATTATCCAAAAATTAACCCAAAAATGCTTTACCCGTAGGGGACCCTGCTCCAACAGGCCCCCAAAACAATCTAGTGAATCCTCCCGAGTCACTCTAGTCCTGCTACTTACATTTTGTATTTGAGCACCTCCACGGAACTCTAAAATGGAAAGATGACTTCGGTGCATTAAGCTATAGAGTTTTGTGCTTCCTCTACTAATTTATCTTTGGTTTTTTCCTGGGTGGCCAAGCTGATGCTCCTTTGGGTATGTTGTAGGCTTTTGAGGGCACCATCAATGTTTTACAAAAGTTGCAAGGCCTCATCATCCCATGGCTTCATTCTTTCTTCCAGCAAGTGCTATTAGCGTTGCAATGTGTCGACTTATGCCTGAATTGCATGGCTCTCCTACAATCGGTCGTATATCTAGGCTAGCACCAGGGTCTGTGCAGCGACCAAATTGTTTTTATTTGGCTTGCAATTATGTCTTTAGTTGCAAGATGGTGGGTTCATCTTGGACTGAGGTCCAAAGTCCCATGGATTCTTCAAAAATCTGATTGCAATCATCCACCATAGCAGTGATGTTAGCAGTTAATTCCTTCACAATGGTGGTGCATTGTGCACACACCTCTGGAGGTGTCTCGGGTTGTAAATTCATCTAAAATTTTGCGATATTTTGCTTAAGTCCTACACAGATTGTGGCAATTTGTGATCGTTAATCCTTGAGTGTAGCGACCAAGTTTTCCAGCTTGAAAGTGACTACTGTTGTGGTGGGCGCTGTGATTTCGGGGAGGCCTGGACATAGTTGATCAATAATGTTTCCAATTTGGTGTGTTGACTTTCAGCGGTGCGCCACACATCCTCGATAAGCTCTTGTCTTTGAAGCATTGAATTAGCTTGGTTCTACACTACGGTGGTATCCTTGGAGATCCTATATTCACAATACTACAGCTCATTGGTGATCATCATGTGCATGGCATGTAACTTGCCAGTGGGGAACACAATGAAATCGATCTTGACCTCCGAGCTTTCAGGAATGATCATGCATCGGTCTGAGCTAGTAATTTGTAGTTTAGCACCAGAAACTTGGAAAATTCTGTCTCGGAGCCGGATGGGTGCCAAATGTGTTGTTCGCTCGTTTTTTCTATGCTTTTTGTGGCACTCTCACTTGAATCATGCTCTCTTGCATCTTTAGCTCCTGAACACCATGTTGTACATCCTCAAGGATTTTTTTGTACTGAGACTTGGTGATATTCCAAGTATCTTCACCTACAGACTTGACTGCATATTCAATCTCTCCGAGGTTTCCCTCCATCAAGGTTAGGGGATCTGTCCTTGTCTTCTTTGAGACCTTTCTCTTAGTGTACGAATGGAGTTGGTTTTGAGGCCCTAGTTTAGTGCCACAACTCGAATCTATCTGTGTCAGAGGTGCATCAGAAATGTCTCCTTCTTTTTCCTCCATCTCCTCTTCATCCATAGTGATCGGCTCTGATTCCTTCTATACATCCTTGTATTTCTATTGATCCTTTTGCGTCTCCTTCTGCATCTCCATCTGTGGCTCCTTCAACGTGCGTGACTTTGTAGGAGTCTTCACAGGCACTAAATATGAGGCACCACCAGTAGTGCTCGCTTCTAACGACAAGGCTAGTCATTTCATTGTGATGCGCACAACATCATACTCCATGAACATGTAGGGAAACTCATACCAAACACCTTTGACATCCCTCTTTGTGCGAATGTGCATATTGTGGAATGTGGCCTTAAAGTCCGCAATGTACTTGTATTGCTTGTACAACATTGGGGACAACCGCAACTTGGACTCCACTGCCTAGAACAACTTTGAATCAAATAACACCCAGAAAAATTTTGTTTTTAGTTACTCTAGAAGGCACCTTGGAGGTCCACAATCATGCATAGCATGCGCCTTTGCGGAGATCAGGCTCAATATCAAGGAACTAGGCCTCTTTAGGTGGCCTCCAACCAATCAGCGTGATCAGCAGCAGAATCCAAGAATAATAAAAGTGTTTTCCATCCTCTTGTGCTTCGCGAATATTCTCTAGGAATTCATGGAAAGGTACTTCACCCAGTTATATTGCACCCCTTTCTCGTATTTCCCAACCAGCACAATGACTAGTGTCGGCACTTCTTTCATGCAGAACTTCTACATCATATTGCATGAGAGGGTCGGCGTAAAATTTTTTACCGTGGGGTCATTAGTCTCACTAATGACGAACCCCCGGGGCAAAACCCAACCAATGAAATTTCATTAAGCATTTACCAAAACCCTAGCCAATCCGGCCAAGTGAACCTTTACCTCTCACCTCCATGCCTACATTACAATGAAGTATTCCTAGCCTTTTATAGGCTCCATTACATGCAATACAATGGGCTGAAAAACCATGGGTGCACAATACCATGTGCCCCAAAACCACTACTATTTACCCTAGTAAACATTGGCTCTATCCCGAGTCAAGTTTACCTAACAATTCCCCCCTTAAACTTGACTTGGAGATTATTGACTAAATCCAGCCAAAACTGCTAAGTGAGACAACCTCGCTCACTATACCCTTTCTCCCCTCAATATTTTTACCCAAGGTAATTGTTAACTTGACATCCCCCCTATCACCTAGGTCTAACCCAAACTTTACTAGTGATTACCCAGGGGTACACATGCCATACCAGGTCTTATAGTAGTATGCCCATTTACATGTAAAAATTAACTCCATTATAATAATAATTATATTTTTTGTTTCATTGTTGCTATTCTTTGTATGACCATTCTCAACATTCATGATGTCCTCTCCAAAGAGGACATCATAGTTGTACATGAATCTACCCACCAACTGCAATAAAAGCAATTAACTTTTCATGAGCCTTTCCACAGCCTCTGCTGTGTATCTCTTCATCACTATGATCTGCACCTCCATCATCTTCTGTAAGGGAGCGCAAAACTCAACTCTCTTGTTGGCCCTCTCGTCATTACGACTTTTAAATCCAATTTTTTTATTTTTCACAATTAACTCTGCTACAACACTGTTGCTCGTTTTTTTTTTTTTTTAATATGTTGATGACCTCATCCACATGCACCTTCACATAGGCCTGGAGTTCTCCTGGCCAAGGCTTCCTTATACAGATGTACATACAACCTTTACATCACCCCTAAGAACAAGTCTATCAAAACTCTGTTCTACGCCCATAATATTCCAGGCTCTAACATCGCACTGCTAAGGATTTCTTGGAACCACGCGATTGCCTCATCCTGCAAAAAAACCACTTTGGATGACCTTGTCAAGGTGGAGTTTCAGGGCCAAATTTCTGTACATTGAATGGACTTCGTCGGATGAGGCAGTGAGCTCAATGCCATGGCCATGAATATCCTTCCCTTGTCACAGTGTTATCAAGCTCCCGCATGCCGGTAAAACCGATGCAACAGTTGCCGAATTTGGTTTGTGATCTTTGACCTACATCTTCCAAAACAAATTCCAATGCTTCACCATGCCACCCATTATGTACAAGACCAGTAATCATGGCAACCCATGTGACCACATCTCGTTGGCACATTTCCTCAAACACTTGGTTTTCATCCTCCACAGAACAGAACTTGCAATACATATCCATAAGCGCACCTCCCATAAAGACATAAAGCTTATAACCAGTCTTGATAATCTTCCCATGAATATCAATCCCCTATTTCAGGTCGATTAAGCTTCTGCATTCCTTCAGTTGAGAATGTAAAATTATCGAGCTTCATCCCAAAAAACTTCATCTGATTATAAATCTTCATAGCCTCAGTTTAATAGAACCCATTATTAAGATAAGATCTAAGAAGTGCATTCCACATAAACATAACCTACTCAGAAGCTTCATCTAATGTCGCCCATGCATAGACAATGCTTCCATAGGCAGAATAAAGATTATCAAACATCAGATTTGAAAGATTTAAACAAATTTTACACAATATCTAGCTTCTTCGTACCAGTGGTTTCACTATGCAGCAACGAAATTATATTTCCATCTCAATGTGCTTCTAAATTCATACATGTTGGTACCAACATATTCAACAAGAAAATATCGCATCCATTAGCTAGGAATGTCATTGCCTTATCTGAATCCAAAGCCACCTCCATAATTTGCCTCCGGAATGCTTAATCGATTTCATATGGCCATGACTGTGAAACCCTTTCTAGGATCAGTTTCCAATCTCTGCACTAATCTCTCTTTGCATCAGGCCAATACAAACCCTTGGCTTTAGAAGCATCCCTCTAAAACCTAACCTGGCTCTGATACCATTTGTTAGAATTTACTGCAGAAATAATAAATAATTTATGCAGAGGAATAAACATAAAAGAGCCAGCAACAAATCATAAACATAAACACATGTTTATGCGGAAAAAACCCCAAATCTGGGGCAAAACCCAACTAATGAAATTTCATTAAGCATTGGCCAAAACCCTGGCCAATCTGGCCAAGTGAGTCTTCACCGCTCACCTCCAGGCCTACATTACAATGAAGTATTCCCAGCCTTTTATAGGCTCCATTACATGCAACACCGTGGGCTGAAAAACCATGGGTGCACAATACCATGTGCCCCAAAACCACTACTATTTACCCTAGTCAACATTGACTCTATCCTGAGTCAAGTTTACCTAATAGGTCTTGCACGAAACCTCCCTGGTTCTAAAAGTATGTCTCTTCTTTTCTTTCTGTGGTTGGGGTTCACCTGCAGGGTCTTCAATGGCAAGTGTTGCAGAGGGAGTAGGTTCGGTATAAGTCATACTTGCGGGAATAAGATGACCTGACCCTCGTTGGCACAACATTTAGAAAAAGGTCTCAAAGTTCTCAGACATGAACTTAGGCAAACACAACAATAGAAATGTGCAAAAATCACTTAGAAAGAAAAGAAAATTAATGTGACTCTCCCTTTCATATTTATAGTGATGTCGCATCCTAAATAGTCTGATGTTCATTGATTTAGCCCCATAAATGCTAAAATGTCTCCAAATCTGGCTCAATATCCTCATTAAATGCAGCTTAGTTGCTCCTCCAAATGGTAATAAAGTTATCTTATCCATATTAATGGTTCAAATGGCTATTTTTTGGCACTTATGTGACTGCTTCAACCTCCTAGCACAGCCTCTCCACGGCTATCACAGATATTTGTGATTTCGCCATCTTCGTCGCACAGACCCACTTTTCCAATTTTGATAGACTTCTTTATGGTCCTGCACTCTCTCACAACTATCTGGAGTGATAATACATTCCCATGGCCATATAGTCATTTGGCGCACGCAAAGATAGGGTCATCCCTGTATGGATTCAACCAACTTCCATTCACATATCAAGGAAGGATTTCACCCCTTAAGGTAACCAGATGTACCACAAGATAAGGTCTGAGCCAATTATTATCAGTGTTTGTGCAATGATAGCATCAAACAAGAGGAACACAAATGCACATAGTTTTCAAGGTGGAAACCCACTCCAGGACAAAAACCACCTAATGCTTTTCTAATAATTCTTTAATATTCAACTCCAATTGAAAATAAAGCTCCAACTTCCTAGAATCTAGAAAAGCATTCTTCTCCAGCTCCCACTGGATGGATGCTCCAATGCCTAAGATTCTTCAGTAGTCAACTGAACGGATGCCCAAACACCCAATGAGCTACAACTCGCCCTAGCACCACCCTACCACCCTATAGAAGAATAAAAGAAGAATGGACTCCCGTACCAGGTAAAATGGTACACTTTACAATGATATAGAATGATGTAGAAGAAGAAGATATACTAGACCATAACCCCAACTTTGACACAACCACCTAATGATGATCCTATACCTCCCAACATTGCCTCTTCAACCCTTGGTAGATAGACACTAGTACAATTTTTACAATAATTTATTTACAATGACTTAGTACAAAGATACCTTTACAATGATTGTATGCAGTGCTGCCCAATTGAAGACTTCATATGATGAAATTCTTGTTGCTGTTATGCACCTTGGTCTCTGTTCTTTTCATGCTACCCTCTGCTGCACCTTTATTTTCTTTGCTGCCCTAGAAAGTCTGGTCCTTTGCAACCCTTGACAACACATGATCTAGCTTTTTCTTTGCCTTCTAGGAGCTTGATATTGAATCTAGTGTATCTCTGTTATTTCAGATCTTAGATATTTGATTTTTGGTCCTGTAGTATTCCTCTGAGTTTTCTTTCCAATGCCATAGGTCTTACCCAATTTGGATTCTTCAAGAGATATTTATACCCAATCTCTCACAATGCCCTAATTATGGACTGTTTCAGTAGAGCGCACTTCTACGGCGTGCCACGTGTCACTATTTCTTCATTTGGCTTTGAAATTGATAGAGAGAAAACTAAAGACTGTGCACTATCTGCCACTTTTAAGGAATTCCATTATAATACTCAGAGAGAGAGTTATGACGAATTTACCAAGGTCACTTCTTTGAGATGAATTTCAGGAGCCTACAAAAAACCTGACTTCCATAGATCATATCTCCAAAAATATTGTGCACCTTGATCTGAAATTTTTACAGTAGCTTCCTCAAGATTTCAGCTTCGCCTCATAAAAATTTCAGCTTCTGAACCTTTGTATAAAAATAGTTAGAGCGCAAATTCCACGATGACCTGTTTCAGATGGCCGAATCCCTTGCCTAAGGAGGAAATGAAGATCACAATTTATAAAAATGCTTAATTTGAGATGGGATTCAACAAGTGAATGTGGGAGGTATTTTAGGAGCTTAAAAAATATTAATTATGACTTTTCAATGACCCATGCCCCAATCCCATGGGGTTTTAGCTCACTAACTCGGGGTACAAACTTCAAACATGAATATCTCTCAAACCGTGAAGAATTACATGGCATGCCATATATCAACGGAAACATCTCGACAAGTAGACACCATCAAAAGAATTATTGACCTAGAATATATTAATTTTGTAGGTCAAAATTCCCATGCAATATTGGGTTAGCCCCTGGTGCTACTTGGGTTGACATCAATGACAACCGCTGATCAACACTTTCCTAGTTGGCGTGCAAACTTGTTGTCATATAGAAAAACTAAATCATCCCACATGAAAATATTTTATCTGATGTGACTGTCATGCCAAGATTTTTCAAATTCCTTTTTCACATGTTGATGGAAACCAATAATGAATCTGTCTTCCTCCGGCGCAACTAACTGCGACAGTTTCTCTTCCATACTATCTTGATCATCCATGTTAGTTACCACTGCAATGAGTAAACTAGGGATGATGTACTCCATTGGCATAACAACTTCATGTCCATACACCAACCTGAATGGGGTTTGTTCAGTCAATTTCTTGCAGGTAGTTCGATATGCCCATAAAACTGCAGGTAAGCGCACATCCCAATTGTTCTGATTAGCATTACAAACCTTTATGAGCGCATTCTCCAAAATATTATTAAAGGCCTCTGTTGTGCCATTGGCTTTTGGATGATACTGTGCACTCTTCTGATGGTGCATATTAAACTCCATGGTCAATGCTTGGATAGTCTCATTCAAAAAGTGTGTACCCTGGTCACTCATCAATATTTTAGGACATCCAAACCTTTTCAAGATATTCTTAAAAATGAAGTGTGTAGTTGTCTCAATTAGGGGAATTTTGAGATCTAAAATGGGCCTCCCAAGGAAATTATAAAATAATAGTGGAAATAATAAAATAATGTTAGAGGGAAAAAAGAAAAAACTGTTTTTTCAACTCGTATTTTCAACTTATCTCCCTATGGGTTTACTCAAATTTCTAACGGAAACACCCATTGGATGCATAATTTTATTCCTCATCCAAGGAGTACCCATGTTGCATACTTGTGATGGACTCTGCTATACAAAAAATGAAAAGTACATGAAAAACATGATTACAATCACATTTTTTCATGTATTTCTCATTTTTCATATAGCAGGGTCTGTCAAAAGTATGCATGATGGGTTCTCCTTGGATGAGAAATTAAAATTTTCATCCAATGAGTAATCTCACTTGAAATGCGAGTAAAACCTTAGGGAGATAAGTTGAAAATACAAGTTGAAAAATTATTTTTATTATTTTATTATCTTTTTATATTTTTATTTTTTTACTCCAAAAATGGTGAAACATCCCCCATGGTTGACATAATCATCTTGAATCCTATTGGTTCTTATAAAGTTTATTTTGGTTGTACATTTTTCTTAGGAGGCCCATTTTAGAACTCAAAATTCCCCTAATGTGCGCTGCAATCTTTTATAAGCTTAGCTTGTAATTCCCTTGGTCAAATAGTCCATTGTAGTAATGATATAGCGCGCACATGTCTTCTTTCCAAGATGGTTGATCGGTCCTACAAATTCAATGGCCCACTTATCAAAAGCCTGCAAAGTCACTTCTGGTTGCAGTGGAATTTCATCTCTGCGTGAAGGTTTTCCTATTCTCTGACACCCATCACAAACACGCCAGTACTCTTTTGCATCACTTTTTACCATAGGCCACCACAAACCAACCCTCAAAATTTTTAGCACAGTTGTTTTTCATGCATAGTGACCTCCTGCAACCCCTGCATGTGCTTCAACTAGGATGCTCTGTCTTTCAAATTCTGGCACATAGAGTCTCAATATCTCATCAGTGCCCATCTTATACAACTGGCCAGCAATGAAAGTAAATTTGAATGCGTGCAAGACCAGTTCTTTCTTATGCTTAACTATATACTTTGTAGGCGCACTACTAGTGGTCAGAAAGTGGATAATATTTGTGAAGTGGTCATCAACTACTTTAATGTCAAATAGTTGCATGTCTGGTAATCCATCCTCTAAAGTAGTTGTCTCCTCTCCACTTTCGATGCACGATAGGTCACTATGGAACTGCATTCAACCTCCTTGGCTTGAATATCACCTCAAAATCATACTCCTGTAATAGTAAGAGCCACCAAAAAATCTTTCCCCCCAACACAGGCTTGTTGACTAGGTACTTCAAAGCTGAGCGATCAGTAAACATCTTAAAATTTCCTCCTAGCAGATAGTGACGAAACTTCTATAGTGCATAGGCCATAGCTAATCCTTATCTCTCTATTTTCAAATATTTTCACTCATCACTTGACAATTTCCATCTCGCAAATGCAATTGGGTGATCAATATCTCCAGCTCTTGGCTGCGCAAGTATAGCACCTAGTGCGATACACGAAGCATCCACATGAACATGGAATTCCTTTGTCCAGTATAGAAATACCAATATAGGCACAATCATCATTTTTTCCTTGAGTAGCTCAAAACTCTTCTGACAAACCTCATCCCATCAAAAAGAGGCATCCTTCTTTAGCAATATTTCCATCGATGTAGTAATCAGTGCGTAGCCTTGAATAAATTTTCTGTAGTAGTCAGTATGTCGCAAAATGGAGCGCAACTGCTTCACATTTGCGGGTGCCTCCAGGTTGAAAATAATAGCAATATTAGAGGGATTGACCATCAACCCCTATTGATATATAGTATGACTACGAAAAACCTTGAAAGGGACACAAAATATGCACTTATTTAGATTTAGCGAGATCTGATGCTTCTAAAAAGTATCCAGCATTAAGCGTAGATTTGAAACATGCTTTTTTACTAAGCCAAATATAGTCTAGTCATCAAAATATAATTCTAATAATTTATGTATATACTCCTTAAAAGTAGCTACCACCACATGCGATAATATTGCTGGTGCATTCTTCAGACCGAATGGCATGACTGTGTGTTAGAATGATCCCCATTTCATCGCAAAACTTGTCTTAATTTTGTCTTCAGACGTGATTCTTATTTGGTGGTATCCAGAAAAGCCATCAATGAATGAGTAGGCCTCCCTCCCTCCCACATTATCTAATATTTCATCAGAAAATGGAGTTGGAAAAGGTTCATTCACACAAGCATCATTTAACTTGTGTAGATCCACACAAAAACCTAATTTCTCATTTGGTATTCTTTTCTTGTGTTAGTCATCAGTATTTTTTTACCTGTTGTTGATGACTAGTTTCCTTAGCTGATTTTTCTAGAAGCTAATCTCAATATGTCAATTTGTCATCTAGAAAACACCCCAAACAAATTTTTGTCCTCCTAACCCTCCCTATCAGCCTATGATAAGAACAATCTTCAGTTTTCAAGTCATATCTCGCTTTAGCAAAGTCTCCCTGTCTATAGCTGTCATAAATTTGTTTTTCAGCTATCATTTTCCCTTTTTTCTCATACCATTCACCATCCAAAGGTTGACAAAGTGTCTACTCCTCTATCCCTGATCATCTTGTCATATGAAAATCTGATCATGCCTAAGAAAACACTCAGAATATATGACTATTGTATCTAAGTTAGATAGTGGTGTTTAGGGAGTTTTTCCTTGGATAAGATATCCTAAGCCAAAAATCCTGTGTCTAGTACCAATCAGCCATGAATATTTCCCTATTTCGCAAAACAAGCCTTGATCTATCCATAGGTCTCACACCACTAAGAGGTCACTTTGTCTCATTTAAGAAGAAGGTCAACAAGGATCCAAATCAGGAAAATATAAGGATGTTCACTGTCTGAAGAAATATGCTTAGATCAAGTAAAATCTCCATAAAACACCAAAGGAGTTCTCCAAGGTTCAAAAGCATATGTTTTTACATCTTCGCAGGGGTGTAATTGAATGATGATCAGTGTGCAAATGGGAGAAAAGGATCAACTGAACAAGTTTCTCATACTGAAATATTTTTCCTTAAGTAATTAGATGGAGAGCTGTAAAGTAAAAAGCAGCAAGTATACATGGTTTAAACCCAAAGGCTGCCTAAAGAGAAGAGATCATTCCTCAAATCAAATGAACACAAAAGACTGAGTGATGCTAATAAATAGTGCTGCATAATATTTCCAAAGGGAATCATCATGTAGGGCATATGAAGATAGCTGCTTCTTATGTTACCTTGAACCTAGTGTTACACCATTTTTTGGTCATCTAACCTATTATCATTAGATGGACCCAAGTAAACCATGTAAGACCAATTTTACCCTAAGTAAAATTGCCTTCACTATGTTAAATAACTTAATAAACCAAATTTATTAGGTTATTTCTGGTCCAAGCAGGAAACCCCAAAAGGAAATATTAAACAAACCCATATTTGTTTGATTTTCCTCATGGAATAATTAATTAAACCATAATTTAAGTATTATTCCCAGTCATGTTTAACCCAAAAACAAAGAAATTAATTAGATAAACCTTCATTTATCTTATTATTTTCTAGGAATAATTATTTAAATCTTATTTAGATAATATTCCTTGTTAAATATGACCAAATCACCCACAAATAATTAAATAAATCATTATTTATTTAATTATCTCTCAACCACTTCCTTAAATAATTAAATAAATCATTATTTATTTGATTATCTTCTAACCGCTTCCTTAAAAAGATAAATAAATCATTTATTTATTTATTTTTGACAAATTAAGGGATTTGACCCAAGTCAAATACCTTTTCCCTCCGACAAATATAATAAAATATTCCATAAAAAGTGGATCTAGATCTGGTTAACCCATGCACCAAGATCTAGAATGACCCAATATTTTGTTATAAATAGGAGGGTTTTTCCTACCATTATTCACCTTTTTTTGCCTATTAGATCACTCTGGATCTATACACTTGGTCACATTTTTCCATTATTTGCTGTGTGAGCTCCCTTTGAGCTCTATTCTTTGCATTGGGTTTTCTACACCAACAAGAGAGAGAAATCTTAGATCTGAAGTGCTGAGGACTTCCAAGAACCCATCCCACTGAGGAGAATTGGATATACCTTCTTGTTTTCCTCCCAGGTGCCCAATTAATACAAAAATTCTTTCAAAAATTGTTCTTGTCTTGTCTATTGGTATATGGAGCAAACCCTTGTTTTTACTGCTTAATGTCTTTCCATTCATAGATCTGGTTTTTTGCAGCTCTTTTCTTGTTCAACTAACCGCAGATCTGAAGATATTGGCAGCCACTTTTGTTGTTAGGGCTATTAGTTATGTGTAGCTAAAGTGGTCCTTTTTCGTACACTTCGACAAAGGATTCATACTAACAAATGGCGACTCCACACGGGTTTTAAATTACGACCGCTGTCGTTTTTCATATTCTTGCATATCCAGCTACTTCAGACCCTAGGGTTTCTTTTCAGCTGTTTATTTTTCCCTATTTTTATGTTGTTTTTCTCACATAAAACCCTAAAACATTAAAATTTCTAACTTCCGTGTGTTTCTGGCCCTATTGCGCAGGTAAGCGACATAAGCCGCAACTGAGACGACAACTTTTCCGAAAATCTATCGCCGAGACAACCGGCACGGGAGGTCGCACTTTTCAGCCCAAAAAGTGCGACCTGGACCTCCAGGTCGCATTTTTCAACCTCTTTTCTGCGACCTGCACTAAAAACAGGTCAGAACCTGCGACCTACCAATTTTTCAGTGGTTTTTCTGCAATTTTTCTGGGTTTTGCTGAAAGCTTCTGTCAGGGTTTTCCAACCTCTGTCTCAGCCCGCTTTGACCTAGTTCTAATCTGTTTTTACTCATCTAAGTGGGAACCTTGCCCCCTAGGGCTTCAGTACCCTCCACTTTTTGTGGAAGAGTTTTAGCTGTTTCAGCTGTCTGTTTTTCAAAGTTTTAGCCTTCCCTTTTTCAGATCTGAAACCTCCTCCTCAGATCCCTTTAAATCAGCCTTTCTTCCTTTCAAATCACCTCTTGTAGTTTTGTTTGGACCTCTTTTTAGGACCTCCTCCCTGTCCTTTCCGCTTTTTTCTGATTTCCTCCCTTTTTCCAGCCACCTTGCCTCTGTCTCTTGGCTGTGATCTTCACCTCTTTTCAGCAGCTTTATCCTTTAGATCCATGTCCCCTTTTACAATAGATCTATTGG